>JARKHS020025397.1:0-37054 GCA_030143305.2 Amblyomma americanum | reverse complement strand
TCGATGCTACCGCCACCCTTCAGCTCTTGCAAAGAGAGACCAAACAGGTGGCTGCACTAATCAAGCGGGTGGCAGCACGCAATCATGGGCTGTCTGAACGCGATACCCTCAATATGACTAATGCATTAATCATCAGCCGCATTACATACCACCTCACATACCACATACTCACTCAGCGCCACAACGCAACAGGCAGACATCCTAATACGCACGGCTCTCACCTCCGCCCTACGTCTTCCACGGACGGTTAGCACGAAACGCCTCCTGGCCACTGGTATCCACAATCGAATTAATAGAGGCTCAAAGCACCAAGCAATTAGTCCACCTGACTCGCACGGAAACAGGACAATGCCTACAGCGGCAGCTCCGTCTCACTCCACCCATTCCCACCCCAACAAGACCTACACCTTACATGATTTCTCTGCGCACGAAGGATCACATATATCAGAAGCCCCTACAGCGCAACATGAGCGCTAGCCTCCACCAGGGTAGGCGGCAGGCTCGAGCGAGCTGTTACACCAAAACATACAGCAACCGCTCCGATATCCTTTATGTCGACGTGGCAGAAAATTCTAAACTAGGATTCTTCACGGCAGTCGCAGCCTATGAAGACGGCACTGTGGGGGCCGCCGCCACTATCCGAACTAATTCACCTGCAGAGGCGGAAGGAGCCGCCATCGCACTTGCGCTCGCCCACTCCACCATTGACAAAAACATAACCGAAGTTTGTACAGATTCCTAGGCCACATACCGCCACTACCTAAAGGGCGTGGCGACGCCGGCCACACACCGTATTGTTGCCACAGCCACCTCTCTCGACCGAACGGTTACTCTGCCTCGATCCACGGTAATGAGCGCGTTCATGCGCTGGCCCGAGAACTCTCCTGCCGGACCCCGGACGATCAGGCACTCAACCCTGCGCAAGAGGCTCCATCGGTCCTTTATACATATCATCAAATCACCGCATTCTACAAACTCAGCCGCATGACGTTACCACCACCCCACAGTACTTTGTCGCCGTTATCCAGCGCCACATGGCGACAATTACAAACGGGCTGCTTTATTTTATCCTACCGTCTCTCATGCTTTCACGCCACCTTTCCTTTTCATTGTAACACCTGTGGCGTGCCCAGATCCACACTTTTCCACTACCTTTGGGAATGTCCTTCCCCACTGGCAGTACCCCCCATCCCCAATCCCACTCATTCTTCCTGGGAGGCTGCTTTACGAACCGCTCAGCCCGCCGGCCAGAAATGGCCGGTGGATCGGGCCTTATGTGAGGCACAAGCCCGTGGACTCCTGGACCAGTAGGAGACAACCCTGGAATATTTTTTTCTTTCCTTTTTTTTCTAATAAAAGTTGTTTCCATCCATCATCCATCCAGCTTGGGTTCCCCTATTTCATTTCAGCCGTGTATCTGAAAAAGTTGCAGAAAAACGTGGACTTGGATAACTCAACTGCCGAGATCGGACGTATCCTGCAGCTATTGTCAGAGCTAGAATAAAAACAAAACAAAAACAGGCCTGGCCGAGATTTGAACTCGTACCGCTGGATTCAAAGTCCAGAGTGCTATAACCATTACACCATGAGCAAACGGTAGTGCTTTGCAAAACAGTCTCTAAAATAAAACATGTTTTTTTGACCTAGACATGGAATTGTTATTGTTTACTTGGTGGTTTCCTACGATAAAAAAATATCGTTCTTGCTGTGAATCATGCGCAAATTGTTTACTTCATTCTAGCCGTGCATATGAAAAAGTTGCAGAAAAACGTTGACTAGGATAACTCAAGAGAAAAGAGCGCGCGTACCTGCAGCTGTCGTCAGAGCGAGGTTTCAAAAGCAAAAACAAATGGTCTCACCGAGATTTGAACTCGGATCGCTGGATTCAAAGTCCAGAGTGCTAACCATTACACCATGAGACCAACGCACATTCCGACGCCGGGAATCGAACCCGGGCCATCTGGGTGAAAGCCAGATATCCTAGTCACTAGACCACGCCGTAACGCGAGTAGGTCACCCACAAATAATCACAGGAGACAGAAATCCGAGTTATGTCACGCACGGCTCTTCTTAAAGTAGGGTCCCTGCTTAAGGACGCAAGCCTTTCTTGGCTCGAGTGGCGTGGACGAAAGTAGCGGACGGAAGTTGCCCGCACGATCTGTCAATCATAAGTTGCATGGTAATTAAAATAAAATGTTAAAGTTGATTACGCAGCAGTTAATAAGGAGCATATATGTAATGAATAAAAATAGCAGAAATGAAAATAAAAATAGTTAAAATATTGAAAATCAAACTAAGAAAAATGAAAAGCGAAAAATAATATCAATAAAAAAATTTCAAATAAAAACAAAAATACAAATTAAATAGAACGATAATCAAGAATAATTAAAAACAGCAACAAAGTGAAAAATGGATGGAGAAAAGGAAACACTTTCGCATTTCCGCTCTATCCTGTAATTTTTATCCTCCTCGTCTACAGTGTTGTTGAGCTGATAACGACAACTATACGGATGGAGTTACGTCTGTTCGACGGGACCGTTCTTGTCGCTATGAGGAAGAGAAAAACGAAACAAGAGGAACAACGACCTTTTATTCTGCGTCTTGCTCGGAAAATGGAGTGACATCAACGCCGTTACGCAGGCCGTCATTGGTTGCGCCATCGCTCGCAACGTCATCGAGGAAACCCGGTGACGCATAGACGAAATGCAGCTGGCTCAAGAACAGCGCGAAGGGCTCCGCAGGAGCAAAGGCAGCCTTCCTTCCTGCCTAAGATACTAGGTGGCAGTGTAGGACAGGCAGCAGAGCAGCAGCAGCAGCAGGATGCACGCTTTCCCGCGGGCTTCCACAGAAAGACAGCACAGGTCGTTCAGACGTGCAGCTCGAGGGAAACCATCTGTGGGCGAGGGAGGCGCTTTTTTTGCTGCTGCAATTTTTGCCGCCTAGGGCTAGTTACAGGGGCTTCCCTTGGAACGGAAAATTCGTTGTTTGTCTTCTGAAGCCTGCACGTGCACAGGCACGAGTCATGGGCCGCGCACAGCGGTAGCAATATGAGCGCGGCCAAATTAAGTAAAATTCCCATTTGCTCGCGTCGAACGAATTAGTACAAAGGATGCTTTCGGCGAAGCGTTTCAATTCGAAGTCATTACTAGCCCCAGATATGCCGCGCGGCACTCTAAGACGACGCGACCAAATACATTTGCTGGCTATTGTATGGAGTAAATCGCACTATTTTTGTATTACATTTTGTTACGTTTTTGTTTGCATTTTTTCATCTTGGAACTTAAAAAAGGCTGCCAATGCACCCTCTAGTTATCAGTAATCACGGTGAAAATTTCTTCAACCCAGCGTTAATGTGCTTTCACAGCTTGTCACTAGATGGCGCTACTGCTTACGCGCGCTCCTAAGGGCACCACGTCGCGGCCAACTAAAAGTGCACGCAGTAAGCGATGCAACTGACTAAAAGTTACTTCGCCAGGTGTCGTCGCTGCGAGGAAAACACTGCATTTAGTTAAGCCTAAGAGCTTGAAAATGTCGAAATTATCTGAAAAACAGGGGCTAGTTATCGCTTATACCTCTACGCTGGGCGAGTGTACGAATTAAAAGCGAACCGCTTCCATTTTGAGCGCCCAGGCTCGAACCCGACCGCGGCAGCTGCCTTTCAATGGAGAGAGAGAGAGAGAGGGTTTATTGATAAGAAAGGCAGAGAGGTTGGCCTGAAAAATAAATATCTGGCCTGCTACTCTGCTCTGGGGTACGGGAAGAGGAGATAAAAGAAGGTTACGATGGGGGACGATGATGATGGGAGGAGGCAGATGAAAAACTACTTTAAAAAAAAACAAGGCACACTTTCTGACATCACAAACGCGAGACAAGGTCCGAGTCGCTCAAAAAGCGTGAGAGCGCTCGCGTTGCCTTTACAGTTCTAAAACTATCTGGCCAAGCGCCGAGGATCAAATCCTCAGAGAGGAGCGATGTGTCCATAGGCTTCAGAGCAGATGCGAGTATGAGTCTTTCACGTGCATACGCTGGACACGCCACTAAAACATGTTCTATAGTCTCTAGCACGCCACATGTGGTACATTCCGGGGAGTCCGCTTGTCCTATTAAGTGCAAGTATTTGCGCGTGAATGCCACATTTAAACGTAGTCTACCGATAACGCATGCAATAGGGCGAGGTATTCCGCGAGGAACTGAAAAGGTCATCGTCGGATCTAGCCGTTTAAGGCGGATGTGGCGGGTGTCTGGCAGGGCCCAGTACCTAGCCGTCGCCCTCCTCATCAATTCCGAAAGGAGACAAGTTGTGTCCACTATAGAGAACGGTACAGCTGTACGCAGGCCACTGCTGAAGGCGCTCCTTGCTTCAGCGTCGGCGGTCTCATTTCCATCGAGTCTGCAGTGTCCGGGGATCCACTGAAACACTATACGGTGGCCGCTTCCCTGAGCAAATGATACGAGACTAATGATATCAAGAGCCAGAGCTTGGTAGGCTGTGTGGCGTAGGAAGCATCCTAAAATGTGTAGCGCAGGTTTACAGTCGGTGAAAATGCTCCACTCCTGAGGCGGTTCTCCGCAGATGTGGCGAATCGATTCCCGAAGGCCCACAAGCTCTGCAGCGGT
This sequence comes from Amblyomma americanum, assembly GCA_030143305.2. Lineage (NCBI taxonomy): Eukaryota > Metazoa > Arthropoda > Arachnida > Ixodida > Ixodidae > Amblyomma > Amblyomma americanum. Next base: position 32,437 of record JARKHS020025397.1, on the reverse strand, counting down.
TGAAGTAGACTTGTCCCAAAAGGAATCTGCGGGTCGTCTGTTGTGCAGGGATTGCGAAAGCTGCTGTTGATGCATTTGGAGACGCAGATCCATCCGTGTAGACGTGCACACATTTGTGGTATTCTGACCAGATGTAGGCAAGTGCGAGTTGCTTCAGTCCGCTAACCGGCATCGCAGACTTCTTGATTATGCCAGGGACATGCAGGCAGACTGAAGGCTGAGCCATTTAGTTTAGTTTGAAGTTTGAAGTTTGAAGTTTATTTGACATCGATTTGTCAGAGGTGACGGGACAAAAGGCAATTCATTTTTTGCCTGACGTGGCCCCGTCACCCGTTACATTGCTCAGGGGGGTGGCAAATTATACAGCAAAATACACAAAGCAAAACAAGAAAAGTAACAACATCGGATGTGGATTCCCCATGGGGGCTGCAAGGAATGATGCGGCAGGGCATAGTCTGATGGCAATTCGGAGCGATGGAAGCGCAATGCGCGTGCAAAACTGCTGTCCGGTCGCTCATCAAAAATCTTCGTCAGCGGGTGACAGCGGTGCCGTGTAAGCGCACGTAAATATACACGAAGTGGTTCGTGTGACAGGTAGACCGATATTGGGCACGCACGAGATTCCTCAATCGTGCCTTTGTTTGAGGCACAACGTGGTAATCCGAGGCATATCTTGAGCGCCTGTGCTTGGACACTCTCTAATGTCCGCAAGCAGGAAATATTCATGTTAGAGAGTACAGGAAGGCTGTAACGAATGTAGCCAATAAATAGGGTATAGTAAAGTCGAAGCAAGGAGCGCTCCGCTGGGCCCCATTTAATGCCTGCCACAAAGCGAAGCACATGGCAAAAAAGAGTGAGTCTTTTCTTTAGCATGTTTATATGCCTCGACCATGACAGATCGCGGTCAATGATAATGCCCAAAAATCTGTGGTGGGAGACGTATGGTATTGCAACCTCTTGAAGAGTTACCGGGTAGTGGCAGACAGACTTGCGCGTGAATGCGACCACAGCACATTTTTCAGCTGCCAAGTGCAAACCCTGACACCGTAGGTACCTTGAAGTATAGATGACACGGCACGTTGTAATCTCGCACGCATTTGCGGACGTGTCGAACCCGACGCCCAGATGCAGATATCATCAGCATAGGCACTGATGCGAATGTTAGTGGGAAGGTCATTCACCAGTCCAGTCAATGCCACGTTAAATAGGGTTGGGCTAAGAACTCCTCCCTGAGGAACTCCACGGCAAACCTGATGACGGGTAGTCTCCCCATCAGGCGTAGACATGTAAACAGACCGGCCGTTGAGGTAGCTCCCAATCCACGAATACATCCGGCAGCCAACGCCAATGTCGTCAAGGGCATCAAGGATGGTGTCATGAAGTACATTATCGTAGGCCCCCTTGATGTCCAAGAAGACAGCAGCGACGAGTCGGCGACTACGTTTTTCATGTTCCACTGTCGATATGAGGTCGATTACGCTGTCAATCGAAGAACGTCCCCTCCGGAACCCGGTCATCATATCCGGATAGAGAGCATTCTGCTCTAAAAACCATTTGAGCCGCGCAAGCACCATTCGCTCCATAACTTTGCCGACGCAGCTTGCTAGTGCAACTGGCTGGTATGAGGTAAGCTCATAAGGAGGTTTGCCAGGCTTCAAAAGTGCAACGAGGCGGCTGATCTTCCAGTGTTCTGGAACGATTCCGGAAGCCCATGTATCATTGTAGTAACTGAGCAGCACAGTTCGGCCTTCCATGCCAAGGTGAGAGAGGGACGCGTACGAAATCCCGTCAGGACCAGGTGCAGATGGACGCCTACACGAGGAAAGAGCAGCTTCTAGTTCAGGCATCGTGAATAGCATGTCGTAGTGGTCATCTGGTGAAGGTGGTACAAAAGCCTCCAAACTGGTTGATGATACCATAGTTGTGCCCACAACCATTTTGCAGAATTCTTCTGCTACCTCTACATTATTACGGCGTTGGTAAATAGACAGGGCATGGAAAGGATAGCGTTCCTGCGGGGGTGAACGCAAGCTCCTGGCTACATGCCAAATACGCGACAGTGGCTTGCGAGGGTCCAGCGATGAACAGAACTGCCTCCAACGTTGTCTCCCTAGTCTCGCTAGGTGGAGCTTTATTTGTCGTTGAGCTCGGCGACAAAGGGCAAGATCATACGTGGATTTGGTTCTTCTGTATTTCCTTTCGGCGCGCCGACGGACTGCGCGTAGTCTTTCGAATTCCACGTCAATAGTAGACCCTGGCGTAGGCGCACATATATACCGCGTGGTCTCACTGAGAGAGGACGTAATCAGGCCTTCTATTTTAGATGGTGTTGAGAGGTCCACACAGGAAATCTCCACGGACGACCTAAAGGCAGGCCAGTCTGTAAATCGCACGCGAGACGGAGTAGTAGGTGCGTACCACTTGACGCAAACATACGTTGGAATGTGGTCACTCCCATGTGTTTCCACGTCACTGCACCAGCTGACGTAAAACTGGAGACTTGCTGAAACAAACGCCAGATCCAAGCAGCTGCAGTACGACGTGTCACGCAGAAACGTAGGTGAACCATCGTTGATATTGATGAAGTTCTGGGAGTGCATAAAGTCAAACAGGTTCCTGCCTCGGTTATTCATAACAGCACTGCCCCACTGAGGGTGATGAGCATTAAAATCGCCCACTATGATATGAGGAGCTGGACAACTCTGGATGGCTGAATATAGGTACGAAGTATCAATGGCATCTCTAGGTGGAATGTAGGCACTGATTATCGAAAAGACCCGTCCTTTTAGCGTGACTGTCAAACAGATGTAATGGTTTGTGTTGTGTGGCTGTAGAACTAGGCGGACGTGCGCAATGTCTTGGCGTATGAAACTAACACTTTGCTAGTTTCGTCTTCTGTGCGAGACCACAGCAGCACGTATCCAGAAAGGCGGAAAGGCGACGGCATGTTGGGCTCACATTAACCAGCACAGTGAAGCGGTACTTGTGGACGCGTTGCCGGAAGTCACCCAGACGACCTCGTAGGCCTCGGGCATTCCATTGCACCACTACACTACGGCGCACGTGCATTGGCACAGATGAGGTGGGTTTTGGTTGTGCCATAATGAATTACTGCAACGCCGCCAAGAGCGGCTCAAGTGCATCCAAAAACTGCACAACAATCTTTGCTGTTGGCGTGTTAATGCCTGAAAGCAGCACGCGCATTGAACACACAAGCTTTTTTAACATTATGCTCACATCCTGACCTTCGGGCTTGCCAACAGTGTCAGCTGGAGTGGCAACCGGTCTTGGTCTTGCCATGGCGATCTCCCTGGATGGCAGAGCAGGCCATTCAGCATCAGAGGAAGAAGGTAACACAAACGCATCAGACTGAGCTACTGCGGTAACATGGGACACGGCCGCAGACGTCTTGTTATCGTTGTTAGGCTCATGCTGCTGTGCCGGCTGAGCTGATACTTCCTGCGACTGTGGTGCAGGTGGACTAGAATTGTGTGGAACCGGACGACGCCGCCGGGAACGATGTTTGCGGCGACGAATACATGCCGCCGCTCCTTGGTGGGTCGAATTGTCCTTCACCATCTTTTTCAGGATGAGTCTTTCGTTTTGCAGCTTAGGGCAGTCCTTAGCTGTGGCTTCATGGGCACCCGAGCAGTTGGCGCACTTTATAGCCTCCGTCGTGCAGGTGTCATGCTTGTGCATCCCGCCGCATCGACGGCAGGATACCTCATTCGTGCAAACAGCACTCACATGACCTATCTTGTTGCACTTGTGGCACTGAACAGGTTTGGGAACATACAGGCGGACAGGATGCCTCACATAGCCCACCTTGACGTGGGATGGCAGAGCGTCAGTTTCAAAAACTAGTTTGACACACTTGGAGCGCCCGAAACGATGAATGTCAACAATCCGCGCCGTAGATTTAATCAGCGACCAGAGGACCTTGTCAGCTATCTCCGGGTCAACATCAGTGATAACTCCAGTGGTTGTCCGCTTCCCGTAAGCAACGTAGGAGCGGACCGCCATGCCACCGAGGACGCTCATTTCTTTCAGCTTGTCTACTGATGCCTGAGATGCAACATCTACTGTCAGGACATTCTTCCATGCATTAATTCTGACTTCACAGACTTGTCCCGGAACAACCCGGTCGAAAAACTGGGTTAGCCGCTGTCTGTTAATGGTGTTCAGATTAGCCGTCTGCGTTGTAGGAACGAAGGCCACTGAGAAGACACCTGGCTGGTCAACATTCCTCGTAGGCAACTCACCCGCTGTCGATGTCCGGCGCAACTTCCTTTTCAGGCGGCGCGACTCAACAAGCGTGAAGCTGCTGCTGTCAGTATCCATCGCTGACACCGTGGATTCATCAGACGAATCTGGAAGCTCCACATCAGCACTAGAGTTGCCACCTGGTAGAGCCGCAGTCTTGTCAACGGCGACCACGGGTGGACGCAGGGGTTGTACTCCCGCCATCCCGAAGGATGACGAGGACGCAGTTCACGCACAAAAGCAAAAAACTGCAGAAAAGTGGAAGAGCTCAAACAAAGAACGTTCGGCACCACCACCGCATTTCGATGGAGGCGAAACGCTAAGCCGCCCGTGTGCTGTGCGATGTCAGTGCACGTTAAAGATCCCCAGGTCGTCGAAATTATTCCAGAGCCCTCCACTACGGCACCTCTTTCTTCCTTTCTTCCATCACTCCCTCTTTTTTCCCTTTCCTTACTGCGTGGTTAAGCTGTCCGCCGATATCTGAGACAGATACTGCGCCATTTCCTTTCCCCAAAAACCGATTTTCATTTTTTTTTTTGAGCGAGCTATTGCATCGGAGGATCGAGTGGCGACATGCATGTATTCCGAAGCGGGCGAGCAGAGCACCGCCATCTTGTCAATGCATCCCGTAACGTGCCCGTAGCACGCGCACGTTACGGTTTGTAGCGTGTGTACGCCCGTAAGACGCTGAGATGCGTAGCGTTCTGCCCATGCTCATTCGCTGCCTGCAGAGACGCTACGTACGCTAGTAACTGCGTACGCCCAACTATGAGCGATTTTTCCGGAAAAAAAAATATTAGCTGCGGATTAACTAATGCTGAACTTGCTTAGAGAGCGGAAGCTGTGGTGTATCGGGCAAGTAGACGCGGCTTGGCGTCTGTAACGTTAGTGCGTTCCGCACACTGGATAGGCAGCTGGCCCACCCTGCCACCCTGGCAGGTGGCAAATTCATGGTTCATCGCGAGAGGTTGGCCACCCAGTGAACGCTGCGGCCTATTCTACCACCCTCTACCGGCGAATCGAAAGATCAAAGGTGAAGGTCAAATGGCGCGACACTGTGGTGGACCACATATGAGCTTTGTTCGATTCAGCCGTGGTTCTCTGCACCGCCGGCAGCGTTTCACGATGCGCTGCACCAAAGCCCTTGATTCACAGCGTCCCCTGCACCACTGTCCGCGATTGATTTCGGTGCAGCCGTGATGTCGCTGTGGTGCAAGGAACATTGGCCGACGACGGAGGTGCAGGACGGAGGTGCAGGAAAGTTGTACACGTGTGGGCGGCCTTAGCAGACGACGTTTGCAGCCGACGATCGCAATGCTCGTCAATATCGATGGACAACTTACGCATAGGAGAGAGTAAACTTTACTGCTCTAGTTTCTATACACTTCAGAGTGCGGAGGTCGTTTTCATCTTGCGATATCTTTGCCCTCTTCAGCGAGTGGAGCCCCTATTCCAGGGCCCCATTGGATCTGGCAGCTTTCACAGCATGTTGTACCAGCCTTCGTTGGAAGGCTGGAAGTTTTCCCCGTCGCCGACGGATCCGGAGTCATTCTCTATCTGCTCAACACGAGGTACTGTTCTGAGTTTCAACTGCGAAGTGTTGTGACAGGCCGCCCATGTGCATGCGCGATTTCACACGATTTTTTTTTCAGACGGGGCGACAACTGATTTGTTCACACGATGACATCTCCACTGATGTCGAATAGGAAGTCCACAACTCTTTTCAGGCACAGCGAAACCGACGACTCGGACACATCGAACGTGTCGGCGATCCTATACATGCCCTTCTGCGTGCGCAGGTTGCTCAGGGCAATGAGGCACGACTTCTCGGCGGGGATTTGTGGGCGCCCTCCTCGAGGCGTCGGAAAATGCACAGATGCCTCGAAGCGCGCTGAACGTTCCTCAAACGTCTTTCGTGACAACCTGAACAGTCTCACGCATCCAAAGCTGAAAAATCTAGCTACAACGCTTTCGTAGTAATTGGTAATTCGCTTGCGATCTGTCCGAACCAACTGCGTTGCTGCGAAGCAAAGCACTGCGTCGGCTTCCTCATCCTCACTGTCGGATGACTCCAGAAACCATAAAAAGGACTTCGGCGATGTTGTCGTTCATGTTCTCACGAGGCACGAAAAACAGACGCACCGCGAGAAGTGACAGCACAGCGGACAAGGCCACTAGCCGCGGCAAGCAGACGACAAGGCCTGTGCGTGCGCCCCCCATTGCCGCACCAGTGAGGTGTGGCGCTGCTAACGCACTGCACCTAGCGTAGGGTGCCTAGCATTCTTGCCACCCTACCTAGGGTGCCTCGATGGGCCAGCGCCGCTTTCAGGGTGAAGACACCGCTCCCGGCGGTGGCATGTTTGGTCTCACTCTCCCGTTCAGTTGCATTGAGCGCAATGCGGCGGCGCTCCGTATCGAAAACTGCAGCTTCCGCGAGGAATTCAGGAAATTTGGTGTTCTGCCTTGAGAGAGTGGTGCCAGAGATAGTTTAAACAGTGAATCAGAGGCAGTTACTCTAAAGTACACTACCTTTCGCAGTTAACCAGCCGATAAAGTCGGCGCCTTATGAACATTCGGTCCACTCATGCGTGCTGGTTCTCTTCTCTAGCGTTTACTTTGCGTTGTGTTCCTTCATAAAAACCTTTCTTGCAACTTGTGCAGCATATTCCAGTGCAACCTTTTGACCCGGATACTCTACATTTCAATTACATTTCCAACAATCAGGATTACTTATTTCGAGCTGCAGTTGCATTTTGGCCAAATACTGCTATTCAGGCAGCTTTTCGTTCGCCATGAAATCAAAGCGAGAAATTGCGTTTTATGGCTGCTAATTTAAATAATTATGATTATGCAAAGATAATTTCTGCTTTATTCCTCCGCCCCAAGCAGAAATTGTTCTGGAAAACAAGCGTTTCGCATGCCTTAACACTCATATTTTGAGGTCAACTGTCAGGTAGTCTGGTTTGTCCTGCGATCGGCAATTTTTTCGGCGCTCGCTGTCACGAGTAAAGCCAAATAGTCGGTGCACATAAATAGTGTGGGCAGAACACCCGGAAACACAACAGTCCCTCATAACTTGGTCTCTGACTGCTGCATCACACACACACTACGAGCTCACTTCAAGCAAAGGGGCGTGCCCCTTTTCTCATCGGTTTTGCAAGTTTTGTGCGTTCTCCGCAGACTTTCTTCTTCCGATTTGAAGCAAGTCGTCGTTACGCGTCGCGGCCTTTCTTCTCCCGATTACAGCCGCCTCGGTACATATCGCGCGTTCTGCACCACGCTGTCAAAAGTCGCATGTTATGGCCACCAGACCACAAGCGGTTGCACTGATGACGTAGGCCAAGAAAGCTGAAAGGCTTGTGCTAAAAGCAGCCAGGCCACATCAAAAGTTGCCGAGCGCCTTTGGCTTCTTCCCAGCCTGATCACGAAAGCGTTTTCAAATAAGACAGCCGTATTATTTATGCGCTCTTGCGGGTAAGCGAGTATGTGAAGCTCTCGTCGCAGCGTATTGTTCAGTATATTATTTATTTTATCTTAATGTCACGAAGGCATTATATCAGCTCTCCTCTCTCTACTTCTTTGCGCCAGCTCACTACGAACATCCTGGCGCCAAACCAATCTTCTGTGCGTCAGTAAGCAAAGAAGCCGTGGCTGCGTGACGGGAAGGCAAGGCAGCTTTTTTCTCCAGTAATGGTTTATTTTCCTTCCTTTTCGTATCACTTTTAAAGAAACCACAACTGGGGAAAAAGGCTCTTTTCAATGCAGTCACGCGGTCACGTCAGTAAAATTCCTCACGTGTGTTTCTGGGCAACCATATCCTATAGATTACTTTTTTTCCTCTTTCGATGAGAGCAGCAGCAGGGTTGGGCGAAACGCAAAGGCGTCCGTGTGCTGTGCGATGTCAGTGAATGTTAAACGCCCCCAGGTGGCCGAAATTAGTGGGGAGGCCTTCACTACGGCACCTATTTCTCTATTCTTTTACTCCCACCTTCCTCCCTTCGCTTACGGCAGATATGTGAGACAATTACTGCGCCATTTCCTTTCCTCAAAAACCAATTTTCAATTTTTTCCTTTGTTGCTCCGGCTCCTCTTTCTTAGTTTATTATGGCAGGGACAATGGGAATGAAAATAAATAGTTACCAGGGGCTGATTTTTTTAGGCCTCTTTTTGCATCAGTCGCTTTTGATGATTTTTCATGTTTTCAAAGTGGTGCTGGTAGTGGTTTTTTTTAATTAAAATATAGTAAAAAGGAAGGAAAAGATTTTTGCTAGCCCCGGCATCTGCCATCGATACTGAAGCACCTGAGCTGGGGCAGCGGAAATAAATGATAGCAGGCAGAATGGAGAAATGAAATGAAAGAGGTGAGGGGACAGATAGAGAGGATAGGGGGAGAATTAATATGTACAAACTAGTTACACAATAAAAGATGTGTCCAGGTTGTGCGCGTGATTAGTTTTTTTTTAGAGGAATTAAAACACACGCGCACAGCACTGTGTTGGCCGCAACTGGAGTGGGGCGTCCAGTTATTAATCGTTCAAGGTAGAACTCGCGGAGCGTTCGGTCACTGCGTGTAACTTTCTGACGGAGAACAGACGGGACGTCAAGCCCGTGTGTTCGAGGAATGCACAGAGGCTCACCAAAGTTCGCTCACGAGTGCGCGCACTGTCCTGCGGCAACAATAGCGTCTTGGTGGAGTCTGGTAGTATGCCCTGCGCCCTATAGGCCGCGAGCATATCGCGACGAGCATCAGCGAACGCGGCACAGTGAAGGAGCAGGTGTCCTAGTGTTTCCACTGCACCGCATCCGTCACACACATCACTCGTCGCGATTCCGTGACGCACCCGTCGTTCCCCGGGCCACACGCAGCCAATGCGCGCGCGGAGGATCATTGCGCGTTGTGACCGTGTAAGTGCGCGACAGCCGGTGATACTGTCGATGCGCTGACCTCCTGCAATGTGTGGGTCGGGGTGCTGCTTTCGGAGATGGCCGTGTATGGCCGCACGCACGTCCTCCAGCGCAAGGGGCAGATCGCTGGCAGGTAGTAGGTGTGCAGTGGTCGCGAGGTCGTCAGCTTCTTCGTTGCCGGCAATGCCGCAGTGACCGGGCACCCACTGTGCACGCACGGCACATCCTCTCTGCGCGATGCGCTCGATGCGCGAGCGAATTTCCCGCAGAAGTGGTATACCGCGGCCGTTAGATTGCAGGCGGCTGAGGGCGGCGCGGGAGTCGCACAGCAGAGCACTCCTGGGCGGCGGAGGGCCGAGGGTGAGCACCAGGTCCAGCCCGAGCCGGATCCCCATCAACTTAAGAAATTGTTTAGGAAAATTGCTTAGTAAAATTTGTCCTCGAATGAAGCGACTTGGTCACTACGAATTAGGAAGATGTGGTCGCATCGCATGATCAGTCTACATGTAGTCAACACCATCCAAAGGGAAAGGAAACCATTTGAATTGTTTTGTTGCGGTACAAGCCACTAAGGAAAGCAGTTCAGCAAATATGACCATTTGGCTTCAGACGTGGCCTCAGCTTTCTACTCCAGAGCAGTGAGGTTACAGATTACTTGGAAGAGGAATTTGACATTATTACGCGGAATTTTTCACATACGCTGCAGCAACAAGACAAAGGCATTTTAGAAAATGTTAAAAACAATGTTGACTACGCAAAAATATTATATTTATCAGGTCATGCATGCTCTGCGCTGCTTGTATATAAGAGAAACTTGGAGCCTTGTGAGCAGCCCTTACGTTCAATACAACAAAAGCAGCATAATTCTATGGAATTTGTTGGCCCTAATATAATTCACATTGTCACTATCAAGGAACACGAAATAACTGCTGTCCTTTTAAAGTACAGCCGTTGACTGGGAAACACAGCAGTCTGCCGTACTTTTTCGACTGGCGAGTAGTCGGAGCGAGTGCATCACGCATAAAACACACTTAATAAATAATAATAATAATAATAATTGGTTTTTGGTGGAATGGAAATGGCGCAGTATCTGTCTGAACCGCGCCGTAAGGGAAGGAATAAAGGAGGGAGTGAAAGAAGATAGGAACGAATAGGTCCGTAGTGGAGGGCTCCGGAATAATTTCGACCACCTGGGGATCTTTAACGTGCACTGACATCGCACAGAACACGGGCGCCTTGGCGTTTTTCCTCCATAAAAACGCAGCCGCCGCGGTCGGGTTCGAACCCGAGAACTCCGGATCAGTAACACACTTAAAACTGCCAAAACACTACTGCCACGAGGGAAAAAAATACGTACTGTATATTTCCAGATCAGCAGCATTATTACAGTCGCCACGCGACCGCACAGAAACCGTGCCAGACACGTAGCGCACTGCACGCAACTGACGCGTGGGACCCAACATGTAGCTGCGAGGGGGAAACGGCGGCGCGGGGTAGTACAAAGGGTGTCCCCACCCTGAAAGCAGAGGCGAGCGGCATCCAGGTGCCCTAAGTGCACCTAAAACCCCCTAAATAGACTAACAGCCTTATACCCCTGTCACACGGGACTTCTTCTCGGCCTTTGCCGTAAAGTTGTCTTATTGCACTAAAGGAGGAAAACCGAAAAGGAGCAGCGACGCTGCTACACGGCAAATCCAAAGGAGCTAGAACGCGGCCTCCGTGAATGCCAAAAGTCACCGCTGTGTGTGAAGCGGCGCTAGTAACATTATGAAATTAAAGCAGACGGTAACACTTCAGCTAAGAGTGCTTTCGTTTGTGTTGGAAAAGTAGCTATCACGATAATAAACAAGCGTTCTGACGGTGAGAAAGGGATATTTTGAAACAAAGTTTCTTTTTTTTTTTTCATCGTTCTCGGTCCGATCACGGTAGGCGCACTTTTCCGTTCGGCTCCTCGTTGTGTTCGAGAAGCGTGATTTGTTGCTTGTGTCTTTGTACACACAAGCAAACTCAAAACACGCACACAACAAAGAGCAAACGAAGAAAAACAGCAAAGCGAGATGCGCAAGCACGTGTGTGTCGATGCGGCTGCTGAAAACCGTTCAAGACCTTTCTTAGCAGTGTGGATGTCTTTAGTCATAGCCTCCTCTACGGTTAAGTGCACTGTAACGCAAAATTAACCATTGAATAAGATAAATTAGATATTTTTTTACGGTTTCAAAACTAAAAATTGTGTCAATTTTTTATTCTTTGAGCTCGCTAGCTGGCGCTGCCGTCTGGGTTGCTCCTTTAAGCAACTTTAAGGCCGCTGACGGCAGCCTTTATTGGTACGGAACTTTATCGCAAAGGTCTCGACGCTTTGCCGTGTAGATGCGCGTCACGCGCCTTTGGGGCAAAGGACCTTAATTTCTAAGGCCTTACAAGTGCCCGTGTGACAGGGGTATTATTCACAAATGCTCCTTTCCTTCGCTAAGGACGGCCTAAGGCGTAATGTAAGAAAAGGCTAAAGGCCGCTTCAAAAACCAACCTTACGCGATTTTAAGGGCGCCTTGCGAAAAGGGCGCCTCACGAAAAGGGCTCTTTTTCGAATATATGTGGGATATGGGAGCGAGGCTACGCACGTTTTTATGTTTGAATCATCTTGATATGCACGTATAATTAATCCCTATGACCAAAATGAATAAAAAATTAACCCAGCACTCTTACAAGTAAGTATCAGAGAAGTCAGGCAAACCATTTTTCCAATTTGGCATTTTTTTCTTTTCCGGTCGGCCACTATGCTGTGTAGCCGTCACAATAACGTGCTTGTTGATTTCACGTCGTCCGCCTCTTATGCGAGTGTTTGATTTTGGCGTCGGTTCACACTTTTTTTTTCTTGTTAGGACTTTTCCGATTTATTATCACCTTTTGTTTTTTACGTTTGTTGCGGACGGAGTAAGGTGGTGTTTATGGGACCAGAAACAGTGGAAGACGCCATCGAACACCCGCGTTATCACATGAATGTGGATTCTGTGGTAACGCGTCGTTGGTGCAAATCTGGCAGGACTTGTTTTCGAGCCACGCACTAATTTAGCCTGAAATACGAGCACTTCGCGACTTCCAGAAATTTGTTCACGTTCTTAAAGGACTCAGGACTGAGTGCAAGGTTGTGAACTATCAGTGTGTGTCCTGTGTACCTGCAAGTATTGGCCAACAGACATGTGGGAAAGTGCTCATCTCCCTTTTCTCTCTCTCCCTCCGTTCCCCTTCCCACGTGTAGGGTAGCATACCAGGCATAGCCTAGTTAACCTCCCTGTCTTTCCGTATGTCCTTCTCTCTCTCTGCTCAAAACAATGACGGAGAAGGCCTACCTACGCCTGGTTGACGTCAGTGCTTTAAATGCGATTTAGTTATATCGCAACCCTAAAGCAGCTCATCGGCAGCAGGCTTCCGTCGGGCGCACATGACCACGCTGAAGAGCTAGGAAAGCAACCTTGAAGCTGATTTGAATAAGCAGACCATCAATCCTCAGTTATTGAAGAAATAAACGCCGATTCTGTGTACCTTTGCATTTTTGACTGTAATATGAGAAGTCCACTTACTACGAACTTCGGACACAACGAACTCAATTCCCACGAACGTCAGGTTCGTTATAAGAGGGCTCGACTTATATATATTTCTCCCATAGTTTTTTTTCTCCTCTAAAGCGCTCAAGCACAAAGGCGCTCGCAGTTACTGGGGAATAAAAACTAACAGTGTGTGACTGAGTGATAATATTATATAATTATTAAATGAATAACCGTTTTCGATTCTCTTCTTGGGGCTCCGACAGCAATGGCAGATGCTTTCAACATGCACTTTGTAAGAGCACCCCAAAATGCTCTTTCACCGCCCGCAAACATCAGCCGTTAATGCAGACACTGCTACTACCGTCAGTCCCGCCGCGGCGGCTCAGTGGTTAGAGCGCTCGGCTACTGATCAGTAGTTCCCGGGTTCGAACCCGACCGTGGCGGCCGCGTTTCGATGGAGGCGATACTCCAAGGCGCCCGTGTGCTGTGCGATGTGAGGGCACGTTAAAGATCCCCAGGTGGTCGAAATTATTCCGGAGCCCTCCACTACGACACCTCGTTCTTCCTTTCTTCTCTCAGTCCCTCCTTCATCCATTCTCTTACGTCGCGGTTCAGGTGTCCACCGAGATGTGAGACATGTACTGCGCCATTTCCTCTCCTCAGAAACAAATAACCAAACCGCTGCATGTTTGCTGGCTCAGTGTGCATTTCGAAGCTTTTCGCGGCGTCTTATGACAGCATGTCCCACCTGATATCGAGAGAGGTTGCACGAAGCGCAATGCATGCGTTGCCAGTGTGCTGTGCGACGTCTGTGCACCTTAAAGATCCCCAGGTGGTCGAAGTTATTCCAGAGCCCTCCACTACGGCACCTCTTTCTTCCTTCCTTCTCTCAGTCCTTCCTTCATCTTTTCCCTTACGGCGCGGTTCAGGTGTCCCCCGAGATGTGAGACATATACTGCGCCATTTCCTTTCCTCAGAAACAAATAACCAAACCGTTGCATGTTTGCTGGCTCAGTGTGCATTTCGAAGCTTTTCGCGGCGGCTTATGACAGCATGTCTAACTCGATACCGAGAGAGTTTGCACGAAGCGCAATGCATGCGTTGCCCGTGTGCTGTGCGACGTCCGTGCACCTTAAAGATCCCCAGGTGGTCGAAATTATTCCGTAGCCCTCCACTACGGCACCTCGTTCTTCCTTTCTTCTCTCAGTCCCTCCTTCATCCCTTCCCTTACGGCGCGGTTCAGGTGTCCACCGAGATGTGAGACATATACTGCGCCATTTCCTTTCCTCAGAAACAAATAACCAAATCGGTGCATGTTTGCTGGCTCAGTGTGGATTTCGAAGCTTTTCGCGGCGTCTTATGACAGCATGTCCCACCCGATATCGAGAGAGGTTGCACGAAGCGCAATGCATGCGTTGCCCGTGTGCTGTGCGACGTCTGTGCACCTTAAAGATCCCCAGGTGTTCGGTGTTATTCCAGAGCCCTCCACTACGGCACCTCTTTCTTCCTTCCTTCTCCCTCCTTCATCCCTTCCCTTACGGCGCGGTTCAGGTGTCCACAGAGATATGAGACATATACTGCGCCATTTCCTTTCCTCAGAAACAAATAACCAAACCGCTGCATGTTTGCTGTCTCAGTGTGGATTTCGAAGCTTTTCGCGGCGTCTTATGACAGCATGTCCCACCCGATATCGAGAGAGGTTGCACGACGCGCAAGGCATGCGTTGTCCGTGTGCTGTGCGATGTCTGTGCAGCTTAAAGATCCCCAGGTGGTCGAAGTTATTCCAGAGGCCTCCACTACTGCGTTTCTTCCTTCCTTCTCTCAGTCCCTCTTTCATCCCTTCCCTTACGGCGCGATGCAGGTGTCCAACTATATATGAGACAGATGCTGCGCCATTTCCTTTCCCCTAAAAGCCAATTATTATTATTATTATTATTATTATTATTATTATTATTATTATTATTATTATTATTATTATTATTATTATTATTATTATTATTATTATTATTATTATTATTATTATTATTATTATTATTATTATAGGAACGGAACGACGCAGTATATAACGATGTAGTCGTAGCCTAGCGCGTGGAACGCGTTCTGACCGCTCACTGCCGTCGCATCGCAGCGTTGGCTTTGTTGCGGTGCGGACAGCGGACGCATCCTTTTCTAACGTTGTAGTAATAATAATAATTGGTTTTTGTGGAAAGGAAATGGCGCAGTATCTGTCTCATATATCTTTGGACACCTGAACCGCGCCTTAAGGGAAGGGATAAAGGAGGGAATGAAAGAAGAAAGGAAGAATAGGTGCCGTAGTGGGGGGCTCCGGAATAATTTCGACCACCTGGGGACCTTTAACGTGCACTGACATCGCACAGCACACGGGCGCCTTAGCGTTTTTCCTCCATAAAAACGCAGCCGCCGCGGTCGGGTAGACAGAGCTCCCAAAAGCTGGTTTTAAAATCCCACGCGACCGATGAATTGCGTGACACTGTGTGCAAGCAGCAAGGTTATTGCGAAGATGTACCGAACAGTACGAGCTAGCTTTTATCCATACCTGGTGTATCAACGCACGTCTGAGGCCATATCATGCTATAACAGCTGGTGACATGACTGAATTCCTTACTCTCTACTCGTCCTGCTGACTGTTTAGCACGCACTCATTCGCTCATTGCATATCCCGATGCAAGCCAATGGCCGCCGCATTTGTTTACACTGAAAGCGTTTACTGATTTGCGGACACTTTGTTGTGCACTCAGTGGTATAGCCCAGTTCCCGTTTTATTTACGTTTTCATGTATTTCGATCAAGTGCCTCACTCTGTTATCAGTTGCGGGCATTCTGCTCTATGAGCGGCGACGCAACCACGTTGGTAAGATTCGGGCTGAAGCTCCGCAAAGCAGCAGGGAGCGAGCCGCAGAGTATATGGACGCCGACTGCTTGGCTATCGTTGGGAAAAAGTTGCCGGCGAAAATATTCCCTGCGCTGTTGAGTGCGTCGGGGCTATGTCTCCCTGTATGTGTAAATAAATGAATGAAATACATAAAAAGTATTCTTCATAGAATGCATATGCCTCCCGCAGGTGTAATGCATGTGCTTCCTGCTCTGCACTGTGAGAGCCTCCTCCAAAACATGAAGTTGCGACTAGCCGCAGGACATCAGACACTGGCAGCAAGCATGAATCAGGAAATGGTTGCACTGCTGTTATTGACAGTGCCCTGCATATAGAGTATTGTCGCCAGCAGTCAGCACTCCCCATTGGGTAGCTACAAAAAAAGCCAGCTTAGCAAACTCCAGTGAATCCACTGTTTCTCTTGTTTGTTTGAATGATTTCAACAACGGTAGCCAAAACTACTGCCAGTGCACTGTCATACGAGTCATAAGTATAAGAACAGAAGAAGCCAGCTGAACTATGTGGGTTGCAGTATTAATAATTTATTCCATTGCATAAAGCACACACAAACTAACCCCAAACTTGCAAACAAAGCACAGTCCTTGAAATTGTGTACTGAACAATGTACTGTGATGACTCGTAAATGTCTGCAGCTGCTCACTAGGATAAGTGCGACCAAAATTTATCTGTTTACACAAAGTCAGCTTTTATGCATGTGGTGATCACGAGTTGTGATGAAAACAAAAGTACAAATGTTTTTTGCAGATATGACCTATCAGTGAGATACCATAGGGAGCCCTGGCGGTGGCAGCAGACTGGCAGAGTGTGCCGAAGACACGAAAATGGTCCACCTGCTGCTGAAGCAGATTAGCCGCCTGGAGGAGTAGCAGCTGCCTCGCAATCTCTGTCACTTTTGGCAGGTGCCCCGCAACCCATAGCTCCAGTGCAGCGGAGAATTGCGCTAAGCAGACAGCCGTTGGAGAGGAGCTCAGTGCACGCCTGAAAGCTGTGACTGACGACAATCAGCGAAAGAGCAGGGAGCATTTCCTCAAAATGAAGCTCATGAGAGCCGAGCATGTACTTAACATGAGGCATGCAAAGGAATTGCATGAACTTGAATGCACTAATAAGAAGGCCAAACTGGAGCTCATAAAGCTCAAAATGGCCGCGGTCCAAAAAAGTACTTAGTATACATAAAGAACCTTGTCATCTGAAGGTGCATGTCATGTTACTTTTGCTTTGCCACACTATGAAAAATACTGCTGAATAATGCTTGCTCGTGCCCTGAAGCCACTTGCCGAGTCAACGGGATGCGGCTGTTGAGGTTGCAAAGCTGGGGAGGGCTGCTGAGGGTTGCATGTGTCCTGTTGCAGGGGAGCAGGCGGCATTTGATCACATGAGCGGTCTCGGCCAAAGTTGTGCAAAGCAGCGCACGCTGTGATGACGATTACAGATGTTTCAATTTGCAGCTTCATACCTAGACATGGAAACCTTCTTATCCAGACGCCGAAGGCCCTTTCGATGGAGTTCCTCGTTCGTATCTGCGACTTGTTGTACATGAATAAAGTGACGTTCCACATTTTCCTGCAGTTGCCATGCAATATTGTGATGTATGCACTTACCTGTACTCTGGGCTACCTCCAAGATCTCTCAGTGGAGTCATTAGAAACGGCCGGTAAGCATACCCCATGTTTCCAAGGAGCCAAGGTGTATGCCAGGGACAGTTCCTTCTTCATAACGAACTCTTGCATTGC
This sequence comes from Amblyomma americanum, assembly GCA_030143305.2. Taxonomy (NCBI): domain Eukaryota; kingdom Metazoa; phylum Arthropoda; class Arachnida; order Ixodida; family Ixodidae; genus Amblyomma; species Amblyomma americanum. The sequence goes on along the minus strand of JARKHS020025397.1, from coordinate 15,078 downwards.
TATAGTCAAAAATGCTGCTGTCATGTGCCGAGCCCGGCCAGCTTGCAACTAGATGAAAAAAAATCCAGGTGAGCTCCTGTGATAGCCTGCAAACGTGCCAAAAGATTTAACATAAATGAATGTTGCACCTATTATGCTTTTATGTACACCTTATTTTTTATGCCCTTCCAAGGACGACCATGTGTAGCAATTTCCAATTGTAAGAGTTGTAAAATGCATGAGTCTATATATATATATATATATATATATATATATATATATATATATATATATATATATGTATATATATATACTACAATAATTTATTTCGTATTAGAGAAAATAAAGTGTGATGAGGCAGATCATGCAGCTCGCAAAACTGTGAGGCACCCGCGAAGTCGCGTACATTAACTGTTCTCTGATTTGTAACTAATTTTATTCTCGTCCGCTGCCTCTTCTTCAAAAGTGCCGTTGTTTCCGGTCTCTATGCTCACCCTGAAAGTTAAGTGCACTTACCTGCGCATTGATTGAGAAGTATCCCTTCCTGTTTCTAAATACTTTGGCGTCGTCTCCGCCCGGGCTTTTGATACGTACGTGGGTACAGTCAACACAACCAGTCACTCAGGGAAACTGTGCAATCTTGTTCAAGTCGTACATGGCCTGATGCATTTTTCCCGCTTCAGAGAACTTGACTAGCGCTGAGTACAAAGTAGCGGCAATCATAGTCGACACTCGCGTTACAACCCGGGAAACTGTTGGCTGTGACACGTTGACAAGGCCTCCGGAGACCACTTGAATCGTACCCGCTCCGTAAAAACGCAGCGTCACGAGCAGTTGCAACAGCGGCGGCACAGGACAACCACGTCCGACTGTGTTCCCGTGCCTTGGCAACATGGACAGAAGCTCGAGCACAGCAGCCTTGTAAAAGCGGTACCTTGCGAGGAATCCCTGGTTGTTATATACTTCTATGGGATTCTGGCGATCCCTAAGGTTCCGCCGCAACGGGTGCACAAAACTGTATGCTTCGTCACTGGTGACATCTTCCGCGCGGCGGACAAAATCGACGAACTCACTGAAGCTGTCGTCGCAGCACGCCACTATGTTGAATTGTGTTAAGGAGTTGTTTAAGGTGCCTGGGACGGTACCTGCATCTCCTCTCTCCTCCTCCTGTGCCGGCGCCCCTCCTCTCGGCTCCTCCCGGGCGCCGACGGTGGCGGCACCTAGGCAGGGGGATGCTAGCAGACGCTCCCAACGCTCGCCTTCTGGCGCGCAACCGCGCGCCCGAATGAATTTTGTGTTGCTTTTTTATTGCGAAGCAACACTACTTTAGGTCGCACTTCAGCCCGTTCCGTGGCGAGGCGGTGGTAGGCACCATTGACCTTTAGCGTGACCTCGCTGCGTGACGTCACACCACGTGACCTAGAGTGACGTCACACCAGCTGTGTAAAAACGGGGCCCCATCTCACGCCGTCGCGAGGCGAGGCGGTAGCCACCAACGGCGGCCTAACTCCCGCTCCTCTCACTAGGGGCGCTACGGTCGGTGTGACGTCACACCAGCTGTGTAAAAATGGGGCCCCATCTCACGCCGTCGCGAGGCGATGTGGTAGCCACCAACGGTGGCCTAACTCCCGCTCCTCTCACCAGGGGCGCTACGGTCAGAGTGACGTCACACCAGCTGTATAAAACAGCTCCGCTCCTCTCGCCAAGGCAGTCATACAGCCAGATGTTACGGTGGTGCCTACGAACAAGGCAGCTCGGCAGAATGCAAAGAGGAAGCATCAGCGAGCTACGGAGACGGAAGAAGAACGAGAAGCTTCGCAATCCAGAGGCTTAACCAAGCTAAGCCACGGCCGTTAAGGGCAGTGGCGGAGGATGTGGCCGGACTCCCCGCAGAGGTAACAGAGCGGCCGATTGTTTGGCGTACGCCAAACGTGCGCTTTGCTCACGGGTGGCCTGAACTCCTGCTACACGGAGGGTACAGTATTTAAGGTGCCTGGGACGGTACCCGCATCTCCCCTCTCCTCCTCCTGTGCCGGCGCTCCTCCTCTCGGCTACTCCTGGGCGCCGACGGTGGCGGCACCTAGACAGGGGGATGCTAGCAGACGCTCCCAACGCTCGCCTTCTGGCGCGCAGCAGGCCGCGCGCCCGAATGAATTTTGTGTTGCTTTTTTTTTGCCTTGGCTTCGGTAGAAATGACATGATGACATGAAAGATCGAAAATTAAGTTACTGAAATAACTGACGCGACCAACGCTGCGGTGCTTTATCGAAACTTTTTGTCCTGCGATCGCTTTGATTGCGAAGTGTACGTTGAAATTGCGTGCGCGAGCGGGTTCGCGGCACTACAGTGAATGCATTCAGCGCGTTGTGTTCCCAACGCTCGCGCTTTGGCGCGTAGCGGACCGCGCCCGAATCAATCTGTTGTCGCATTTTCTGCCTCTTATTCGAACGCATGGCATGGGAGGTGCAAAAATTACCCAAATAACTGCCCCGATCCACGTTGCACTGCTCTATCGGAACTTTTCGTACTGCGATCGCTTTGATCGTGGTGGACATGGTGGAAGTGAAGTGAGCGAGCGAGCTCGCGGCACTATAGTGAATGTCTCGAAGTTGTTTTTGTCAACCGGCGTCTTTTGCCCAATCTTATTAAAAATTTAACTCCGCAAAGAGGAAGTCGACCGACGTGCAACTAGATGTGCGGCCTAGGCTTTATTTGCACGGATGGCGGTTTAATGCTCCGATAATATATTCTCGCAAAGGTGGGTTCGCTCGTGCAACGGGCTGTGCTATTCAGTGAGTAGCTGATTACTCGTCTGAATTTCAATTATTTTAGCGCAGGAAAGCTTGGAGATTATTTCGGAGTTAATATACCTCAGACACCTCGAAGGCTACCGTTAAAAATATCCGACTGACGGTAGCCACGTAATGTTTGTATATAGGCGAATACGAAGCCCTATATTTGCGCACTGTAACACGGTTGTGATCCGAATTTTGATGTAGGGTTAATAGTTTGGGCTGATTAACAGCAACCAAAAAAGGCATTTTAACGCTGTTTCGTGAGCAACCACAGCGCCGCATGAGTCAGTCGAATGCTGCTTGTTCAGCTGATTATCATCTTGGGTCAGCATATGCAATAATGGCTTGTAAGAGAACATTGCCTTCCCTCTTGGAATCTCCATGCCTAACGCGCAGTAGCCTGGACTGCCGCAGTTAATCGCTTTCGGTCGAAGTAGGGTGCGACAAAAAAAAAACTAAAATGCTGAAAAATCAAAACTCTAATTTACTCAGTTCTCTCTGAAGCAAACAGGTTGGTTCGTTTAGGAATCGCGAGCAGCATGAACAGCGAAAACCACCAATTTGGCACCGAGTTCGTGAGCGACGGAGTCCAACTACAAGAAAACAAATATGTCCAGCGATGCGCCAAACATGAAAGATAGACCTGCACCGCGAGCAACATGAACAGCGTAGGCTCAAACGGCAAGAACCGCCCTTTTACTATCGAATTCGTGAGCGAAGGAGTCCATCTGTAACGAGTCACATACGGCAAGTAATGCGCGCAACATAAAAGCCAGACATATATTGTGAGCAGCATGTACAGCGGGTATCAAGGAGCGAGAACCTCCTGTTTAGTATGGGGTTCGTAAGCGAAGGAGTCACTGCGACAAAAATTCCTGCAGCAGTGCGCAAGATGGAAGCTAGACCCCAACGCGAGCAACGTAAACATGGGGGCTCGAACAATATGAAGCGTAACTTTCGAGTCGAGCCTGCTAACGAGTCTCACTGCAACCACGTCGACACGCCACGAAATGCGCGCAACATCAAAGCTGCACCTGCAGAATCTAGCAGAGCTGGCACAGTGGGCATAAGACAACAAGAAGCACAGCTTTCGCAGCCTACGAGCGAACGAGTCCATCTACAACTATGGCAAGCAGCATTTACTGCGAAGAACGATTGCAGTCGTTCGCGCTTCGCACCAAATCACTCGAAAAACAAAAACACGACTGAAAACTGAAGAACGGCCACTCAGCACACAAAGTGGCGGACCCAGGACATTATCGAAGTTTTACCGGCCGATACTGTGCATCCAAACCTTTCGGCGAGCCGCTTTGCTTTTTCCATGCGGAATTACAAAAAATCTCCCACTGCCTCCTCGGTTGTTGCATTCATACGCACAACCGAAGCTCGGCATCGCCGCAACGCGTAGGCGCCGTCAAAGATGGAAAAACTCTTCCCGCCAAAACTGTTGCACAAAAAGAAAACGAAGCTCGACTCCTACCCCGGCAGTGGCGAACAACAACAACAATGGCGCCGCCGTCTGCTGCGGAACAAAACAGCGCGCGCTAACACGTGACCCCGGCGCCTCGGCCAATGGGAGGCTCGATTACCCGCGGCGCGCTTGGAGAGGAATGAAGCCGGCGAGTTCAAAGCTTTGCGTTACTTTTGATCCATTGAGGGGCTTGAACTGCACCTCCACCACAGAAGAGGAACTGCAACGGGCGGCCCCTGGCCGGCACCAGCGGCACTTCTTCAGAATTGGTGCTGGGAACCAGTTCTGAATCGAACGAAGCTATGGTAAGGCCACTTGACATCTGGCTGACTTGAAGGTCAACCGGCAACGCATGGCGAACTAGGCTGTACCTAGCGCAGTGAAGCGTAAGCTTCGAAACTGGCGAAGCGGCCTTCCGGGGGCTGTTCCCCGCCGATCAAGCCGGGCCTTTTATCTTCTCCGAGCGGAGTCCCACCCGCCGGGCAACATGGTGGCGCCCATCGGAGCGGGGCCTCTCGCTTCACCACCAATTCGTCGTTGCCGCTACGCTGTGCCTCACGTTCGCAGCTGACGAAAGGAACACGAAGCTTTCGCTTTGCCTGAAGATGTTCACACCACATATTTTCAGCGATGAAAAGTGCCAAATTTTCATATTGCTTCTGGATTTTCAGAGCTGCTAGGCTTAGCCAGTACGCGTTGTCTGACGCCAGAAAGCGCGGGAGGTTCAAAGAGGTTAACGATTTGTCTTCAGAAAGGGTGACAAAGAATTACTCGACCTCTTTGTCGCGATTTTATAATTAATGGAATAATTGCAAATACGAGCTGCTCTTTTTGGCATTTCACTCAGTACATAGAGCTACACCGTTTCTAGCAGCACTGAAATCGCTGCGGCAGTGGTGTGGCGGCAGCCGCCTGTTTTCCGTCGTATGTAGTTCAGCTCGGCTGTGTTGCGTCGCCGTCAAGCCGTGCTGGTGTTTGCCGCGCTAAGTTCGCTGTGAGAATTCGCTCCATGTGGGCCGCCCTTAATGCTTTCGCATTCCCACACGTAAGCAGCATTAAGTGTTCCTGCCGAAATTGTTTTTCTCGCTGGAAGAGGTGCTGGTGTTGAACGTTTAATGGTACTGTTTACAAAGAGGCATTGCATTGCTTGGACCGGGACTGAAGGGCCCGGCCCTCAGAATCACTAGGGAGGAATCCCTAGTGCGGGACCCCTGTGGCTTCCGCGGCGGCCTGGGCTCTTGTCTCCAGGACTCGTTGGTCCTGGAGGATTGAGCAGCCGAGCAGGGCAGCCTCCCAGTCCTCTCGGGTGGGGTGGGAAAGCAGGATTGGCAGGAGGGACTAAGCTCGAATATGCCGAGGGCCAGCGGCAGCGCTCTGCGAAGCTCGCACTCTTGTACAGACAGAGTAATCGGAAGGAACAAACAGAGGCGTCTGTTGTGATTATTTCGCATTGCATATCGAATGATATCAGGGAATGATATGCGTCGTTAATAATTCACACCCGAAAGACACAAGCAGTTTCTACAACGTAATGAAACACATTAATCTTGCCAAAGTGGGCTCTCACCATCGTTATTCTTTATTTATGGGTTACCCCGAGCGTTATATCTCTCAAAAAACATACCGTAAAGGCAATTCAGGCCATCACTCTTAAAGGCGATTTGATAAACACGAAGCCAAAGCACGTTAGCGCAGCCGTCGCGAGCCAATTCATTCACAAGTGGGGCGGGGAATCGTCATTGTTATTTTTTTCGGAGAGGGTGTTCAAAGCAGTGGTCCTACAGCAGGGTGTAGGCAGCACTGGCCGGAGTTTCTTTTCTGCAACAGGCAACTTCCGCGGCGTATGATCTTATTCTCTAACGAACGTGCTTTTCCTGTGAACGTGGTTAAACGCTATTGCATCCACGCTAATTCGCGCTTTGTTGAGGGCGTCGTGATTTCGGCAGTAGTTGTTTTTCACCAATTTATTTAACGTTGCTCGTTTGGTGTATTCCTGTCATTTTACTGAACCATACCACGGTGGTCTTGAGTAAGGGAGGAAGGATAGACAATTATTCGACTAATGAGACGCACACAACTCAAAAGTTTAATTCCACACAGCTTTTCAAGTCAAACCAGGGCTTTTTCTCTATCAGCGTGCTGAAAGCACGCAGCTATATAGATAACTGTCTATCTGACTGCATGGTAACGTCGCGAGGCTGCATTAATGATCCACATGGTTAATGGGATGACTGGGTGCGTATACGATTGTGGAGCATAGCAAGGTGACGATCGAGGCACGTTGGTGGTTCAGCACGTTGTGCATGGATCGAGTTGCCGCGAACATCCCAGGGGGCCACGCGCGCGCGAACAAACGATAACAAGGCGTGAACAGTCTCAAGCGTTTATCTTTCAAGTATTCTCTGTCCAGATCGTGTCGGCATTATAGTTAAATTTCTAGAGGATAAAAATGCAAACGGAAATTTAAATGTGTAGGACGCATCAAACGCAGTGAAGTAATGGTAATTTCAGCTGCAGGGCTGTATTGGGATTGGGGCGGATTTGTCGGCAACTATTGCAGGCGGCGTTTGGGGCCGTCGGGCGGCGGTCCTGTTTGCACGATGCATTCCTTGGGCTTTCTTCGTTCGAAAGAAAAAAAAGGAGACAGTGCACTTTTCTCACAAACAATTTCTCACATCAAGGAGGCGGTCTCCACCCCTCCCTCCCCTACCCGCCTAATTTTCCATTTATTTGCCACTGATTTTAATTGTGCAAATATCTTTCCGCACCTGGGACGATCGAGTGGTACTCTAAATATTTACGGACAACACTTCGCGACGCAGATGGATGGATGGATGGATGGATGGATGGATGGATGGATGGATGGATGGATGGATGGATGGATGGATGGATGGATGGATGGATGGATGGATGGATGGATGGATGGATGGATGGAAGGAAGGATGGACGGACGGACGGACGGACGGACGGATGGATGGATGGATGGATGGATGGATGGATGGATGGATGGATGGATGGATGGATGGATGGATGGATGGATGGATGGATGGATGGATGGATGGATGGATGGATGGATGGATGGATGGATGGATGGATGGATGGATGGATGGATGGATGGATGGATGGATGGATGGATGGATGGATGGATGGATGGATGGATGGATGGATGTATACGGCTGAACCCTTTGAATCGGGCGGTGGCTCAAGCCACCTAGCCATGACTTATGAAATTTTACTCTTCTCTTGATTTTAGCCACCACCAATCAGATAACCTTCGCTTGGTCACTTCTACCCGCTTAAAATATACTTTCCCTTCTCTGTCTTTAAACCCCAATGCCTTGTATAAATCAGCCCCGCTGCTTTCCACTGTAGGGTGAAGCCCTTTACAGAAAAGTTTGGTTTAGGTTTGGTTTATAGGGGTTTAACGTCCCAAAGCAACTCAGGCTATGAGAGACGCCGTAGTGGAGGGCTCCGGAAATTTCGACAACCTGGGGTTCTTTAACGTGCACTGACATCGCACAGTGCACGGGCGTCTAGAATTTCGCCTCTAGAAGTGTTCAGCCGTTTCGTCCTCCTCTCCGCACGCAACGCACAACGTGTCTATCTCGTGGTACCTGACTCTCTATGTCTTAGTCCGCAAAACTCCCGTCCTGGCCTCAAACAACAAAGAGCTTCCCCTACAATTATCATAGATATTTTCTTTGGCAATTTCCTGCTTAAAAACCCTTTATGTTCCCTGTGCTGATTTCGTCAGCATCCCTGTTTTCCACAAAGCTCTCTCTGTTTCTTTAACCTTTTTCTTAACTGATAACTGCTGATTTGCCCCTCCCCCCCCCCCCTACTGCTATCCGAATATTTGCTTGTCAAGTTTCTAGTCCTCTTTCTCCATTTCGCATCAACATTCCTTATATACAGGTATCTGAAAACTTTCCTAGCCCACTGCTTTTCCCTTATTTTTCTCAATCGCTCCTCAAATGCTATCTTACTGCTAGCTTCTCTACTCTCGAACGACGCCCATCCCATATCACCTTGTACCCCCTGATTTGGTGTATTGTCATGTGCTCACAAAGCTAGCCTCCCTACTCCCCGTTGTTTAATTTCCAGCCTTGCTTGAACATCTGGCCTCATGCACAGGACCGCATTACCGAAGGTCAGGCTAGGGACCATCACCCCTTTCCAGATCCAACTTACCACCTCATACTATTGTAATTCCACAGTGCCCTGTTTTTCATGACAGCTGCATTCCTACTACCTTTATTCATTACATATTTTTCATACTGTGTCAGATACTCAACACCGTTATTTATCCACACCCCAAGATACTTGTACTCATCCACTATTTCTAGCGTGAACTCCTGTATTCTATGCTCGCCGACCTCATCATTCAATATCATGACTGCAGTTTTTTCCTTACGAAACTTGAAACCTAATCTATATCCCTCTGTACCACATATGTCTATCAACTTCTGCAAATCTTCCTTGCTGTCAGCCATTCGCACTATATCATCGGCGTATATTAGTCCCGGTAATGACTGTTTAATCAATTCTGCTTGCTTGAAAAAAGAAAGGTTGAAGCCCAGTCCGCTCCTCTCTAGCTTGGTCTCCAACAATTGCAGGTACAACATGAACAACAAAGGAGACAGAGCTAGGACATCCTTGCCTAAGCCCCCGCTCTATCTCTACAGGCTCTGATACCTTTTTTTCCCATTTTATAAACACTCTGGTACCTATATATATATATATATATATATATATATATATATATATATATATATATATATATATATATATATATATATATATATATATATATATATATATATATATGGTTTCGGTGACTGTTGGCTCCCTTCATATATATATATATATATATATATATATATATATATATATTTAAAACATTATTTGCACCATCTTCCACATCCAATGTGGCCAGTATGTCCCATAGATACTCTTGAATAATGTTGTCGTAGGCTCCCTTAATATCCAGAAATGGTAGCCATAGGGGCCTGTGTTCCTTTTCAGCAATCTCTATACACTGCGTCAATGAAAACAGGTTGTCGTCCAACCTCATTTGTTTCCGGAACCCATTTTGTAACTCCCCAAGCACCCCCTCGTTCTCCACCCAAGCCTGCAATCTGTGTTTTATAATATGCATCACCACCCTGTACACCACAGATGTCACTGTTAGGGGACGGTAGTTACTTACGACAGCTTTGTCCCCCTTTCCCTTATATATCATGTTCATACTAGTTAATCGCCATTCATCGGGGACTTTCCCATCCACTATCATTTTATTCACTAGCTGTATTAATGTTTGCTGTATTAAGGTTGGGGACAGAAAGCGCCCTCTAGCGGAAGGCTCATCACCGATGAAAACGTGCAGTTCCACGCGCACTCTGGCTACAGAGATAGCACGGTGTCGGCCTTCGACCGATGTGGACAATAGAAAACCTGCGGGGAACGAAATGAACGTTTTGACAGCAGTGACCAGCTGCCCTTTGATGAAATAATTGCCGGTAACTATATGTGGGTGCGCGATTTATCTGCTAGGCAGTAACACTTCTCTTTAGAGGACCGGAAACATGTAGACTGGCCCTTTCAAAGGTTCCAAGAGCAATTCCATAGGGAGGCGTTGTCATGGCCGGTGCGAATCTTCAGGAACTGAGGTGGCATAAGTCGTACTTATCAGAATTAACGGATGTAACGGTATGGTAAAAATAAAAAATCACACTGTTTTCTGCTGCTAATAACGAAACGCACACAAGGAGAGATTCCAATTGATTTTATTTATTTATTTACTTATTTATTTGTTTTAAAACGCAGCGGACCCGAGGGAGGCTACGAAAGGAGGGGATAAATACACAACGCACACACGCAATCGTAGCAGTCAGCAGTATTTGAGACACTCTACGAAAGCACAAGAAAACGCCTAGCAAGGACATGTCAGGTGCAAATCGCTGAAATTAAAAATTATTTAAAAGGCAGATAACGAGAAGGGGCAAGAACGGAACGGAGAGATCGCCCTTGCATCTCCTGAAAGGGTTTTCATGAAGGCCGTCTCTTCTGCAGAGACGGCCACCGTGTTATATATATAGAAGTCAGATGACGACTTCCAGTGCACTGAAAGATCTTACCATCATGCTTGGATCCAAACAGTATAGTGAGGAGGCGCTTGGAAGGGTGCCTGGAGAGAGAACGCACAAATAAGTAAAGGACACCTTTTTCTTTTGGCTAAATTCCCTCGCTGCTTGAGGAAAACTATAGATGCTTGCTTTTACTTGAACGACATTTACTTCAACACACGCGCACATACAGCGAGAGAGAGAGAGAAAAAGAGAGAGAGAAAGAGAGAGACGAGTTTTCGCTCAACGGAGCTAGTACACGGCCAAGCAAGCTATACTCCGGGACAGCTTTTTGTGGCTATGCTGCGGAAGCTACGGGCGCGCGGCGCCAGCTTAAACGCGTAGCTCTCTCCCTCGTGAGAGCGTGATAAGAGCGCGCTTGTGAAAGCCATTCGCCTCGCCCTCGTAGCTTCCACTGCATAGCCGCAAAAAGCTGTCTGCGAGTATAGTCGACTGGAAAGAAATTACGGGACATGCTCCGCGCGCTGGGACATCACTCGCTCGCTGACTCATGGTGGCGGTGCTGGTAAAAAACATTTACTAACAGGTTGCAGAGAGGTGAATGGGCTGGGGCCTTATTGGCCCCTTCCTCTCACAATACTAGGTGGAGCTATTCCGTGGCCCCATTGGCAAGGGCAGAACTTCAAACTAGGAGTACTGCTCCTGCAATTTATTTGCAGGAGCACTTGTAATTTATTTCTATGAGAATATTAGCTTTACACTCGTAAGACATGTGACGCGAATGTGATGTTCAGTGTGAGTGGTGCCGAACCATAGGCGCGACACCAACATCACAGTATTACGACACAACAATACACCTCCGTTTTGCTTCGTCGGGACCGCTTCTGTCATCGCGAAGATTGCACCTCGCGCACCTCGCCCGTTGCACGTGCACACAAAAGCTAGCCACGGCCGACCCGCCGCGGTGGCTCAGTGGTTAGAGCGCTGGGCTACTGATTCGGAGTTCCCGGGTTCGAACCCGGCCGCTGCGGCTGCGTTTCGATGGGGGCGAAACGCTTAGGCGCCCGTGTGCTGTGCGATGTCAGCGCACGTTAAAGATCCCCATGTGGTCGAAATTAGTCGGGAGCCCACCATTGCGGGATCTCTTTCTTCCTTTCTTTTTTCACTCCCTCCTTTATCTCTTCCCTTACGGCGCGGTTAAAACGTCCGCCGATATGTGACAGATACTGCGCCATTTCCTTTCCCCAAAAACCAATTTTCAATTTTCCGTACACGAGCGGATCCCCGCCGCGGTGGCTCAGTGGTTAGGGCTCTTGACTACTGATCCGGAGTTCCCGAGTTCGAACTCGACCGCGGCGGCTGCGTTTTTATGGAGGAAAAACGCTAAGGCGCCCGTGTGCTGTGCGATGTCAGTGCACGTTAAAGACCCCCAGGTGGTCGAAATTATTCCGAAGCCCTCCACTACGGCACCTCTCTCTTCCTTTCTTCTTTCACTCTATCCTTTACCCTTCCCTTAAGGCGCGGTTCAGGAGTCCAACGATATATGAGACAGATACTGCGCCATTTCCTTTCCCCCCAAAACCAATTATTATATTACACGAGCGGTGCCGCGCACGCCCCGACTTTCAATGGTTCGCCGTTGCGGCGCTGGCGTCGCGCCCCCAAGCTAGAGTTAAAAAATGAAAGTTGGTTTTGGGGGAAAGGAAATAATAATAGTAATAATAATTGTTTTTTTGGGGGGAAAGGAAATGGCGCAGTATCTGTCTCGCATATCGGCGGACACCTGAACCGCGCCGTAAGGGAAAGGATAAATGAGGAAGTGAAAGAAGAAAAGAGAGGTGCCGTAGTGGAGGGCTTCGGAAAAATTTCGACCACCTGGGGATCTTTAACGTGCACTGACATCGCACAGCATACGGGCGCATTAGCATTTTTCCTCCACAAAAACACGGCCGCTGCGGTCGGGTTCGAACCCGGTCACTCCGGATCAGTAGCCGAATGCCTAACCACTGAGCCACCGTGGCGGGCAGTATCTGTCTCACATATCGGCGGACACCTGAACCGGGCCGTAATGGAAGGGGTAAAGGAGGAACTGACAGAACAGAGAAAGAGGTGCCGTAGTGGAGGACTCCAGAATAATTTCGACCACCTTTTCCTTCCTTTTTATTATTATTTTAATAAAACCACTTACTACTACTACTACTTTGACGTGCACTGGCGTCGGACAGCACACGGGCGCCTTAGCGTTTCGCCTCCATCATAACGCAGATTGGGTTGGTTTTTTGGGGAAGGAAATGGCGCAGTATCTGTCTCACATATCGGCGGACACCTGAAACGCGCCGTAAGGGAAGAGATAAAGGAGGGAATGAAAAGAAGGAAGGAAGAAAGAAAGAGGTATCGTAGTGGAGGGCATCGGAATAATTCCAACAACCTGAGGATCTTTAACGTGCACTGATATCGCACAGCACACGGGCGCCTCAGCGTTTCACCTCCACCGAAACGCAGCCGCCGCGGTCGGGTTATAACCCGGGAACTCCGGATCAGGACACCGAGCGGACATTTGCCCCACTCCGCAGGAGAAAAGGTGCTACAATGGCGGAATACGCAATCCTCAACCGGGATATGTCGATTGCAAAAAGCACTGCATCGTCTGTGGCACATCCAACTACAACACCATTGACACAAACTGTCCAGCAAGACAGAATTACAGCAAAAGATGGAAAAAGACAGGCAAAACTGATGAAGCCACAATCTGACGCCATCCTAATGAAATTGCTGCACAGAGCACTCTTTTAGATGTGCAGAAGAACCAAAAGACTGAGCAGAAGCAAAAGACTTCTCTGAAGCACAAGACTGAGCAGGAGCACAAGACCGAGCATCAACCCAGTAATGAACATCGGCCCAAATTGAACGAAACCAAAGTCCACCGGCCGGGAGGACAGCAAAGATATTACAACAGCACAAAACAGCCCATGAAAGTGAATCAGACCAAGATGTACTTCTCGCCCTTCATCACCACCATCCAATTAGCAAACACAGGCCTCCGTTGCTCTCCGAATAAATCGGAACTCTTGCAGCTGAAACCCCTGCCCAGTGACCCCCCATTGAACTGCACATGTACGGGAATCTAGTGCCCACTGTGTCTCAGGTGAAGATTCTCGGCCTTCTCATTAACAACACACTCGATGCTACCGCCACCCTTCAGCTCTTGCAAAGAGAAACCAAACAGGTGGCTGCACTAATCAAGCGGGTGGCAGCACGCAATCATGGGCTGTCTGAACGCGATACCCTCAATATGTCTAATGCATTAATCATCAGCCGCATTACATACCACCTCACATACCACATACTCACTCAGCGCCACAACGCAACAGGCAGACATCCTAATACGCACGGCTCTCACCTCCGCCCTACGTCTTCCACGGACGGTTAGCACGAAACGCCGCCTGGCCACTGGTATCCACAATCGAATTAATAGAGGCTCAAAGCACCAAGCAATTAGTCCGCCTGACTCGCACGGAAACAGGACAATGCCTGCAGCGGCAGCTCCGTCTCACTCCACCCATTCCCACCCCAACAAGTCCTACACCTTACATGATTTCTCTGCGCACGAAGGATCACATATATCAGAAGCCCCTACCGCGCAATATGAGCACAAGCCTCTATCAGGGTAGGCGGCAGGCTCGAGCGAGCTGTCACACCAAAACATACAGCAACCGCTCCGATATCCTTTATGTCGACGTGGCAGAAAATTCTAAAGTAGGATTCTTAACGGCAGTCGCAGCCTATGAAGACGGCACTGTGAGGGCCGCCGCCACTATCCGAACTAATTCACCTGCAGAGGCGGAAGGAGCCGCCATCGCACTTGCGCTCCCCCACTCCACCATTGACAAAAACATAACCGAAGTTTGTACAGATTCCTAGGCCGCATACCGCCACTACCTAAAGGGCGTGGCGACGCCGGCCAAACACCGTATTGTTGCCACAGCCACCTCTCTCGACCGAACGGTTACTCTGCCTCGATCCACGGTAATGAGCGCGTTCATGCGCTGGCCCGAGAACTCTCCTGCCAGACCCCGGACGATCAGGCACCCAACCCTGCGCAAGAGGCTCCATCGGTCCTTTATACATATCATCAAATCACCGCATTCTACAAACTCAGCCGCATGAAGTTACCACCACCCCACAGTACTTTGTCGCCCTTATCCAGCGCCACATGGCGACAATTACAAACGGGCTGCTTTATTTTATCCTACCGTCTCTCATGCTTTCACGCCACCTTTCCTCCTCATTGTAACACCTGTAGTGTGCCCAGATCCACACTTTTCCACTACCTTTGGGAATGTCCTTCCCCACAGGCAGTACCCCCCATCCCCAATCCCACTCATTCTTCCTGGGAGGCTGCTTTACGGACCGCTCAGCCCGCCGGCCAGAAATGGCTGGTGGATCGGGCCTTATGTGAGGCACAAGCCCGTGGACTCCTGGAGCAGTAGGAGACAACCCTGGAATATATTTTTCTTTCCTTTTTTTTCTAATAAAAGTTGTTTCCATCCATCCACCCAGCTTGGGTTCCCCTATTTCATTTCAGCCGTGTATCTGAAAAAGATGCAGAAAAACGTGGACTTGGATAAATCAACTGCCGAGATCGGACGTATCCTGCAGCTATTGTCAGAGCTAGATTAAAAACAAAACAAAAACAGGCCTGGCCGAGATTTGAAATCGGATCGCTGGATTCAAAGTCCAGAGTGCT
>JARKHS020025396.1:0-28495 GCA_030143305.2 Amblyomma americanum | reverse complement strand
GAACAGGGCCAAGGCTCCTCAAAACTGTTGAGCTAACACCGGAACCACTCAGGAGAGCGTCCACTCATTCTCAACAGGCAGGTCCGAAATTAACCGGTTGAAAATTGGAACAATTAACGGAGCTCACGCGAAGCGCCTCCCTTTGGTCGCATCAGCGTCACTGCTTTTCGGAGGCGGGATCAGAGAAATAAAATGAAATTCTTCATCCCAGCGCGGAGCACCAGGATATTGCAACGTTTGAAATGGCGTAACAGCGCTCTCGTTGAGTGCAACTCTCGGACGCCTTAGTGATGGCTGTTGCAGTAAACGTGCAGGCATGCCGCCCCGGCCGACGAAGGGTAGGGCGTAGGGGTGGCAAGGCACAGGCTCATTCGTCCTGTAAGCAAGCCGGGAGCCTGAGCTGCATACGGAAGAGGTCACACACCTACTGAGACTGCGTTGTTGTGTACCCTGCAGCCTATATAGAGGGCAAAGTTGCGTACCTGTGGCCACGGGGCTATATAGTCGGTCACTACGTGCATGGTGTACGGGCAATGCCGCGATGCGAGTAAGCATATCTCAGCAAGCAACGTACCTCCCTATGTGCGCTCAAAAAAGTTCGAATGTCCCTGTCGCAGTACAACATTCACCAAACATTTCTAGACCGCAGAGGCAAGACATAGAAACACAATCAAAAGGGCAGTTCTCCCACTAAGTTTTTTTATTGTGTTAAGCAGCAACAAAAACTAATCATATTATTTTGGTGCCAAAAAGGTACCTGGGTATAACGTTTCGAGACCAATGATTTTCCGCAAGAAATAAAAATCGACGTGATCGCTCTCTTTTCTCTCTCCCCCGCGCCACAAGGTGCGGTTTGCTGTTGCACTCGTTGTTTTGAGATATCAAGCAACTGTTTCGTTCGAACAGCCGATGGAAGCGGCTAACACCGCATCTCTGTCGGCGCATGCATTTCTCGCACGTGGGCCGTCGGCTCTCTGTCGCAGACAGACGACAGCGGTCTGCCTTTTCATCGCACCGCGTGCTCGTCTTCTAGCGGTTCCCCTGCTGGCGCCCAACTACAACATGGTTCGGCGGTTGCTGAAGGCCTGAGCCGACTATCGGCAGTCCTTCCTGCGCCGCTGTCTAGCCGAGGTGCAGTAATGGCCTCCCGTCCTTCGCCTCGCTGGACGGAAGCTATCTTGCGCACCCAGACTGCGCCGCCCCCCGTCGTTCGTGCGGAAGCCCCAGCGCTAGGTAGCTCTTGCTCTCCTCACTGGGCTGTCGCGGACTTTGTAACTACGGATTCACGGCAGATTTCCGAAGCACCTAGACGTGCCCACACCATTACTTTTCCAACTGATGCACTTTTGCGCAGCTTCATGACCCTACTGATGCCGCTGTTCGAGGCGGTGTTCGCGGCTGCTGAGCTCAGGGCAATGGGCGACTCCTAGCACGCACCCTGCATTCCTCAGCGCCTCCGACGACTGCAGCGTGGCCGCCCACTGCGGCCATAGGCAGGAGGGACCTTCGGGGACTCACCACCTTCTTGCTGAGAGTGCCCATGGATTACCTTGCTCTACCTACTTCGCCATCGCCCAGCCATCCTATCGGAGCAGTATAGTTTGTGTTGTGTTCGCGTCGCTAGTGGGTCCGCCCCCCCCCCCCCCCCCAATCGGATTACTTGTGCCTTGATCTTGGCTCCCACGCCGGACATGTGCGCGGTCTGCCGCACCATCGTTCTGGCGCTAGACGTCCCCCTCCCACCCCACGTCTGGCTCCACCAGCAGTCTTATGCCCACACTTAATCACAAGAAAATAAAACTCAAATGATCGTTACGAGGGTTTAACGCGTATGTTTGAGCGTTCGCTGCGCAGGACAGAAGGCTGCGTTGATTTCATGGTTGCAGCTGCTGCAGCCTTCTATTTCATCCCTGGGTTTCCGTTGGCAACGTCGTCAAGGTAGGTTGGTTTAGGCATATTTTTTTTATTTCCGCCTGGTAGAACTAAAAATGCTTGTTTTCTGTTTTGATAGAAAGTCGGTGAAGCTTGCTCCGAGGCTCATGTGAGTCCCTAAGCGAGAGGGGGGTTTCAGTTTGTAGAAAACCCGTGACCTGAGGCCGCGCATCTGCAGGGTGCGCCCATCTCGTCTTTTCTTTTGGCCACCCAAATTACTCTTTACTTTCGTTTGCTTTTGCGCGTACATGTATGCCTTTGTAGCCAATAGAATGTTTGCTCAAAGTGCACCAGCTTCCAGCCTGCATTATGTATTTCTTTTTTTCCTTTTTCAGACTTCTCAGAGCTAAAGAAAAAGGGCCAATCATTATATGGTGATTCTGATGCTGATGCTGATGATTATATGTAGTGCTACGTACACTGTGTATTGAATGGTACATACATTCATATGCGTCTTTGTATTCATTTGTATTCATTTAAATGCAAAGAGCACAGTTGGTAAACTGAAATGACTTCTATATGCTGCTAATTGCTGTTGTATGGGCAAGATCGGGTGATATTGAGTTCATATTTTCTTTGTGTGTAAAATGCTAGATCATTTAATGTAAACAGGTAAATGCAGGAGAGCCGTGCCAGCACGCATTCACACGAGTGGAGAGGTGTATTACACCCACTGTAGCGTATGTGCCTGGAATTTGGGATATATGTGCGCTCAGATGTCTAAAGGATGCGTGAAAAAGGGTGAATGACTTTATTGGTCCGCAGCCGCGAAATCAAGCACTGGCGTTTCGGCGCTTTCGCTTGGAGGCACAACTTTTTGGACACTAGAAGTTGTGGGGACCTTTTTTGGATATGTTCGGGAATAATGAGAACCTCTTCGGGAGATTCCAAATGTCCCGATTGGTTATTTTTGGAAGATTTTGACCCGCCGCGGTGGCTCAGTGGTTAGGGCGCTCGGCTACTGATCCGTAGTTCCCGGATTCGAACCCGCCCTCGGGGGCTGCGTCTTTGTGGAGGCAAAACGCTAAGGCGCCCGTGTGCTGTGCGATGTCAGCGCACGTTAAAGATCCTCAGGTGGTCGAAATTATTCCGAAGCCCTCCACTACTGCACGTCTTCCTTCCTTTCTTCTTTCACTCCCACCCTTATCCCTTACCTTACGGCGCGGTTGAGGTGTCCAACGATATATGACACAGATACTGCGCCATTTCCTTTCCCCAAAAACCAATTATAATTTTGGAAGATTTTGAGGAGGTTTTGTGTTTATTGGGGTGGTCCTCCGTATTCATTCTTATTGTATACTACAGTAAAATTTGCCCACATGGGCCGGAGACATGATATACAGGCCAGAACCCACTGTGGATGTGGTGGTGGTAGTGGTTTTATTAAAAAAATAATAGTAAAAAGGAAGGAAAAGATTTTTGCTAGCCCCGGCATCTGCCATCGATACTGAAGCACCTGAGCTCGGGCAGCGGAAATAAAGGACAGCAGGCAGAATGGCGAAATGAAATGAAAGAGGTGAGAGGACAGGAATAAAGGATAGGGGGAGAAGTAATATGTACAAACTATTTACACAATAAGAAATGTGTCTAGGTTGTGCGCGTGATTAGTTCATTTTAGAGGAATTAAATCACACACGCGCACAGCACTGTGTTGGTTACAACTGGAGTGGGGCGTCCAGTTATTAATCGTTCAAGGTAGGACTCGCGGAGCGTTCGGTCACTGCGTGTAACTACCTGACGGAGAACAGACGGGACGTCAAGCCCGTGTGTTCGAGGAATGCACAGAGGCTCACCAAAGTTCGCTCACGAGTGCGCGCACTGCCCTGCGGCCACAATAGCGTCTTGATGGAGTCTGGTAGTATGCCCTGCGCCCTATAGGCCGCGAGCATATCGCGACGAGCATCGGCGAGCGCGGAACAGCGAAGGAGCAGGTGTTCTAGTGTTTCCACTGCACCGCATCCGTCACACACATCACTCGTCGCGATTCCGTGACGCACTCGTCGTTCCACGGGCCACACGCAGCCAATGCGCGCGCGGAGGATCATTGCACGTTGTGACCGTGTAAGTGCGCGACAGCCTGTGATACTGTCGATGCGCTCACCTCCCGCGATGCTTGGGTCGGGGTGCTGCTTTCGGAGATGGTCGTGGATGGCCGCACGCACGTCCTCCAGCGCAAGGGGCAGATCGCTGGCAGGTAATTGGTGTGCAGCGGTCGCGAGGTCGTCAGCTTCTTCGTTGCCGGCGATGCCGCAGTGACCAGGCACCCACTGTGCACGCACGGCACAACCTCTCTGCGCGAGGCGCTCGATGCGCGAGCGAATTTCCCGCACTAGTGGGGTACCGCGGCCGTTAGATTGCAGGCGGCTGAGGGCGGCGTGGGAGTCGCACAGCAGAGCACTCCTGGGCGGTGGAGGGCCGAGGGTGAGCAGCAGGTCCAGCCCGAGCCGGATCCCCATCAACTCCGCCGTGGTGGAGGAGCCCAGGAAGGCCGCGTGTTGCTGGCTGTGCAGTCGCAGGGCGGGGATGGTGGCCGCCGCAGCAAGGAAGCAGCTGTCGCGGGCCACTGAGCCGTCGGTGTACACGAGGAGATGGTCCTGGAGCTCCTCGTGTATTACGGTTCTGGCCAGCTGCTGCACAGCACAGAGGGGTGTGCTCCGCTTTCCCGCAATGCCGACGATCTCTCGCTGTACCTCCGAGGCAGCAGACCAGGGCGCGCAGGAGCCGTAGGGGGGTGGGCCTTGGGTCAATTGCTCATACTCGAGCAGCGCCGCGCTCATTCGTGAGCGCGGGTGCGAGCGCATACGCTGCAGCAGCGAGCCGCCGTCCGGTGCGCGGTGAAGCCGGTCGATGTGATTCAATGCCCTGCGCGCTGCTTGGAGCTCAAGGGGCCACGCTCCTACCTCGGCCAACGTTGCGGCGCACTGCGAGTTTTTGGGCAGGCCTAGGAACACGCGCAGGGACTTGCGGTGCTGAAGCTCGAGTTTCTTCCAGCAGTGGATGTAAACGCACCTTAATTTCTGCTAAAAAAGTCAAGCCTTACCTTCACATATTCATGTAACTCTTATGGGAAAAAACGTAGCTCGAGAAATTTCCTGTTTATGTATCTTTCTTTGGCACTCAATAAAGACAGAACTGACAGGTTTTGCTCCTTCTGCAGCGAACGGCAAGTGAAAGTATAGTGATGTAGCCACTAGACGAGGAGGCAAGCTGGGACGCATGTGTCGACGACATACAGGCCGGCGAGTGTAGAACTGAAACGAGCTCTTTATGAGCAAATTTGTGCCCACGAAGGATTGAAAACAACTAGGCGGCACCGAAAGCAATGCGCACACCCGACGGTGGCCGGGCTCGGAATCAACCGTGGCTCTCGCCCAGGGTCTACATATTCACGACTGGAAACTGCTGGCAACGTACTTCCGATGCGGCGAACTCTCCTGAACGTCGTGGAATTGGCTGCGCATCATTGCGGTATTTCCCCAACTGATTTGGGCGCATCGAAAAGCAAGATTACATGCCGCGCACGCGGCTAACACCGACCCCCCCCCCCTCGCACGCGCGCACACACACACACACACACACACACACACACACACACACACACACACACACACACACACACACACACACACACACACACACACACACACACACACACACACACACACACACACACACACACACACACACACACATCACTCACTCACTCACACACACACGCATGTACACCTAGCCCTGGCCCCTAGCCCTAGCCCCGCGCGACCCCTCGCACGCTGCAGCTCTTATCATTGGGCTGTCGTGGACTTCATGGCTACGGATTCACGGCAGCTTTCCCGCGCAACTCAGCGTGCTCACGCCATTCCTTTTGGAACTGATGCAGCGCGGCGTATCCCAAGTCCTGTGCGCAGCTTCACGGCCCTAGTAAGGCCGCTGTTCGTGGTGGCGTTCGCGGCGATGGAATTCCTGCAATGGGCGACTCCTAGCACGCACCCTGCATCCCTCAGCGCCTCCAACGACTGCAGCGTGCTGTTGGTGGCAGCGTGGCCGTCCACTGCGGTCGTAGGCGGGAGGGACCTTCGGAGACCCACCACCCTCTTGCTGCGAGTGCCCGTGGATTAGCCTGCTCTACCTACTTCGGCATCGCCCAGCCGTCCTGTCGCAGCGTATAGTTTGTGTTGTGTTCGCGTCGCTAGTGACTCCCCCGCCCGCCGGATTACTTGTGCCTTGATCTCGCCTCCCACGCCAGACAGTGCCGCCCGCGTGGTCTGCTGGTGCGCCGCGCCACGACTCCTACCTCAAGACGTCCACCCACCCCGTCTGGCTCTAAGCAGTCTTATCCCGACACCTAGTGACAAGAAAATAAAACTCGCAAGATCGTTACGAAAGTGTAACGCGTATGTTTGAGCGTTTGCTGTGAGAAGGCGTAGGACAAAAAGCTGCGTTGAATTCATGGTTGCACCTGTGGCAATCTTTTCATCCCTGCGTTTCCGTAGGCAACGTCGTCAAGATATGTTTGTTTAGGCACTTTTTTATTTCCGCCTAGTAGAACTAAAAATTATTTTTTTCTTCTGTTTTGATAACTCGCGCTGAAGGTTGCTCCGAGGCTCGTGCGAGTCTCTAAGCGAGAAAGGGGTTTCAACATGTAGAAAATCAGTGACCTGATACCGCGTATCTGCCGCATACGCCCACCTCGTCTTTTCTTTTGGCACCCAAGTTGCTCTTTACATGCGTTTGCTTTTGCGTGTGCATATATTCATTTGTACCCCAATGAAAGTTTGGTTAAGGCGCATCAACCTTGAGCCTGTATTTTTTTTTGTTCTTCAGTTTTCAGGTTTCTCAGAGCTAGAGAAATAAGTGGCCATCATTATATATGCGGATGCCGTAGTGCTATGTACATCGTTTATTAAATGGTGCATACATACTTTCTGCTGTGTGCATGTGAACAGGTAAGTGCAAGACGGCCGAGCCAGCACGCATTCGCACGAGTGGACAGGAGTATTACACCAACTGTAATGTATGTGCCTAATATTTGGCACATATGTGCGCTTAATTATTCGCGTCTAAGCGCACATATGTGCCAAATTTCAGGCACATATGTGCGCTTGGATGCCTGCAGGCTGCATGAAAAGGAAGGAATAATTTATTGAATCAGAGCCAAGAAATAAACCATTAACCTTTTGGGGGTTTCCCTTGGGAGCATAACTTCTTGGACGTTCCTAGTTGTGGGCACGTTTTTTGAACGTGTTCGGGAGAAATGAGCACCTCTTGGGGAAATTAAAGATGTCTCGATGGGTTATTTTGGGGAGATTTTGAGGAGGTTTTGTTTTTGTTGGGTACTGTGACGTCCCCGTTCAGTATCGGACGAGATCGGAGGTACAAAATGTTCTTCGCCGGTGAGTAGTCGCACAGTCTGGATGGCTGGACACAGGAGTAGATGACACTTCGTGCGACCGACATGGGCCACACTGCCGGCCAAGAAGTTCCTTGCTGACTCGCGACGTACATGTTTCTAGATCATACAGGCGCTACGAAAACATCGTGACTTCGCCACACGTGTCACTTCACCAAACACTGTACAATGGTCCAGAGAGTACCGCAGTGCGATCCCAAGAGTGGCGACGCCGACTGTTTTCCCGGCCACACGTGTGCGACAGGCCGGAAAGTGCAGGTAGTTTTCAGGAGCGGTAGCGCGGCCTGCCGCACAAGTCTGGCCATGCAGAGAAGCCAGTGTCATCTGGAAATGGAAGGAAGAGCGGCGAAAACACACAAAAGCGGACGCACAGCTCACCGCGGTACTACCTTGATTATGATAAGAATTAATAGCAGCCGGCACACGGCGCACCGAGGCGAAGTCGAAACAGGACCATGGGGACGCAGCGAATCCAGGACGAAACGTCCTAGTAAATCCAGGACCAGACGGCGCAGTGCATCCGGAGCCAGGCTGCGCATGGGCGCAGGCGTTGCTAAGCATGACAGAGGAGCCGTTAACACATCACCTATTTCCGGCGCCATCATGCAGGACAACGAAGGTCGTACTGAGGCGCATGGACAGTCTAAGCGTTGCGCCCATGTGAGCAGGAAGGCGCACAGGCACTCGGAAGCTACGAAATCGCATGCCCCTGCTCACCCAAAAACACACAAGCATCGCCGCAGTAGGATTCAAGTCATGGCAAGGCAAAAAGACAGAGTGAAGAAGAGGATTAACTCACCCTCTAGCGCTACTTTAAAACAAGTATGATCGACGCAAGAACGGAACAACGTCCGGTACCTTGCGAAGGGAAAACAGAAGTCGGACTGCCTTAGTCCATGGCTGCCACAAAAGAAGACGGTCCTCGTACTTCACATCATCCCATAGCACAAGCCTAAGAAGCCGGAGAATCTTAGCTGCTCTATGACGGTTCGAAAACCTTGCAGCACGCCATCCTCGAGAAGGAGAGCGGCTTTCAAGATTTTCCACCTGACTCTGGAAACCTTGCTTCTCAACATTCCGAAGGCTGCGACACTGTTACTTCTGCTGTACCCTTGTCGCACGCCCCGATGCTTGCGCGGACGCGCAAACGGGGTTGATGCCGATGGACATGACCCAACTGTTCCTCACACCGCTGGAGACGATGTGAAGGCTAGAGGAACTGGTTCGGAGTTCATCAACTCATTCGATCCTGAAGCAGCTGAGCGTACTGGTCGCTCATAACGCCAGGCCCGTCTTGCTCAAGCACAGGTCCCATTCTTCCGACGAGAGGAAGACGTGAATTCCATGGATCAGCGGTGGCTGAAAGGTTCATTTCCTGGCAGAAGCGATGCTAGCAGCATGCATGAACGAAACCGAGAACAAAACATAGTACTTTCTTTCAGCCCAATTCCAGAGGCAAGGGGCGACGGCAGGTCGGCGGACACTTTTCTACTGCAGAAGCATAGGAATCCTGGTAGAGACAGTATCCATGCCTTCGACCCACTCTGAAGATGATGTGACAGTCGTGTTCAAATGCTTCCTCGCTCGGCGAGTTTTCCCGGCAAAGCAGTGCCACATGTGTGTCTGGTTCTACAGAGCTGGTAGAGGTACAAACTGACTGTGCGGCGCAAAATACGCAGCCATCGCCTGTTGCCGGCCCGCCTTTATACCCGCCATGAAAAATGCAGTAGGCGGTACTCCCCTGGACAGCTCGACTTTCGCCATGTAGACAGTGCTGTATATAGTTGGTTGTTGTGGAGACGAGAACGCCAAGAAGCGGGGAGTGATTACTACAGGTTGGGAAGACTAAATAACTACCTTGTGTTGGCATGCGGCATGGAGATGCTCAGAGAAGCTCGTGCGCTGTTGGGCGAAACAACGCCGAGGTGAAGGGCTCAATCCGCTTGCTCCGAAAGTTAGCAAGGCTGTGCTGGATGGCACCAGAGGTGTCTGGTACTGATGTGGAGATAAGAAACTACGAGAACTTGTGAGCGACTAGCCTTTGTAGAGGAGGACGTTAAGCGTAACTCCTTCGATACATTTGCATGTCAAAAACCCCATCAACCCTTCAATCCGTATTTTTTAGAGGTGTGCGAATATTCGAAATTTTGAATGCGAATCGAATATGTTTATTATATGCTTCATATTCGTACTCGAGAAATGATATTCGTGAATTTCTGAATATTCGAAAATTCCTGAATGCTCGGCAGCGATCGTATACCTCGCCAACTTTCGTAAATTTGTTTGCGGCAAAAGCGCAATGTCTGGGCAAGTTATAGAGTTTAAAGTTCCAGGAAAACAATATAAAGGCCCTGTTCTCTCTCTTCTTCATCGTTTATCGCGTGGACCGATCGCATTCCGATGCCGCTAGGCTTGACCTTGTGCGCAATTCCGCAAGTGGGCTTTTTCACGAACCGCAGGTGCTGCGAACAAGATGGGGGACGACCCGCTTCTAACAACTGCAACGCAAAAGCGCGTTTATTTTTTTATCCTTTCGTAATATGTTATTTAATTAATGTCCACACCTATGGGATTCATTCTGTCACCTTAATTTTCTGAGCGTGGCCACCGCCACCTTGTTTTGGTCAACTACGCTGTGCGGGAAAACCTACTTGCGGAATTTCGCGTGAGGCTCCCGAGGGGGCGAGTCGAGGTGTCACAACAGGGCAAGCGATCCTGTAAAAATCCCGCCTATTGCATGGTGCACTGTAACCCATGCACCTCTTAAGAGGGCGTAACGGCAGGCGTGACACCGTTCGGAGGGCCCCTGTCACTAGGTCAAAAAAATAACCTTGCCGCGTAGTTTTGTTTCTGAGTTTCGCCACTCGCCCATGCCAATGGGAACTGTCTTCCTGCGCATTCGCCAGTAGTCCAATCTCAGCACCGTGCCGCTTTCAGACGCTGACTGACGCGTCGCTGGTCATTTTTTTTCTTTTTTGAAGCAGTCTCGCCATTCCTATGTCAATGTGCGTTCACATCTCGCTTACGTTCGCGATGGCTTCCAGCACGCAGAAACTCGGTGCTCGTCACGGGATTACAGGTGTTTGCATGATAGAGCCGCCTCACAAGATTACCGCATTTCCAGTATTTTTTTTTTGGAGGGGGGGCGGCGCAATTTAAAAATCGACCTTCGAATAACCTGGGCATTTTTGTCAGTTGCAAACGCCATACACTATTTTGAAAAAAAAATGAGCAACAATGTATGTTTGTTTATCTTTTCTGAATTTATTTGTTGCGCTGACCAGATATTCGATATTCGAAGCCATTTTTTGTTCGTATTCGTATTCGATTCGTAATCGAAAATTTTTAATATTCGCACTTCCCTAGTATTTTTCTTTTTTTCTCGTGTGCTTTTCTACTTCTGTCTCAAAGTTTGCTGAGTTTTTTAAAAAATTTTCTCTGAAAACTTACTGCCTCATTTCTGTGAAATGCAACAAGAGCCGTTCCATGACATTATACAGTGCAGTTGTTTATATCTAGGGCTCATATTTGTCCAAGAGCATCCTTAGCTTTATCAAGCTAAGCTATAGCTATATATCTATATAGCTTAGCTTTAGCTATATCAAGAGGTAGTCCGCAGTGGCTGTGAAGCTTCATAAGGTAACTATTGTGGTCGTGTCATGCTACATAATGGCCGCCGGTGGAGCTCCCTCCCGCATAAATCTGGGGTGGTTATTAACTCTACGACGACAACACCCAGAGTAAAGATTTTTACTTATTTCTTGCTCTCCTTCGCTTTCTTCTCTCTCTTCTTCTTCGTAGGTCCCGTTTCCCTGCTTCGCCAAATAAACCTCTCGAATTGGCCGGATTAACTGAGAAAACTGATTTAATTATACACTTGAAGACAGCAATAAAAAAGTACAGTGCAGTTAAAATGATGACAGCAGCATAGATACAGAATAACTGAGCTGGGCCGCCTTGGACTTAGGACAGTCCGTCGTCCTAAGCGAGCATGCGGGAGGAAGTCCGTCTCCTACCGAGCTCCGGCCTCCACTGCCGCCCCGCTCAGAGAGGGCGCTGTGAGCGCGCGAAGCGAGTGGACATACAGCGCATCGTCTCCACCAACTTTTGGCTGGAGCCACGGTTCCTCGGCCGGAACCCCGTCAACACAGCCGCGTCTGTGTTCGCGAAGTCGACAGCTACCTGTGGACACCACTCACACACAGGTGGGGCAACATTTACGCATTTTAGGGCCGATCCTCACTTGCGTTTCGTGGCGACGGCGCTAGGCCTAACGCCTACGCCGACGCTCGGCCGTGAGTGAGTCGCCCACCCGTGTCAAGATGGCTGCCCAAAAAGTACAACGCGGCTACGACCCGGACGCCATGGCCTGGTCCGAGGTTCCTTCAGCTCCAACGCCTGAGAGTCCGGATTCTGCGCCCATCGAGAACCCCAGGCTCTTCAAACTAGTGGAAAGCCGCTCCCGCAAGCGGGACGCCGCCTCCAAGAAAGCGGACGCCACGTCGGCAGGCCGCTCAACACGGCACAGCGCTGCTGCGCGCGCTGCAGCGCTTCACGGAGGGGCCCAGTCTAAGACCGGACCCTCTTGGAAACCAAAGCCACTGCCGCGTCTTCATCCAGAAGACATCGTCATCATCCTGAAGCCCCGGGTGACCGTCGCTCTCAGGGATGTCTACCAACATGGCGAGCTGGGAGCAGCGTTCGAGGACTACCTGGGCGCCAAGGCCGCAGCATCCCTCAGCCTGCTCCCCACATGGGAGCAAAACCTGATCGTCGCAGGCACCAGAGAGCCGCACGTCGCGGACAAGCTTCTGCGGGATTTTTAACTAACATCACCGAAGGGCCAGCTCTCCATGTACGGCCAGTTGAAACTCACTGGAGACGTGTGCCGCGGCGTCATCACCGTGGCCAAGCACGAGACCAGAGAGTCCCTCCAAAACAAGATCCAGTGGCGTGCTGGAGAGCTTGCCGATATCCGCAAGCTTGGCAAATCCGACGTCGCGTCGCTCACCTTCGTGGGAAAAGTGGTGCCGCGATATGTGCATTACAACTCTGAGGTGACCCTTGTGCGTCCGTACAAGAGAACCATTCCGGCCTGCGTGCGGTGCGGCACTGTGGGCCACCGAGCAGACACCTGCCCCTGCCCGGATGAAAAATGCGGCCTGTGTGGCCAAACGGCGCCGACCGTCGACGGAGTCAAGGCGCAGCATGAATGCAGTCTGTCCTGTGCAGTCTGTGGGCAAGCCCACGCTACCAACTCCCGCGACTGCACGGGAAAATTCCGGCAGCTCAAGGTGCATGGCCCCAAGGCTAAGCGCCCAGAGGTGCCAAAAAACCAGCGACCTGGCAAGCAGCCAAGTCATTCAAAACCAGGTGCCGGTGGCGGAACGCCGCGTGGTGCTCACGGCACCGACCACAAGACATCGTCACCTTCTTCACCGTCGGTGAAACCAGCGCCCGGGAAGAAGACGGCGCCTCCACCGCCCAGCGGCAGAGACACTGGCCACTTCCCGGCCCTCAAGACAATTGGCGCTGCCGACGCCCGGGCATCAGCGCCTCAACACCACAAACAGGTGAGCAGCTGGGCTGAGATCGCCTCCTCTTCCTCCCATCCCTCACCCTCCCCCGTAACCGTCTCCGCACTCGACGCGGAATACAAAAAAAAACAGATAGACGTGCTCCGGGCACAGAATGAGCTTTTGCTCAACAAAATTCAAAATTTAGAATCAAAAGTGGCGTCCGCCGCACCGAGCCCGCAGAACTCGGACGCAATGGAGAGCGACGCGGAGATCTCGCCTGCCCTCGTGACAGCCATCTCTGCGATGGAGGAGCGCTTAACCTCTAAATTGCGATATATGATCGAGACCGCCATGGACCAGATCTTGACAAAGGTCAAATCTGCCGTCCCCGCGGTGGTCTCAAAACACATCTCGGACAACCCCCGCCTCCTCCGTCGGACGGGACCCATTAGGGACGTATCCCGCCCTTCAAAATTCACCCGTCTGATTATTGATTCGGACAATGAGGACAACTGCCCCGCTCCTTCCGTCATCACCCCCTTGATGGCGCAAGTAGCTGGCTCTGAGGCAGCCAATCCCTCCTCCTCCCCCCCAAGAATTTTAAATCATGGCGAGACACCTTAATCAAAGGAATTCCGCCATCTCCAATTCGGCCATGTCAACTTCAATAACACAGTGGAACTGTAGAGGCTTTAAGGACCGCACTAAGCGGGCCAATTTCCGCCTCTACCTTGAAAATTTCGAGTCCTTACCAGCCGTGGTTGCCCTCCAAGAGCCAGGCCTGGGCGCCACAATTTCAAATTACACGACGTTCCAACAGGATCCCGCGTCTTGTCTTCTTGTCCACAAAGACTACACAGCAAATCTAGTGGATCTCGACCTCCCACTAGAGTACTCTTATGTAATGGTGACCCTCCTACCAGTCCGCCGCAGGGACCCACCGTTGGATATACTCAACGTGTACTGCTCTCCCAAACTAAAGCGAGTGACTTTTGCGGACCTCTTTAGCCGCGCGCTAAGAGTAGCGGGCCGTGATCCCCTGCTTATTGTGGGCGACTTTAACGCTCCCAGTCAGCAATGGGGGTATCGCAAGGAGGAGTCACGCGGGCGTAAGCTGGCGGAGCTTGCGTCCACGTTTGGCCTCACCCTCCACACGGACCCTGTCCACCCAACCCGGCTAGGAAATTCCGTGACACGGGATACGTGTCCGGACTTAACCTTCACTCGCAACATACAACACGCAGACTGGCTCAACACCGAGGAGACCCTCGGTAGCGACCACTGCATCATTAACACTACACTACGCACACGCCCCCTCAAGCGTCCCAGAACACAAGCCCATATCCCAGATTGGACGAAATTCAGGCAAAATTTTAACTCACTTGATAATACACCCATTTCCGCGCAAGGCTACACAGCATGGTCCCAACAGCTGCTGGCACACCTTTCCTCGCATGAAACACACATCCAGCTCTCAGAGGCGGTCACGGACGTGGATAACCACCTTCTACACCTCTGGGAAGCCCGTCGCAGCCTCGTCCGCCGTTGGCGACGCCAGAAACACAACAGAAAGCTTAAAGCTCGAATTGCCGAGCTTACCCAGAAAGCGGCAGAGTACGCGGCCCAACTCGCCGACTCCAACTGGGTAGATAGATGCAACACGGCCGCGCGACAAATGTCCAGCCGAAACACTTGGCGTCTCTTTCGAGCCCTACTCGACCCAACCCAAACAGGAACCGAAACACAAAAACATTTGCAGCCAGCCATGCACCATTTTCCTGGCAACACGACTCAACTGGCACAGAAACTTCGGGACCAGTATCTGTGTACAGCCCAAGACCCCCGTGGATCTGCGTACTCTTATGCAGGCAGAGAGAACACGGAGCTGGATCAACCTTTCCAGCTCCATGATCTGCGGGCGGCTCTCGCCAAAATGAAACGGGGCACTGCGCCAGGACGGGATAAGGTCACCGTCAAGCTTTTGACGAACCTGCCCGACTTGGCATACCAGTCCCTCCTGGAATACGTCAATGCGATTTGGCGCGGGGACACCCCCCTGCCAATCGAATGGAAAACGGCTTTGGTGACTTTTATTCCTAAAGCTGGCAAACCAATTGACACAGATAACCTCCGCCCCATCTCTCTCACCTCATGTGTGGGCAAACTAATGGAGACGATGGTGCGGGATCGGTTATCTACATATCTTGAACACAAACAAGTCTTTGCGAGCACCATGTTCGGATTCCGCCCACACAGATCCGCACAGGATGTCCTCCTGCAACTCAATCGGGAAGTCCTTGACCCCCTCGAATGCCCCCATAATGACCGGGTAGTACTCGCCCTGGATCTTAAAGGGGCATTTGACAATGTAACACATGAGATCATACTCACTAACCTAAGTCACACCGACTGTGGCCTCAACACATTCCAATACATAAGCCAATTTTTAATGGATCGTCAATCCTACATTCGAATTCAAGATAGAGACCATGGTCCTTACCTACTCGGCACGCGGGGAACCCCTCAAGGCGCGGTACTTTCCCCGCTGCTCTTTAATCTGGCCATGATGCACCTGCCGGCCCAGCTGAGTGGTGTCGCCGGCGTGCAGCACGCCCTGTACGCCGATGACATCACTCTGTGGGCCACACAGGGCAGCACAGGAGACATTGAAACCAGCCTGCAAACAGCGGCGACGATAGTAGACCGCTACGCCCGCCGCTGCGGTCTTCAATGTTCCCCTCAAAAATTGGAATTTGTGCACCTCCGCCCCTCACAGAAGTGCACAACTAAAATATCTCTCTCTCTTGAGAGCGGTCCCATACGCGAAAGTGATGAGATACGGGTACTCGGACTCTACATCCACAAACACAGGCGGCCAGACACTACATTGGCCAAACTCCGTAAGGTGGGGGACCAGGTGGGCCGCATGGTCCGCCGGGTTTCCAACAAACGCGGAGGGTTACGAAGTAAGGATGCCTTGCGGCTGGCAAACGCCTTCGTAACTAGTCGAATTCTCTATTCGACTCCTTATCTCCACCTACGGAAACAAGAGGAGGACGCCCTTGAGGTCATCCTTCGCAAAATTGTTAAACGTGCCCTTGACCTCCCCATCACTACTTCAAACAGCCGGCTTATGGCTCTTGGGGTGGTGAACACTTTCCGGGAGCTCCGGGAGGCGCACCTTACAAACCAGTACACGCGCCTGTCGCTAACGGAGTCGGGTCGCCGCCTTCTTGCTCGACTCCATATCCAACACACCCCTCCAATGGAAGACAGGTTTCGCATCCCGGAACTGTGGAGACGTGCCCTCCACGTGCGGCCTCTTCCAGCAAACATGTCACACGAAGACCATAACGGTCGGCGCCTGGCACGAGCGGAAGCGCTAGCCCGATATTATGGCAGCATAACAGGTGTCTACTACGTGGACGCCTCCGGCCCTCACCACGGGGGATGGTACACGGCCGCGGTAGTTCACAACAGCAACACAGTTAACGGCCTAACTTTCAGAGCCCGCAGTGTAACACAAGCAGAAGAGGTCGCGATTGCTCTCGCGGCCTCACATTCCAATTCAAAATACATAATCACCGACTCGCGAGGGGCCTGTCGGAACGTCGAACAAGGCTGCACTCCCTTCCTAGCCTATCGAATATACCAAAATTGCATACGGGATACGGACCCCGCACACCGTTACCTCATATGGGCCCCTGCTCATCAGGGGTTGGCAGGAAACGAGGCAGCAGACGCAGCCGCCCGCGCGCTCTCTCACCGGGCTGTTTTCTCCTCCCCATCCGATCAGGAACCCAATTTTAATCCGGTCTATACATTCAAAGATATTACAACATATTATCAAAATTGTCATCGCCTTTACCCTAGTCCATGTAAAGGCCTGAAGAAGGCGGATGAGCGGCTCCTTCTCCGCCTTCTCACCAATACATTGCTGTGCCCGGCAGCGCTAAAACATTTTGACCCCTCCTTTAGTGGCAGCTGCCCACACTGTAGTGCAGTGTCCTCTGACACCTATCACATGGTTTGGGCCTGCCCCTCCAACCCCGTTATTCCCCCCATCCCCAACCCAACCCGGGAGGACTGGGAGGCGACCCTGCTCGGCTGCCACGACTTACAGGCCCAACAAGCCTTAGTCGGGCGCGCCCGGGCGGCGGCAACCGCCACTGGGGTCCCATACTAGGGACCTCCACCTAGTGCTTGTACGGATCGGTCCCTTACGGGCTGATCCAAACATACCTCCTATTCATCCGTAATAAATGTTTTCACCACCACCACCAGGTGGTCGAAGTTATTCCAGAGCCCTCCACTACGGCACCTCTTTCTTCCTTCCTTCTCTCAGTCCTTCCTTCATCCCTTTCCTTACGGCGCGGTTCAGGTGTCCACCGAGATGTGAGACATATACTGCGCCATTTGCTTTCCTCAGAAACAAATAACCAAACCGTTGCATGTTTGCTGGCTCAGTGTGCATTTCGAAGCTTTTCGCGGCGGCTTATGACAGCATGTCAAACGCGATATCGAGAGAGTTTGCACGAAGCGCAATGCATGCGTTGCCCGTGTGCTGTGCGACGTCTGTGCACCTTAAAGATCCCCAGATGGTCGAAATTATTCCGTAGCCCTCCACTACGGCACCTCGTTCTTCCTTTCTTCTCTCAGTCCCTCCTTCATCCCTTCCCTTGCGGCGCGGTTCAGGTGTCCACCGAGATGTGAGACATATACTGCGCCATTTCCTTTCCTCAGAAACAAATAACCAAATCGCTGCATGTTTGCTGGCTCAGTGTGGATTTCGAAGCTTTTCGCGGCGTCTTATGACAGCATGTCCCACCCGATATCTAGAGAGGTTGCACGAAGCGCAATGCATGCGTTGCCCGTGTGCTGTGCGACGTCTGTGCACCTTTAAGATCCCCAGGTGTTCGAAGTTATTCCAGAGCCCTCCACTACGGCACCTCTTTCTTCCTTCCTTCTCCCTCCTTCATCCCTTCCCTTACGGCGCGGTTCAGGTGTCCACAGAGATGTGAGACATATACTGCGCCATTTCCTTTCCTCAGAAACAAATAACCAAACCGCTGCATGTTTGCTGTCTCAGTGTGGATTTCGAAGCTTTTCGCGGCGTCTTATGACAGCATGTCCCACCCGATATCAAGAGAGGTTGCACGACGCGCAAGGCATGCGTTGTCCGTGTGCTGTGCGATGTCTGTGCAGCTTAAAGATCCCCAGGTGGTCGAAGTTATTCCAGAGGCCTCCACTACTGCGTTTCTTTCTTCCTTCCTTCTCTCAGTCCCTCTTTCATCCCTTGCCTTACGGCGCGATGCAGGTGTCCAACGATATATGAGACAGATGCTGCGCCATTTCCTTTCCCCTAAAAGCCAATTATTATTATTATTATTATTATTATTATTATTATTATTATTATTATTATAAGGAACGGAGCGACGCAGTATATAACGATGTAGTCGTAGCCTAGCGCGTGGAACGCGTTCTGACCGCTCACTGCCGTCGCATCGCAGCGTTGGCTTTGTTGCGGTGCGGACAGCGGACGCATCCTTTTCTAACGTTGTAGTAATAATCATAATTGGTTTTTGGGGAAAGGAAATGGCGCAGTATCTGTCTCATATATCTTTGGACACCTGAACCGCGCCTTAAGGGAAGGGATAAAGGAGGGAATTAAAGAAGAAAGGAAGAATAGGTGCCGTAGTGGAGGGCTCCGGAATAATTTCGACCACCTGGGGATCTTTAACGTGCACTGACATCGCACAGCACACGGGCGCCTTAGCGTTTTTCCTCCATAAAAACGCAGCCGCCGCGGTCGGGTAGACAGAGCTCCCAAAAGCTGGTTTTAAAATCCCACGCGACCGATGAATTGCCGTGACACTATGTGCAAGCAGCAAGGTTATTGCGAAGATATAGCGAACAGTACGAGCTAGCTTTTATCCATACCTGGTGTATCAACGCACGTCTGAGGCCATATCATGCTATAACAGCTGGTGACATGACTGAATTCCTTACTCTCTACTCGTCCTGCTGACTGTTTAGCACGCACTTATTCGCTCATTGCATATCCCGATGCAAGTCAATGGCCGCCGCATTTGTTCACACTGAAAACGTTTACTGATTTGCGGACACTTTGTTGTGAACTCAGTGGTATAGCGCAGTTCCCGTTTTATTTACGTTTTCATGTATTTCGATCAAGTGCCTGACTCTGTTATCAGTTGCTGGAATTCTGCTTTATGAGCGGCGACGCAACCACGTTGGTAAGATTCGGGCTGAAGCTCCGCAAAGCAGCAGGGAGCGAGCCGCAGAGTATATGGACGCCGACTGCTTGGCTATCGTTGGGAAAAAGTTGCCGGCGAAAATATTCCCTGCGCTGTTGAGTGCGTCGGGGCTATGTCTCCCAGTATGTGTAAATAAATGAATGAAATACATAAAAAGTATTCTTCATAGAATGCATATGCCTCCCGCAGGTGTAATGCATGTGCTTCCTGCTCTGCACTGTGAGAGCCTCCTCCAAAACATGAAGCTGCGACTAGCCGCAGGACATCAGACACTGGCAGCAAGCATGAATCAGGAAATGGTTGCACTGCTGTTATTGACAGTGCCCTGCATATAGAGTATTGTCGCCAGCAGTCAGCACTCCCCATTGGGTAGCTACAAAAAAAGCCAGCTTAAGCAAACTCCAGTGAATCCACTGTTTCTCTTGTTTGTTTGAATGATTTCAACAACGGTAGCCAAAACTGCTGCCAGTGCATTGTCATACGAGTCATAAGTATAAGAACAGAAGAAGCCAGCTGAACTATGTGGGTTGCAGTATTAATAATTTATTCCATTGCATAAAGCACACACAAACTAACCCCAAACTTGCAAACAAAGCACAGTCCTTGAAATTGTGTACTGAACAATGTACTGTGATGACTCGTAAATGTCTGCAGCTGCTCACTAGGATAAGTGCGACCAAAATTTATCTGTTTACACAAAGTCAGCTTTTATGCATGTGGTGATCACGAGTTGTGATGAAAACAAAAGTACAAATGTTTTTTGCAGATATGACCTATCAGTGAGATACCATAGGGAGCCCTGGCGGTGGCAGCAGACTGGCAGAGTGTGCCGAAGACACGAAAATGGTCCACCTGCTGCTGAAGCAGATTAGCCGCCTGGAGGAGTAGCAGCTGCCTCGCAATCTCTGTCACTTTTGGCAGGTGCCCCGCAACCCATAGCTCCAGTGCAGCGGAGAATTGCGCTAAGCAGACAGCCGTTGGAGAGGAGCTCAGTGCACGCCTGAAAGCTGTGACTGACGACAATCAGCGAAAGAGCAGGGAGCATTTCCTCAAAATGAAGCTCATGAGAGCCGAGCATGTACTTAACATGAGGCATGCAAAGGAATTGCATGAACTTGAATGCACTAATAAGAAGGCCAAACTGGAGCTCATAAAGCTCAAAATGGCCGCGGTCCAAAAAAGTACTTAGTACATAAAGAACCTTGTCATCTGAAGGTGCATGTCATGTTACTTTTGCTTTGCCACACTATAAAAAATACTGCTGAATAATGCTTGCTCGTGCCCTGAAGCCACTTGCCGAGTCAACGGGATGCGGCTGTTGAGGTTGCAAAGCTGGGGAGGGCTGCTGAGGGTTGCATGTGTCCTGTTGCAGGGGAGCAGGCGGCATTTGATCACATGAGCGGTCTCGGCCAAAGTTGTGCAAAGCAGCGCACGCTGTGATGACGATTACAGATGTTTCAATTTGCAGCTTCATACCTAGACATGGAAACCTTCTTATCCAGACGCCGAAGGCCCTTTCGATGGAGTTCCTCGTTCGTATCTGCGACTTGTTGTACATGAATAAAGAGACGTTCCACATTTTCCTGCAGTTGCCATGCAATATTGTGATGTATTCACTTACCTGTACTCTGGGCTACCTCCAAGATCTCTCAGTGGAGTCATTAGAAACGGCCGGTAAGCATACCCCATGTTTCCAAGGAGCCAAGGTGTATGCCAGGGACAGTTCCTTCTTCATAACGAACTCTTGCATTGCTATAGTCAAAAATTCTGCTGTCATGTGCCGAGCCCGGCCAGCTTGCAACTAGATGAAAAAAAATCCAGGTGAGCTCCTGTGATAGCCTGCAAACGTGCCAAAAGATTTAACATAAATGAATGTTGCACCTATTATGCTTTTATGTACACCTTATTTTTTATGCCCCTCCAAGGACGACCATGTGTAGCAATTTCCAATTGTAAGACTTGTAAAATGCATGAGTCTATATATATATATAAATATATATATATATATATTGTAGGGGTGTGTTTATTCGGTGAACCCAGATGATTCCAGCCGCTCAGGGGAGACTCGCAGCGAAGCGTCAGGCGTGGCGAAAGAGCAAGGCAGCGAACAACTTCTTCGTCCTTGAGAGCGGCAGCACGCGACGCATGTCAGTGGTTATATCGATGAAGATTACCACACTACAGTTTCCCCCCGGGCAGAGAAGGAGCCATCCTGGCGACTCATGGTGCCGAAAGGACAGACGGATCGTAGTAGGGCTTGAGTCGGTCCACATGAACTATTTCGCGTCCACGGCGACGCAAGTCCGCAGATGGCGTAACGGGCTCAACTACGTAGTTCACAGGAGATGTTTTTTGAAGCACTCGGTATGGACCGTGATACCGAGCAAGAAGCTTCTTTGACAGGCCGGCGGTTGTGGCAGGAACCCAGAGCCACACCAGGGAGTTGGGCGCATATGAAGGCGCCTCACCAGTGTCACGATGGTGTTTTTGTTGCCATTGATTTTCCTTTGTGAGCGAACGAGCGAGCTGACGGCATTCTTCTGCATACTGGGCGGCGTCCGAGAGTGGCGTCGATTCAGAAACATCAGGGCGGTAGGGAAAAAGCGCGTCCATTGTGCAGGTTGGCTCGCGCCCGTAAAGAAGAAAAAAGGGAGAGAATCCAGTGGTGGTCTGTATCGCAGTGTTGTACGCGTAGGTTACGAAGGGAAGAACGTGGTCCCAGTTGGAATGAGCGTCGTTGACGTACATGGCCAGCATGTCACTCAGAGTACGGTTGAAGCGTTCTGTCAGGCCATTCGTCTGAGGGTGGTAAGAAGTAGCGGTGCGATGAATGATGCGACATTCTTTCAGTAGGGCCTCGAGAGCGTCGCACAAGAAAACGCGTCCGCGGTCACTGAGCAGTTCCTTCGGAGTCCCGTGGCGAAGAATCAAGTTGTTGAGAATGAACAAAGCAACGTCTCTTGCAGAGGCAGAGGGTAACGGTGATGTTTCAGTGTAGCGAGTC
Organism: Amblyomma americanum; assembly: GCA_030143305.2. Classification (NCBI taxonomy): domain Eukaryota; kingdom Metazoa; phylum Arthropoda; class Arachnida; order Ixodida; family Ixodidae; genus Amblyomma; species Amblyomma americanum. The sequence goes on along the minus strand of JARKHS020025396.1, from coordinate 6,358 downwards.
AGATGGTCTACTGCCACAATAATCCACCGGTTTCCAGCAGGAGTAGTCGGAAGAGGGCCATAGAGATCTATGCCAACGCGGTCAAACGGACGAGCAGGGCAGGGTAACGGCTGCAACGAAACAGAGGACTTCTGAGGAGTTTTTCGGCGTTGACAAGATTCGCAAGCGCGCACGAAATGTCTTACGAAGCGGTACATTCCACGCCAGTAAAATCGCAGACGTAGGCGTGTGTAGGTTTTCAATACGCCACCGTGAGCACATTGTGGGTCACCATGGTACGCAGCACAAATGTCGGCGCGGAGATGACGCGGGATGACTAGAAGCCACTTCCGTCCATCAAGCAAATAATTGCGGCGATAGAGAAGACCGTCACGAATGGAGAAGTGGTGTGCTTGGCGGACGAGCGCTTTGGAGGAATGACCGGGAGTAGGACTTGAGAGAAAATTCAAAAGTGCATTGATCCAGGGGTCATTCCGCTGCTCGGTAGCCATGTCGATAGTTGTAAGAGTCGACATATCGTAGGCACAGACGTGGTCAGACGAATTATCTCTAGGCAATGGCGAGCGGGAAAGAGCATCCGCGTCCGTATGCTTCAGCCCTGATCGATAAATGACATGAATGTCAAACTCCTGGAGACGAAGAGCCCAGCGAGCAAGGCGACCGGATGGGTCTTTCAGAGAGGCAAGCCAGCACAAAGCGTGGTGATCGGTCACAACGTAAAACGGTCGACCATACACATAAGGACGAAATTTTCCGATAGCCCAAATAATGGCCAAACATTCCCTTTCTGTGACTGAATAATTAGATTCTGCCTTTGTCAATGTTCGGCTGGCGTATGCCACAACATACTCGCTGTAACCAGGCTTACGTTGGGTAAGGACGGCACCAAGCCCAATACCGCTGGCATCAGTGTGGATCTCCGTAGGCGCAGCCGGATCAAAGTGGCGTAGAATGGGCGGCGAAACCAAAAGGCGGCGTAAAGTGTCAAAGGCTTTATCGCAGGCTGGAGTCCAGGCGGAAAGGTCGGAGCTGCCGGCAAGGAGCTGGGTCAGAGGAGCGATGATAGAGGCGAAGTTCAAGATGAAACGTCGAAAGTAGGAGCAGAGGCCGATAAAGCTCCGAAGCTGCTTCAGGGAGGTTGGCTTCGGGAACTCTGCAACTGCGCGAAGTTTGGTGGGGTCGGGAAGAATGCCGTCCTTAGAAACTACGTGGCCTAAAATTGTGAGTTTTCGAGCGGCAAAGTGGCACTTCTTCAAATTCAACTGAAGCCCAGCGCCGGCGAGACACGTGAGGACATCCTTTAGGCGGAGAAGGTGAGAAGAAAAGTCGGCAGAAAAAACTACGATGTCGTCCAGATAACAAAGACAGGTCTGCCACTTGAGTCCACGAAGAACAGTGTCCATCAGGCGCTCGAAAGTAGCCGGGGCATTGCAGAGGCCAAAGGGCATAACGTTGAACTCGTATAATCCATCCGGTGTTATAAAGGCAGTTTTCGAGCGGTCATTATCAGCCATCGGTACCTGCCAGTAGCCGGAGCGCAAATCCAAAGAGGAGAAATACTCGGCTCCCTGTAAACAGTCCAAGGCGTCGTCGATTCGCGGCAAAGGATAGACATCTTTGCGCGTGATTTTGTTAAGCCTACGGTAATCGACGCAAAACCGGATGGAACCATCTTTCTTGGTGACCAAAACAACCGGAGAAGCCCATGGACTGTTAGATGGCTGTATGACGCCCCGGCGAAGCATGTCGTCCACGTTGTCAGCAATGACTTGGCGCTCAGAGGCCGACACGCGATAAGGACGCTGTCGTAAAGGTGCGTTTGTACCAGTGTCGATTGCGTGCGTAACGACAGACGTGCGACCCAGAGCAGTGTGAGGAAGGTCGAAGGCAGAAGTGAAGTTCTGTAGAAGAGCAGCGAGTTGATCGCGTTGTGCGGGTGGGAGATCTGCGTCAATAGCTTGTTGAAGAACATCGGGTGGCGTCGAAGCGGTCGCTGTATCGCAAGAGCTGAGCACATTAACGTCTAATGAAGTAGGCGTTGCAGGAAGAGTATTTACAAGCGCGGGATCAAGTTCTTCAATACGACCGAGACACTCGCCGCGTAGCAGGACGGACGGGCACGAAAATGGATTTGAGACGTACATTGCACTAAGGCCATCTTCGATCTTGAGGACCGCAAATGGAAGCAGGAGGCAGGGATGGCGTGAAGCGGCGTCGGAAGGTGTGAAGAAGACAGTCGAACTAATAACGCTTTCACAGGAGAGTGGAACGAGGGCAGCAGAAAATGGAGGAATGTCTGTGTCACTGGCGACGAGGAGTTTTGCAGGCCGGGTAGGGACGTCACACAAGACGGTATCACAAAGAGGTAAAAAGGAAACTTCCGCGCGGGCGCAGTCAATAACGGCATGATGAGTGGAAAGGAAATCGTAGCCCAGGATGATGTCGTGTGAGCAGCGAGACAGTACAATAAACTCGATGGTGTATAAGACGTCTTCGATGAGAACACGGGCCGTGCACGCCGCTGAGGGATGAATGCGCTGTGATGAGGCGGTGCGAAGCGAAAAGTCGGAAAGTGCGGTGGTCACCTTACGAAGACGACGGCAAAGAGCTTCACTGATGACTGATACGGCAGCGCCCGTGTCGACTAGAGCGAGTACTGCGACGCCGTCGACAAACACTTGAATTACGTTAGTGGGAGAACACCGAGGACTTGAAGAGTTCGAACGAAGCGCAGTTCTTGCCCCGGGAACTGCGACTGTTAGTTTCCCTCAACGGTGCCGGTAGAACGTCGGAGTGGGGACGGGGAACGGCGACGAGGGGAAGGTGATCGGCGAGCTGTGTACGTTTGATTGTCACGAGATACAAATTCGGAACTGGGCGGATTTCTCGGCGAGGGCTGGTCTGTATTGTAGGAGTAGTTCCATAGTTCAGGTCGAGAAGGTGGAAGGCGTTGGCGGCAAAGGCGTGCGACATGGCCCGGCAGCCCGCAAGAGTAGCAGATTGGTCGGTTGTCCGCGGTACGCCAAGGGTTCGTAGGGCGTTGGCGTACCCTTGGAATAGGGACATGGAATGCAGACCCAGGCAAAGGCGAAGGAAGGTTGGAAGGAGCGGCCTGGTAGGAAAGAGATGCTGATGGCATGAGCGGCGTGGCCGCAACTTGGGCGTAAGTCAGTGGTGCCGTTACTTGCGCTGGCACGGGGCTGGGCGGCAGCACAGGGCTGGGCGGGAGCATGGAGCTGGGAGGAAGAACGTCAGCGATGTGATCTTGAACGGCACGCCGTATGGTAGGGGCCAAAGACGGAGCCATGTCAGGAACAAGGCGGCCACTATCCTGTAACTGAGGGACCAGCGATAGCTGGCGGGCGACCTCTTCTCGAACGAAGGCTTTGATTTGCTGAAGTAAAGGGCTGTCCTCTGATGGGGTAGAACCGCCCAGCGCAAGTGTAGAGATGGCGTCGTCTCTAACACCGGACCGCCGGGTAGAAGCGCGCTTCTTACGAAGCACGTCGTAGCTCTGGCAAAGCTTGATCACGTCACTCACCGTGGCAGGATTTTTTTACCCAGAGCATTTGGCACGCGTCGTCAGAGATGCCTTTCATGATGTTCTCGATCTTATCCGCTTCAGTCATTAGCGGATCGACACGCTTGCATAGGTCCACGATGTCCTCTATATAACTAGTGAACGACTCATCGACTTGCTGAGTGCGCTCACGCAAGCGTTGTTCTGCCCGGAGCTTGCGAACTGCAGGGCGGCCGAACACTTCTGCAAAATTCTTTTTAAATGCAGACCAAGATGGCAGGTCTGCCTCATGGTTGCGAAACCAGAGGTTCGCCACGTCAGTCAGATAAAAGATTACATTGCTTAGCTTGATAGCGTCGTCCCATCTGTTGTAGCTACTGACGCGCTCATATGCCGCCAACCAATCGTCGACGTCCTGGTCGGCTGTGCCACTGAAGAAGCACGGATCACGCTGCCGTAGAGCTCCAGAACACAGCACGGTGGTTGGGAGGGGCGACGATGTCGTGGCAGTGTCATCCGGCATGCTGGAAGCAGAGGGTAACGTGCGGCTTCTTAGTTCCAGGGTGGACGGGAACGTACCCCGCACCTCCACCAATTGTAGGGGTGTGTTTATTCGGTGAACCCAGATGATTCCAGCCGCTCAGGGGAGACTCGCAGCGAAGCGTCAGGCGTGGCGAAAGAGCAAGGCAGCGAACAACTTCTTCGTCCTTGAGAGCGGCAGCACGCGACGCATGTCAGTGGTTATATCGATGAAGATTACCACACTACAATATATATATATATATATATATATATATATATATATATATATATATATATATATATATATATATATATATATATATATATATATATATATATATATCAGCAGACAAGTTAAAGGAAATGAGGGGCCCGTTTGACAAATTTATGAAGGGAGCCAACAGTCACCGAAACCAAGGTGCATAGGGGGAACGTTAATTTTTTTAATGTGTTATCCTTATCAGTAGGATAATAATTCTTAGATTAATAAATCGCTTAAAGAAAATTACTTATAAAGCAGCAGAAAAAACAACCATGCCGCCGGTGGGATCCGAACCCACGACCTCCGAATATCGCGTCCGGTGCTCTTACCAACTGAGCTACGGCGACGGCTGTCCAATCTGCTGCTCTCGTGGGTATTTATGTTTACTGGGTGTAAGCGAGCCTTGAGAGTGTTCACCAGCGCCACCCTCGACCATAGCGGCGGACGTAGCACGTCCTGTAATACCGCGAGCGTGACGTAGAACGTCATCTAACGGCGAGGTCGGAAACTGTGCGAGAGCCCTCTTATACTACCTTTGGCATTAAGACTGCCAGAACCGAGACCCTCGTTAAGCTATCAGCAGACAAGTTAAAGGAAATGAGGGGCCCGTTTGACAAATTTATGAAGGGAGCCAACAGTCACCGAAACCAAGGTGCATAGGGGGAACGTTAATTTTTTTAATGTGTTATCCTTATCAGTAGGATAATAATTCTTAGATTAATAAATCGCTTAAAGAAAATTACTTATAAAGCAGCAGAAAAAACAACCATGCCGCCGGTGGGATCCGAACCCACGACCTCCGAATATCGCGTCCGGTGCTCTTACCAACTGAGCTACGGCGACGGCTGTCCAATCTGCTGCTCTCGTGGGTATTTATGTTTACTGGGTGTAAGCGAGCCTTGAGAGTGTTCACCAGCGCCACCCTCGACCATAGCGGCGGACGTAGCACGTCCTGTAATACCGCGAGCGTGACGTAGAACGTCATCTAACGGCGTAGCTCAGTTGGTAAGAGCACCGGACGCGATATTCGGAGGTCGTGTGTTCGGATCCCACCGGCGGCATGGTTGTTTTTTCTGCTGCTTTATAAGTAATTTTTTTAAGCGATTTATTAATCTAAGAATTATTATCCTACTGATAAGGATAACACATTAAAAAAATTAACGTTCCCCCTATGCACCTTCGTTTCGGTGACTGTTGGCTCCCTTCATATATATATATATATATATATATATATATATATATATATATATATATATATATATATATATATATATATATATATATACTACAATAATTTATTTCGTATTAGAGAAAATAAAGTGTGATGAGGCAGATCATGCAGCTCGCAAAACTGTGAGGCACCCGCGAAGTCGCGTACATTAACTGTTCTCTGATTTGTAACTAATTTTATTCTCGTCCGCTGCCTCTTCTTCAAAAGTGCCGTTGTTTCCGGTCTCTATGCTCACCCTGAAAGTTAAGTGCACTTACCTGCGCATTGATTGAGAAGTATCCCTTCCTGTTTCTAAATACTTTGGCGTCGTCTCCGCCCGGGCTTTTGATACGTACGTGGGTACAGTCAACACAACCAGTCACTCAGGGAAACTGTGCAATCTTGTTCAAGTCGTACATGGCCTGATGCATTTTTCCCGCTTCAGAGAACTTGACTAGCGCTGAGTACAAAGTAGCGGCAATCATAGTCGACACTCGCGTTACAACCCGGGAAACTGTTGGCTGTGACACGTTGACAAGGCCTCCGGAGACCACTTGAATCGTACCCGCTCCGTAAAAACGCAGCGTCACGAGCAGTTGCAACAGCGGCGGCACAGGACAACCACGTCCGACTGTGTTCCCGTGCCTTGGCAACATGGACAGAAGCTCGAGCACAGCAGCCTTGTAAAAGCGGTACCTTGCGAGGAATCCCTGGTTGTTATATACTTCTATGGGATTCTGGCGATCCCTAAGGTTCCGCCGCAACGGGTGCACAAAACTGTATGCTTCGTCACTGGTGACATCTTCCGCGCGGCGGACAAAATCGACGAACTCACTGAAGCTGT
>JARKHS020025395.1:0-52461 GCA_030143305.2 Amblyomma americanum | reverse complement strand
CTCAAGTAATGTCAAATGAGGGCTTATTTGCCCAACGGCATGGCTTACCGGACCTAAAATTCAGATTATCTTGTTACTGTGAAACCTTGCAAGCTTTCAGATTAATAGCTAAAATAGTTTGAGAAGGCGAAATATCTGTTATTTATTATGGAATGCACCTATTCTCTCGACTAGTTCTGCTGACTTATACTGTTTACACTGAACCATTTTTCCATCAGCCAGCATTGTGTTTTTTGGAGCAGTCTGGCAGTTCCGAGATTTTATTTATTGTAAAATAGTTTGTTGGTCCAATAAACTGGTTTCATTGTCACGTTGTAATTTTTTATGGTACTCAGTTTGTGTACCGCAGTCTAACATGTGCACTGCTGCCACTTGGATGCTCCCAGCACTCAAATGGACATCCATCAACTGGACGCATCCATCAACTCAAGAAAGTCTGACAGACAAATGCTGAGGTGGAACATGAACTAGACATAAAAAAAATTATTAGACCTAAGCTGAACTGCTTAGCACATTAATCAGCAAAGACTGATTGGCATTAGTGGCTGAGAGGAATGGAGTGGCAGGTCCATTTTGACATTTCATAGGCGATTGCATGGTTGTTAATCTAGCACGCCCATTTTGCTGTTTATGCACTCAAGTGCATTCTCTACTTTCTTCTGCTTGTGGTCTTCGGTTAGCAGTCTTTGTTTTGAGGAAAAGAAATGGCCCAGTAACTCGGTGCAGAGGGCTCCAAAACAATATATATAAGCCATAGCTGGGGATAGCAGCTTATATATTTATATATATATATAAATGACAATTGGTCGGCAGAATTGTTTTATACCACATTTGTTTGGGGTACTTGTCAGCATCAGCAAGAAAAAGTGATAGCATCGACGGCGACGAAACGAATCGGGACACTTTATCAGCGACTGCACCAGTGGCGCCATCTCGTTTGTCTGTCGTGAAGATTCAGCATAGGAAGTGGGGGACTGTTTGGCGGGAGGTTTGGCGATGCTGCACCAAAAAAGTCTTCAAACGTAGTGCAGTTTTGGCCAAAGGAAAATTGGTTTCTGAGGAAAGGAAATGGCGCTGTAATTGTCTCATGCATGTCGGTGGACACCGGAACCGCGCTTTAAGGGGAGAGAGGAAGGTGGGAGTGAAAGAAGAAATGCCGTAGTGGAGCGCTTCGGATTAATTTCGACCACCTGGGTAGCTTTCACGTGCGCTGACATCGCACAGCACACGGGCGCCTTTAGCGTTTCGCTAACGCGGTCGGGTTCGAACCAGGGTACTCCGGCTCAGTAGACGAGCGCCTTAACCACTGAGGCACCGCGGCGGGTAAAAGTCTTGGTCAAACTAAGCTTTTTGCGGCCATTGATAAAGTAGTTGTTTAAGAGACTTCAAGCCTCGCTCAAAAGACCCCCCCCCCCCCTTCAATCTCCTCGGTGGACCAAAGAGATTGCGCCATCGGTGCAATCGCTCACAGAGCGACCTGTTTCGTTTCTTCGTTGCCGCAGACGATGCGAATGTGCGACTTCTTAATGATTAATTCATGCCAGGACACGAAACAAACACTTTATGAAACTATTCTTCCGAAATAGTGCCATTTGTGTGAGAAATTTGATACATATATATATATATATATATATATATATATATATATATATATATATATATATATATATATATATATATATATATATATATATATATATATATATATATGGACAAGGAAAAGGAAATGGGCTCGTTTGACAAACATTCGAAGGAAGCCAACTGTCACCGAAACCAAGGTGCATAGGGGAACGTTTTTTTTTTATTTGTAGTGCCGAACATGGGAGAATAGTAGTTCGATTAATCTGTGTATTAAAGAGTGAGTGAAAACATTTATTGATTTCCAAAGGGATTCGCGGATCGAAGGCTCCGTCGTTTTCGTGCTTGCGCCGGCGACTAGAGTCTTCTTTCAGCAAGGGTGGGCCCCTATTCCAAGGCTCCACTGAGTCGTGCTGCACCGGTCGCGTGCTCTATAAAGGCCCTCTGGGCCGTGAGCTCGCTGCTGGTGAGACGGCTCTCCCATTGCTCCGCACTCGGGTGTTTGTGAAATGCCTCGTTACGTTCGCATTCCCATGTGATGTGGTAGAGTGTGGGTATGGCTCCGCACCACGGACAGGTGTCCCTGTATTGCGATGGGTACATTTTGCTTAGTATATATAAATTGGGGAAGGAGTTCGTTTGCAATCTGCGCCAAGCAGTGGCCTCCTCCTTTGTCAGAGCTTTGTGTGGTGGCGGGTATCTAATCCTGACGCCTTTGCATAGGTTTAAAAGTTCTGTGTATCCCCCCTCGCAGGCTTGAAGGTGAAGACCCGGGGCGTGTGACTGCCCGGCTCGGATTGCTTCCCCTCGAGCTAAGCTGTCTGCCCTTTCGTTCCCCTCTATTCCCGCGTGGCCTGGGATCCAAATTAAATTATGTCTGAGTTTTTCCAACCCTGCAGGGGCTACCCCGCCGAGTATCCTAAGGGCCGTTTTGCTGACTCTGCCCTTTGTATAGTTTTTGCACTTTTCTTTCGAATCTGTTAGTATGTTGAGTGGGCGACCGGTTCTGTAGCCTTCTGCTGCCGCCAGCGCGACGGCAATTTCCTCGGCCTCCGCTGCGCCCGCGACTTTTGCTGCGGCGCTCGTTAGCATTCTTCCTTTGCTGTCTACGACTACCAGTGCGGCTGCGTGTTCTGACCCGCACGGGTAGACGGCAGCGTCCGTGTATACTGTGTTTTCTTCCGAGGCTAGCGTTTTCTCTACGTACTCCGCCCTAGCCTTGCGTCGGTTTGCGTGAAGGTTAGGGTCCATATTTCTCGGTATGGGCTTAACGTTAAAGGTTTCTCTAAGGTGGTCCGGCATCTCCGCGTATCTGTCTGTCAGTCCGCGAGTGTCCCGACCCAGCCTTTTCAGGAGCGCCCGTCCCGCAGGAGTGCCTCTTAGTCTGACTTTTTGTGCTCCCAGCAGCGCTTCCGCGAGTTCGTCGAAAGTGTTGCTGATGCCTAATTGTAGCAGTTTCTCGGTTGACGTGTTTCTGGGTAAGTGGAGAGCCGTCTTGTAAGCCTTCCTCAGGATGGTGTCGGCTTGTTCTCTTTCCGCCTTGGTGGTTGCGTGGTACGGCAGGGAGTACGTAACTCGGCTGACTATGAGGCTGTTTACTAGCTTGAGGGTGTCTTCCTCTCTCAAGCCGTATCTCTTTTGAGAGACGCGGTTGATCATGCGGCCCACCTGCTCTGCCGCTTTGCTTAGCAGGCTAATGGTGTGACTGCATTTGCGGCTGCCTTGTAGCCACATGCCCAAGATTCTTATCATGTTCTTTTCGGGTATGAGTTGACCCTCGAGGGTGACTGCCAGGGTTGCTTGGGTGGGATGTCTGCCGATTCTGAGGAGCTCCGATTTCTCTGTCGAGCACCGCAGTCCTCTTTCCTTTGTGTAATTTTCCACGCAGGTGGCAGCTTCTTGCAGCCTTTCTTGTTTTTCGCCTAGGGATCCCCGGGTGGTCCAGACCGTGATGTCGTCGGCGTACATCGCGTGCTGAATTCCCTCGATCTTCTTTAGTTTGTTTGCTAGTCCAATCATTGCCACGTTGAGGTGTGCCTTTACACGGGGTGTGGAAGACGTCGCTTCTTAGCTCGCCTAGCCCTACCGTTGCCGTTCTGTTACTGAGAAAGTCCCTGACGTAGTCGTGGGTTCTCTTTCCGCAGTTGGCGTTGTTCAGGCCCTCCATGATGGCCACGTGGCTCACGTTGTCAAAGGCCCCCTTTATGTCGATGGCCATGACCACGTTTTCGCCCGCTTTCGGCATCGTTTCGAGCACTTCTTCCTTGCGTTGGAGTAGCACGTCTTGCGTGGATAGGTTGGCTCTGAACCCAAACATGCTGTCCGGGTACAGTTGCTCCTTTTCTAGATGATTTTGGATTCTTCTGGTTATTATTTTCTCATAGAGATTCCCCAGGCGCGACGTGAGTGGTATCGGCCTGAGGTTCTCTATCTGTAGTTTCTTGCCTGGTTTCGGGATCATCACGACGACGGCGTGTTTCCATTCCGCCGGGACTCTTCCTTCCTGCCATAGCGTGTTTAGATATTTGGTCAGTTGGTCTATTGCCTCGTCGTTGAGGTTGCGAATTAAGGAGTTTCGGATCTTGTCTGCTCCTGCCGCTGTGTTTTTTGTTGCCGACGCGACCGCTTCCATCACTTCTCTCGTGATGGGTCTGTCCATCGTGGGGTTGTCTTCTCCGCGGTATTCTTCGTTATAACTTTCGACTTGGGCTTTGCCGTAGCATTTGACCTTGACTTCCTCTAGTAGTTGCTCGTCTGTTCCTTGGTATTGATGGGTTAGCCGCTGTATCGCTTTGCTGCTTTCCGATTTGTTTTTGCTCAGATCCAAGAGGGCCTTGAGGATCTGCCACGTCCTAGCCGTGCTGAGGGTGCCGTTCAGCGAGTTGCTAAACTGTTGCCATCCCTGTCTTGCCAGCTGGTTCGCGTACTCCTCCGCCTTCCTGGTAATGTCCGCAATTTTCTTTTTGAGTTTTCTATTGAGTTTTTGTCTCTTCCACGGCTTGGTGAGTCCGCGTCTTGCCTCCCATAGCCTTAGTAGCCGCTTGTCCACCTCGGGTGTCTGTTCTGTTCTAACTACCTCTTTGGTGTAGAGGTCCTGGATTTGTCTTAGTTGTTGGCTCCAGTTCTCCGCCGATTCGATGGTTCCTCCTTCGAGCTGCTTGCAGTGCGCTCTAAAGGCGTCCCAATCTGTTAGCCGAGCCGTGCCAATCTTCCTCCTGACTTGTTCCGCCGTAAGGCTGATTCTTAGAATGTAGTGATCGCTGCCAAGGTTCTCGAGCAGGTTCTCCCACTCTGCGTTCTTGGCACCCCTGACGAAGCTTAGGTCGGGACACGTGTCTGGACTCACGCTGTTTCCCTGTCTGGTCGGTTGATTTTCGTCGGTTAGAAGTTCACAGCCCACGCTTTCTGCCGCCGTGCATATGCCGCGCCCTTTTTTGTCCTCTTTGGGGTAGCCCCATTTTGGGCTTTTAGCGTTAAAATCGCCCGCAATTACCAGTGCGTTTTGTCCCGCCTTCTTTTTCGCCTCCGCAAAGAGTCTGATAAAGTCCCCTTTGGTCTGGCTGGGCGGGCTGTATAGGTTTACGATAAAGGTGCTGTTGGCTTTCCTTTTCTTTTTGGGTATTATTTCCGTAATTACGTGTTCTATCTGGGTATCTTTAATTTCGTCGTGCACTATGGCTACTACTTTGTTGCTTATGAGCGTTGCCGTACGGCCGCTTTCCTGACATGTATAGCCCCTTAGTGCGGGGGTGTTGTTAGTTTCCTGCAGGATGATTACGTCTGGTGGGGTTGCTTGGGTGTGGATAAATTGCTGGAGGAGGCCTTGCTTGCGTTTGTACTCCCTGCAGTTCCACTGCCAAATTTCTAATTGCTGTGGTTTGTGTTCTGCCATGATTGGTTAAAGTTGGTTGTACTCTGGGTTTCTGTGCCGAACCTTCGTTCGATAAATAGTCTGTCTCTAGCGTCACTGACTCTTTGGGAGTTTTGATTTTTTACGTAATTCCTAAAGCTTTGCTCCTGTAGGGCAAACTTTTGTTGAGTTTGTTGAATTTCGTTTTTCATTTGGTTCATTTGCTCCATTATTTGAGCCATGAAATTTTCTATTTTGCTGTCGAGGTTTCCCTCATTGTTGCTTTGTTGCGTCTCCATAGGGGGAGGGGTTGGTGTTCTACGTGGTCAGCGCCTGTTCTCATCTCGTGTTTCTCTCTAATGAGCTCATTGAGCTGTCTTCTCAGCTCGTTCGATTCTCTACGGCTCTGCTCGAGCTCGCGCTTAAGGTTCTTAATCTCTTCCCTAAATTGGTTGTCTTGTGTGTTTGTGTTTGAGTGCGGAGCATAAAGCGATTTGGGAGGGCCGTCTCTCCAGCTCACCTTAGTGCCGCCGCTCTTCTTTTGCTGTGTCTTCTGGCCCGGCTTGCCGAGGGGCGGGAAGGACTCGTCCCGGCCTTGTGGTCCCCGGCTCCGGCTTCGGCTGCGGCTCCGCGACTCGCTCCGGACCTGGCTCTCGTTCCGGAACCATCGCGGCCGTCTTCCGCGGCTGCGGCTGCGTCCGCGTCGCTGCTGTTGTTTGGGGCCCCATCTCAGCTCGCTCGGCGGCTTGAGGCGTTGTTTGCAGTCCTTGGTGCCCACCGCGTGGTCTCCGCCACACAGCAGGCATTTTGGCGTGCACTGGTGCATGTCCTCCGGGTTTCGGCAACCGCATTGCCGGCAGGTTCTGGATTCCGGGAACGGGCAGACGTCCATTCGGTGCCCCTGTTGGCCGCAGGCGTAGCACACTTGCCTCGTGGGCCGGTACGGGTAACACCACATCTGCCCGCCGTAATACAATACTTGCTTCGGGAGCGTAGGTCCGTCGAAGGTTATGACGGCCGGGCTAGAGTTGCCCAGCGTGCGGCCGCCAGGATCTTTACTCCTTGCGTGCGGGTTCTGAGGTTGGTCTTGAGTTCTTCCGGCGAGGTTCCTTGGTCCACGCCGTGGATAACGCCACGCAGCGTGCCTTCCAGTGCCGCCACGTAGGCACTAATGGCGTAGTCCTTGCCTCCAAAGTTCAACTGCGTTATGCTTCTGATCTTCTGGGCCGCTTCTGGGTCTTCTCGCCTCGGGCCGAGACCGAGGAGGCCGCGGGGTCCCGTAGTCGTGCTAGGCCTCGTTAGGCTTAGCGTAGGGTCCGCCACGCGGAAAATTCCAAGTCCGATAAAATCCGAAAAATCGGGCCCACCGGCTTGAAATTTGGGTCCTCGTTACTTGCGGCGTCGATTCCAACCAAAGTGTTTGTAGTCCAGTCGAATTATCCGGGTCCCAGGGCCAGAGAACTGCGGAGCGCATGTGACACACGTCCGCTCGCCTCGGATGCTCGCAGCGCCCCCTGTATTAAAGAAAATTATTTTAATGCAGCAGAAAAAACAACCATGCCGCTGGTGCGATCCGAAGCCACAACCTCCGAATTTCGCGTCCGGGGCTCTACCAATAAGCTACGGCGACGGCTGTCCAATCTGTTGCTCTCAGGGGTATTTATGTGTTTGCGTGTTAGCGAACCTTGAGACTGTACACCAGAGCCAGCCTCGCCGATAGCAGCGGGCGTACTATAGGCCCTGTAATACCGCGAGTGCCGCGTAGGAAAGTGATCGAACGGCGAGAACCCTCTTAAGCTACCTATGGCACCAGGACTATCAGAGCCGAGACGCTTGTTAAACTATTAGCAGTCAAGGGAAGGGAGATGAGGGGCTCGTTTGACATGAGTTGAGTTCCCCCTTCAGGTGGTGATGAGAGGAAACACCTTGTTGATGATGAAATCGTGGTTTCCCGGTGACCCGGTGGTTGTAACTCGCAGACATTCACGTTACTAGAGGAAAGGAGAAGGTTAACTATTTATTTACAACATAAATAAAACGAGAAGGAGCAAAGCAAGGAGAAAACTACATGACTAAACCGTTGATCAGACGAATTCAGCCCTCGTTCAACCCAGCGCGCTTGTTTTTAATTTAAACCCTCTGTCTCCGCCTTTAGCGGGGACAGCCACCAATAAGATGACAAGCGACATACCTCTCCAATCAGTGGTCAGGGAAAGGAAAATAAGGTTTCCGCCAACCAATCACAGATTGGGGAAAGAGTGCTGATTAAACATTTGGGAAAGGAGAGATTGCAATCAAATGCACAAACAGCACAAACGCGACCACCCTCTCCCACGGCACAGCGGTTACCACTTTCCTAACATTTGTCTTCTCTTTCGCACACGCGTCAAACATATGCCGACGAGACGATCACCAAGGTTGTTTACAGGACACACCGAAAGAGAACACAGTCGTTACGGGAATAGTGGGTTTCCGCTCACTCGGCTAATACTCAGCCGTATCTCGTGCGTTCCCGAAGCCTCGTCAACCCCTTGACAACGACCACATGTCGACAGCTGTACATGGTTAGGCTTCTCAAGACTGGTTATGCCCGTGACGGCGTGGAGTAAACAAGGACGTCCGCCGCAGGAAGAGGACGCAGGGACGGGACGGGCCCCTTTGTTGGCGACTTCCGACCCCACTGCTGCGGCACGAGACCGACCAGTTCGCGGAAAGGTCAGCGAACTCCACAACATGGTTTTGACAAACATACGAAGGAAGCCAACAGTCGCCGAATCTAAGATGCATGGGGAATGTCTATTTTTTTAAAACTTGCAGTGCTGAACAATAGGAGAATAATATTTCGATTAATCGTCCCGAAGTGATCCAGGCTAGGGGGACGCCGTATATAGTGAACGGCTCTGGAAATTTCGACGACCTGGTAACCACTGAGCCTCCGCGGTGGCAGTGCTTACGGCGCTCGGCTGCTGACCCGAAAGACCGGCGCGCGCGCGCGCGCGTGTGTGTGTGTGTGTGTGTGTGTGTGTGTGTGTGTGTGTGTGTGTGTGTGTGTGTGTGTGTGTGTGTGTGTGTGTGTGTGGTGTGTGTGTGTGTGTGTGTGTGTGTGTGTGTGTGTGTGTGTGTGTGTGTGTGTGTGTGTGTGTGTGTGTGTGTGTGTGTGTGTGTGTGACACCTGACACAAAGCAGGAGTCTTACAGACAGACAAACGACACACAATGGCTAAATGGGGCAAGTGCCCGGCACCCGCTTTCACTGCTATCGCACGAAAAAGTTCCGGGGTCTCAGAAGGGCGTGGTTTTTTCCAATAATCCTTCCAAAATGTATGGACTCCCGTGGCATTCCTCTTTGCGCCTTCACAACGCTTCTGGCGTTAGCTCCGCAATCTCGTTTATGTCAACTATGATATGCGGGAAAGCCCACTCGCGAAATTTTGCATGACGCTCGCGAAGAGTCGAGCCTAGGTGTCACTGCAGGGCAAGCGATCGCGAAAAAAATCCTGCCTAATACGCGGATCATTGCAACCCACGGACCTCGAGCGCGTCGAAGGGCGGACGTGACGACGATCGGCGAGTTCATGTCGCTAGGGTAAAATATAGCTATAGGAAGCTTTTAAACGCTGCACCGGAAGTCTTGAGGTTAGAAAATAAAGGTGGCTGGAACCTTGGTTAAAATCTTCGTTACTGCCTGAACTTTGCATGAAGAGGCAATTTGTTTCCGTTGCCAACCGAAAGTTTTATGGGGAAAGCCGTTAGTGGTTCATCGTTGTCTGTCCGTCCGTCCGCGAAATCTGTCGCACTCCCAGTGACGCCATCAATGGCATATGCTATTACCCCGTATACTCCTAGCAATCGCTAATTAATTAGTAATTATTCATAAGTAGTGAATAGTAAGTAATCAAAAGTTCTTAAGCAATTATTAGTAATTAATTAACAATAGGCAATTTAAAGGAAATAACCAATTAATAATTACGCGATGTTATTCGAACACTGCAAAAATAGGAACTGTTCACTAATTATTAATTAATTAGTGATGAGTCATTTTTCTAATTATTAGCTGGGCATTAATTAGTTTCCCCGCCGCGGTGGCTCAGTGGTTAGGGCGCTCGACTACTGATCCGAAGTTCCCGGGTTCGAACCCGACCGCGGCGGCTGCGTTTTTATGGAGGAAAAACGCTAAGGCGCCCGTGTGCTGTGCGATGTCAGTGCACGTTAAAGATCCCCAGGTGGTCGAAATTATTCCGGAGCCCTCCACTACGGACCTATTTGTTCCTCTCTTCTTTCACTCCCTCCTTTATCCCTTCCCTTACGGCGCGGTTCAGGTGTCCAACGATATATGAGACAGATACTGCGCCATTTCCTTTCCACCAAAAACCAATTATTATTAATTAGCGATTACCAAATTATTACCCAATAATTATTCGACTAACATTATAACATTAAATAATTAGTAATTCATTAGTAATTACGCGAGGCTCCCGCCTCGCGCACATTAGATCATTAAAGGGACCCCTGAATTTTTACATACTTTTTTCTATTGGAAGTCTACCCTATTACTTGCCGCCGCGGTGGCTGAGTGGTTATGGCGCTCGGCTGCTGGTCCGAAACACGCGGGTTCGATCCCGGCCGAGGCGGTCGAATTTGGATGGAGGCGAAGTTCTAGAGGCCCGTGTACTGTGCGATGTCAGTGCACGTGAAAGAACCCCAGGTGGTCGAAATTTCCGGAGCCCTTCACTACGGCGTCTCTCATAGCCTGAGTCACTTTGGGATGTTAAACCCCCATAAACCTAGTACTTGGGCAGCACACCCTGCCCCTTAAAAGGGTAAAGGGTGTCCACTAGATAACAGCTTACTCCCTTTTTGCTTATATTGTGTTTACAGTGCGGGAATGCAGCAGTATATTTATTTACATGGAAGAAGTGATTAAATTAGCGACCAGCAGTCATATCAGCGCTCCCGGACTTTTTTTTTTATTGCGGCAGCATGCCTTCTGGCACAAAGTATTGATTTGCAAATAATAATGTTCGTCAGATTTCATGCACTTTGTATAGCTGTTTTTTCATCTCTGCTGCTACACTCCCCCTTCATTGCTATATTCTCACCCATAGTGACAGGTGTTGCTTTATGAACACAGCTGCAAGGATGAGCATAGGTAATCGCATCTTCATAGCATATGATATCGCTGTCCTCTAAAAATTAGATGAAAGTTCCGGACTTCCAGGATTTCATCACTAGTCTTACTTTCGTTGCAGAAACGTAAAAGCTGGGATATATATCCTCACAAGAAGAGCATTATTAAACAACAATTATATTTAAGCAATTTTGATTATTTCTGAATGTACAAGGATAACAGCACGCAAATGAAGAGGCGCATGCAGCAAGTCAAGAGCGTAAATTGAAACTTCTCCATCACTTTCCCTTAGAGCATTATGACCATTAAGGTTGACGTTTGCATGAATTGATTTTTCAGGAGGCCTCTTGCATCTCTTTCTGGTGACAGCTTCCTCTGCTCTGATAAATATGTTGAAGAGACCGTTTTTTTTCTTGTTCATAAGCCACGTTTTGGAAAACGGAGATTCTGCACACTTTCATAAGGGGTGTACCTATTTCCGCTGGATTTCCAACTGCAGCGCCATTTTCCTGCTTGAAGTGGTAGAGAACCTGCCTGGAGATAATTGGTGGTGGTGGTAGTGGTTTTAATGAAAATAATAGCAAAAAAGGGAAGAAAAGGATTTTTGCTGGCCCCGGCATCTGCCATCGATACTGAAGCACCTCAATGCGTGCACAGTTCTGCGAACAGTAATAAAAAATTATTAACATCATTTTGCGCTATATCACAGGCGATTCGCCGGGCATCAATAGCTGGATTAATTATTCGTGATTTTGCTTGCTTTAAGTTTACCGTGTTCTCTCTCTCTCATTTCTCGTTGTTATTGTACAGGGAGCATGGAACGCGAGCATTACGGCCGAGATGTCGGAAGCACACTATAAAGAAAAGATAACCTGTACCAAAAGTCTTGTGAAGAGAAACGCGACTTTACGGGGCCGACTGTGGCTCAACTTACTTGAGCCAGGATATTCACAGCGAAAGCTCTCCTAAGCATGGTCACATGTGACTTAGCTTTCGTTCATCTTTATTGTACCAAGACTTCAGCGTGAGCAAATAACGTGGTGCATCCCGTGCCACAAGTGCAAGAGCGAGCGTCCAGAGTGGCGGTCGGTCCAGCGGCGGACGTGACTGCCAAGCGCAAGAGCGAATCACGTGACACATCACATGCCTCAACTGGCGAGGAAGAGCGGACGAGCAGCAGCCAGCGCAACAGTGGACGTGACTGCCAAGGCGAAGCTATGGCGTCGCTGAAGAAGAAGATCGAGGCACCTGTCACGCGCGACTTTGCAAACGCGTCGCGCCTCCTCTTTAGAGGTCAAATGCAAGAGCCAGGTGACCTTCAGGCTCAGCATCAAGCCGCTGTGAATGGGCCAGGAGCGGCTGCGCTCCGGTATCGCGGCTCCGCCACCGCCGACGCGCACCGCTGCTCGCTTGCGCCGAGGATGAAGAGAACGAGAGGAGCATGGCCCTTACTCTCGGGCGACCCTTGATAACAGCGACCATGAAAACCTAGTGCGGGGTTCGTTCTGCCTCCTGCGTGCCTGATTGCGGTCGCCGCGATACGGCGCTTTGTGCGAGTAATTCCGGTGGTCAGGGCGAAGCTACCCGCGGTGTCCTTGCAAACCGCGCTGTGGCATTGTAAATTGCCTAATCACCAAGGTTCTTCATTATTGTATTTTTAGTGCACATTCAGAGGCCTCAGCTTTCGCATTATCCTGATAGATGTTTTGCTTATTGTGTTGGGTTGACCGATAAAGTTTCACATTTTCAGTGCGTTGCTGCTTGTAGCGGAGACGCAAGATTACAATGTACTCTTGACTTTTCTGACAGCACCAATGTGTGGTACAAGCTTCACTGCGATATGTGGGCCATTTACCCACCGTTTTTTGACAACACGACTAGAAGCCGCAATTCCGACTACAAATGCTCCCTTTGTAAACGGTAAGTAAGCAACGTTCTAGCACGCAACGTCCTAAATATGTCGTATACCCCACTTCTCCACCAAGAAACGACCGTATATTTGTGCACGGAACTGCCATATTTTTTAATAAATTCACAGGAACATTGCGAAAGCATTTGGCAATTAGAGGAAGTTCGCCCCTTCTTCAATACCTGATCGCGTTACAACCATCCCCACTTTGAGAAGTGCCGACTGCCTGACCTCTTTAGACCACCTGTACAATAGTGACTCATTAGCGTTAGGGCCTCCTTCTATGCACGCATTATCCAGGCCCAAGTGGGCCACGTTCTCACTGAGCACAGCAGTAACGTGAGTTATTACCATTAACTCGGAATCGCATAAAAGGGAGACCGGCCACAAGATGATCACCTTGATGATCACGAGATGACCGCGGCAAAAAGATGATGAATGCCTCGCTTCCTTTTTTCATCCTGTTCTTTACAAACGCAGACGTGCTATTGTGACTGAACTCAGAATAACAAAAAATGAAAACGCTATGCAAAATCGTCCCCGTTTTCTGCGCTATAGCGTATTGCATGAACCTTCATGGCTGCTCAATAATCGCTCCAGTGCCGGGTACCTTCGCCCTGGCCACCGCATTTACTTGCGCAAAGGGTCGGATGGTGGCGGCCGTAAGACAGACACCCAGCGGGCACAACGAACACCGCACTAGGTTTTCACGGGCGCTGTTATCAAGGGACGCCCGAGAGTGAGGTGCATATTTCCTTCGCCGTTTATTCTCTGAGCAAGCGATCGAACGGCGGAGCGCGCCGGCGGTGGCCACGCCGCGGAACACAGCCTTGTCCCATGCACACTAATAATCGTTCTCCTTCAGCTCAAACCTTCTACATTTAGAGCGAAAGCTCTATTATACATGTCTCCCAAGGTCAATCTTGACGCGCGTTTGACCTTGAGGCCCTGGAGTGCCGGAAAACCACATGACTCGCCAAGCAGAGGCGCACCTGGGCGCGCTCGCCGTCTCCGCTGCTGTGGTACCACGTATAAATGCGGAAGCTCGGGCTAGTTGGAAAGCGTTTGAAATCATTTTGCTAGCGCTTAGTGAACACACGAGACAAAGACCACAAATACACAGGACAGCGTATGTCCTGTGTATTTGTGTTCTTTGTCTCGTGTGTTCACTAAGCGCTTGCAAAATGGTACCACGTGATTAGGAGAGGGCAGGCTGTGAGAGGCGCAGCTATGGGTGCTAGCTGGCTTCGCCACTGCGATACCATGTGACTAGGAGAGAATAGACACCTTTAGCATACCGTGTACCGTGTTACCGTTACCGTGACCGGAGTACCGGAATCCCGGCCACAGGCAGTAAGCAAGCGCTGATTGGTCGCAATGCGGAAAGCTTGCGCGCAGCTTCCGGGCACCTGGCGCCATCTGGCGGCCTCTAGGCGATCTGCGCATGCGCAGTGACGGCGCGCGGGCTCCCGGTACTCCGGGCACGGTGACGGCAACACGGTATGCTAAAGGTGTCTATTGTAACACTTCCAACATCTGCGGTTCCTCCTTCAGTTCCGCCATGGATGAGGCGTGCGCTGGACCGAGTTTGTCAACTCGGGCGTCGCCGTCAAGCGGCGTCCGGTCATCCAGTCGGTATATTAGCTCTCCGATAATAGCTCAAGGTGTACTACAGAGGACGTGAGCTAAACGAGCCGCTTATGCCGAGAAGGTACAGGAGGAGAGAGACATAGAGATGCGCCTCCAGATGACCAATAAAGGCAAATTTTAATCAGAACTGTGTACATAGTGATTGCTAAACAAAGGTCAACAATGCATATGAATTGCAAACACGTGCTTAACAAATAAGCTTAACGAAAGCATGACCAGGCCAAACAGAGCCTTCGCTGTGTATAACTAGGCTCTGAAGCGTAAAACGCCACCAATTTTTTTTTCATTTTCGTTGTCTTCACGTTCTGTAGGACGATGCCTGTACGTGAACAGGGCCCAAGGTTACCTCCTATCCGCGTACGTACAGTCTTGGCCAAAAAACCTCAGATTTTGACAAATAATTGGATATACTTTACCGGTCTGTTCGGTTCAAACAATCCTGTTTAGTTAACTATTTAATCTCTAGAAATTTAACGTCACGTAAATGTTACCATAAAATTCAAACGAGGTATTCCTAAAGGTTGCATTGTGAGCCAGTCCACTGCTGTTCGTCTCGCGCAATGTTGGTTAGGGTAATGTTCTCAACTGTACCAACTACCATTTATGTGCAGACTACGCATCTTTAAGTGGCATTAAATTACATGACATAATTTAGGCATCGAAATAATGTGCAATGCACAATCCGTTGAGCACTACGTTTATAATTCGTTTTCTTCCATCCAACGGTTTTCACATCCATATCTTGTCGGACGCAGATCATGAGAGAAATCGAGAAAAAGTTAGCGCTCGTTACACATCAGTAAGGTAAGATGCTATAATCACGAAAAGACCAAAATCGGAGCTTTGATAAGCTAGAAAAGATGAAAAACGAAGTACAGGCTTCGATATGGCCGGAGTAATTCACAAGTTATTTTTTTTAAATTTCTAACGCAAATCCCAGAGGATAATGTACACTGCATTGACTTCAAATATGGGGCAACCTGACCTTTTCACTAAGAACGCAACAAATTTTAATGGACTGGCGGCAACAATTTGAAATTCAATGTTCAGGCCAATAACCGTGTCACTTGTTGCCGCACAAATGTCATCATAGCCGGAAGGCGACAGGTAATCGATCTTTAGAGAGAACTATACCTGGGTGCACTTACGTATAGTTTCCCAGTTGAAAAACACGACACAGCCTGTCTCAAAATACCACAGAAATTGTTGCCATGCTGTCGTTGCGACAGATTTTGCTGCAGTATTGCGGAATCTTCTGTTATTGCGACAGAACTGGCTCTGTCGTTACGACAGAAGACTGCTGAATACTACAGAAAGTCCTGTTGTTACTACAAGAAGTTCTATTGTCAGGTCCGAAATACTACAGGAAAATCTGTTGTGACAGCAGAAAAGTTTCTCTTGTGTTTTTCGACAGGGTCTTCCTTCAATGAAAGCCCTCGCCAACCCGAAGCGAGAAATGTCTATAGTGAAACTTTTCTTGATTGCAGCAAGCGCATCGAATGATTTGCTGACCTAAACGCAGAAGGTCCGCGTTAGCTAAGTAGGATCACGAAAGGACAAATCATAATACACAACGACGCTGTATATATGATATATGATAGCTAGCACTCCAAGTATATGATAGCTGACAGGGAATTTGCGATTTCTTTCACTCTCCCTTCATGCTAATGGAGGAGAATGTAATGACATGTGAAGACGGCTTTGTGAGAGAGATGTTGTACTCCCTGCATTTGCATTATAGCCTTCGCGATTTCATGTTTAAGAACAGATAGCGAATCTTAACACAACAAATGACGTCAAACTCAATGTGCTTTTCTTCTCCTGCTCCATCATCAGAGACACGTGCGTGTGGTCATCTGTCGCTATTGCGGAACTTTCTTAGTCGGCTGCTGCCTCAGCTCGTTATGATAATGCCGACGTATTCGACTGGCAGTTTTAAGGCAAATTGAGCGTCGCTGTCCTGCCTCAGTTGCAGCTGGCGCCTAGTTTCTGAGGCCACGGACGTGACCTGTTCGGACCAAATGAGATTAGTCGTGCTTTTTTCTATACTTCTGCTGTTCGTCACCGTTCCTACTGAGTGAGTATGACTCAATGAGTAATTCTTCGCCAATAATGTTTTTGTAGCGAAAGCTACATTGGCCACGAACTCGCAGTTTCGCCGTGCTCGCATTCCCACCGTGGTCGCACCGCACCACGTGATCAACCACGTGACTGGTCACGTGACCAAACGCGTGACGAACCGCATGACAACAACTAGCCATGCAACCAGACTAACCTGGACTTGAAATCAAGATCAACCAACGCCAACCAAGCTATGTCTTAGCCTTAGCTTTTTCTACGTATATCCTGGCATAGCCGAGCTAAGCCAGTGCTATTTTTTTTAAGTATAAGCCCTGCTCGCATATCTGCCTTAAGATCCGGTGTGAAAGAAATGAGAGCAGTGAATTAGCTGCTGTAGGCAAACTGCCTCATTCGCTGCAGCGCTCTAGCGAAGCTTTAGTAGTCCTGTATTTGAATTGTCTATTATTTTGAGCACTTTCCTTCAGTTCCTGAAATTTGTCTATTACTCTGTCCACTTTCCTTCAGTTCCTGAAATTTTGGCGAAGAGCTGATATCGGTTGGCCGCAAGCGTCGGAATATGTTGGAAGCAACAGTCAGTAGAGAACTCCTTAGTAACTTCCGATTTGTTGCCAACATCGCTCTGCTAAGTAAGTCTATGAGAGGATCGCTGAGTATGGTTGCGAACCGGAACGCTCAGAGGAGAGGTGTAGCAATTGATGGGAACGAAAGTAATCTTTGTCAATCAGGGAAAGGAACGACATCATGAAATAGATAACTACTAGTGCTTGAAGTGATGAGAAAAGGCAAACTACGTAGCGGAAGTAGTGATAGCAGATCCAAACCAAGAAAGCGAAATAGGTAGGAGAATAATACTGGGATGGAAGGAATTTGGCAGGATATCTAAAGTAATGAAAAGAAGCCTACCAAGATCCCTTACGAGAAACGTATATAGTAGGTTATTATTAAAACCACCGTATGACCTGGTCTTCAAAATATCAACCTTTTTCTTAGTGCTGCGGAGGGTGCGTTCAAGTATCCTTGACTGCTTGCCTGCAACACTGAAAAAGGTCCCAACATTTCATTCGCGTTAGCATGAAATAGATTTAGCTCTGGTATTGTTGATTTTAATATCTGCTGCGGGTTCTTGGACCCAAGATATTAGACTTATTTTTGGAAAATGGCGCAGTGCTTGGCTTGAAGCACTTTGGCACGGGTCGGCCTGGTATTGCACTGCCTCCGGGATCGGCCCGGGGCATATTAGCGCGCGCCTTTTCTTTATATCTTTGCTTTCCTATCCTTTAACTCTCCTACTTTCAGCACGCGGCAGCGAGCGTGGCTCGGCTTGAACCAGTATGCAGGCCCGTGCACTTTCCTACGCAGCCTCCCGGCCAGGGGAGCTCAACCTGGTCGGCTTCTCTACCGCCTCATGAGATGCCTTTGGAAGCTTTTCAACGCTGCGGCGTCCGCAGCATTCCTGTGGCGCTGTCCAAAGTAAGGTGGTGCTATCAAAGTTAACAATCCAGAGCCTGTTCGAGATGCTCTCCAGGCGGCCACTTCCCTTTATGAGGCAATCACTGGGGTAAGGCAGTTTGGACGTGCCGGGATTCTGTGCCGTTCACCAGGCCCTGTGGTGCGTAAAGGATCTTCCAAACTGCTCTTCTTTTGGGTCTCTTTCGGTAAACAGATTCATTCCTTCTCATCTGGCCTGCACAGAATGTTTCGTTCGCGGTGTAGACTTTTGCTTGTCTCCAGTTGAGACCCTCGACCTTCTCCCTGAAGCGGTTGTTGTTGCGGTGTATCGCTGTAGCCGGGAGGTGTACAATGAGCGCTTGCCAGCGGAAACGGTTATTGCCACTTTTGCGGGTACTGCCTGCCCCTCAGAAATAAAAGCATAGCCCCTAATCTTCCGTGCAGATCCCCTTCCGTCTAAACCACTGCAGTGCAGCAATTGCTGGTGATATGGCCATAGTGCTCGCGGCAGGAAGTCCACCTTGTACTGTTGCAAATGCGGCAGTGACCATCCATCAAATTTATGCTCTGATCAATACGGGAAGTG
Source organism: Amblyomma americanum (assembly GCA_030143305.2). Taxonomy (NCBI): domain Eukaryota; kingdom Metazoa; phylum Arthropoda; class Arachnida; order Ixodida; family Ixodidae; genus Amblyomma; species Amblyomma americanum. The sequence goes on along the minus strand of JARKHS020025395.1, from coordinate 34,230 downwards.
TTCCCTCTGCGGTGGATCTTTCGGTGCAAATTTTGTAGATTGTCCTTCTCGGGATTGTGAATTGCAAATTCTAGAAATAACCGACCGCAAACGCTGTTCGCGGCGCGAGGCAAGATCAGAAATAAAAGAGAGAGCTCACGGCTATGCAGGTGTGTCAGCCCGTTCAGGAGTGACACTAGATTCGTCTATCTCTCAGGCAATAGTGACTGCTGTAGAAGCCTCTATGGCTAAGATGGTTGACAGGATAGTGTCCACTGTCACAGAGTGCATGCCTAATGCTCTGGCAACGCAGATTACCCAGGCCATGCAAATTGGAATGACTTCTACAATGTCTGCTATGCCTTCTTTAATGACCCAACATTCCTTGCCTGAGCAGTCTCAGCCCCAGGAACAAGTTACTGCTGTTTCTCCACTTCCTTGGTCGACTAATTCAGATAGTGCTGCAATTATTCATGATGCAGAGATGGTGGGTTCGGATACGAGAATCCTCAAACGCTGTGGATCCCCCATGTCTAACTCTTCTTCTCCACATCCTCAGCCGAAATCAAAGAAGCAAGAGATTGGTTCCAAGCCAAAATAAATTATTTTAGGGCAGGCAGTTGCTGCTGCCCGGCTTTCTTAACCACAGGGGTGTTAAGAGTTTTCCAGTGGAACTGTCGGTCACTTCTTTCAGCTTCAACAGACTTACTGTACCTTATATCTCAACATGATCCAGACATAATTATTTTACAAGAAACTTGGCTTACATCTGAAAAACACTTCCATTTGGCAAACTATTCTTCATTTCGACAAGATCGACAGTCAAGAGGAGGAGGCTTACTCATACTAGTTTCTTCTAAATTTTGTCACAGGGCTAAAATTACTTTTCAGTTGTCTACCATAGACTGTGAGTTATTGGCTTTAGATTTTGAAATTCCAGGGTGGTATCCCTTTTCATCAGTAAATGTTTATTTCCCTTGCGGTGTGCAGGATACCAGGCTGCTAGATCTCCTGCTCCTTAATTGTCAGAAGTCACCTCTCTTGGCCGGCGACTTTAATTGTCATCATGTGTCATGATGCTTTAAGACAGATTTCTGTGGTAAGCGCCTTTGGGATTGGGTTACTGATAACAACCTTTCGTGTATGAATTCGGGTTCGGCCACATTTCTCCGCGCACAAATCTGATCTGTGTTAGATGTAACTTTCACCAGCCCTTGTGTTCCTGTACTCAATTGGTCGACTGTGGATCGTGGAACATCTACGATCACATACCTATCGTTTTTTATGGTAATTGCCGCTTAACTCCGGTGTGCTCTCAGCTGAGGTCATATATAAACTATGACCAGTTTCAGTCCTCTTTGCGCCCCACTCTTGCTTCAGCGGTTATTTCTGCTGAAGAGCATACAACGAAAGGCATATGCTTGGGTATTGTGGAATGCGGAAAGAAGTCCGAATTTTGGTACTTACATCAAGATGTAACACTTCCGCTGGATGGTGGAATGCAGATTGCTCGCGGGATTACAGACGCAGAAAGGCTGCATGGAAGAAGCTCCTACACAATCAGTGCCCAAAAATTGTCATGATTATAAGTTCATTGTGGCTACTTTTAAACGCACAATCTCAGAATCAAAAGAAAACTACGAATCTGAGCATCTTGATTTCCTAACAAAGTCAGGAAATCGTCGCGCACTTTTCGGATTCTTAAAATCGCGGAAAAAGATTTCGGTTTCAGAATATTCACCCTCATGTGTTTTTACCCCGCAAGAAGCAATAGAAAGAGTTGAAACAATTGCCAAAAGATTAGAACAGCGTTTCTCCTCTGTACTTCCTTTGCGCTCCGCGTTTGTGGCGTCAGTGGACGACCACATTCAGCATGTCCTCCCTATTACCCTTCCCGAGCTTTCCCCGATAGTGTTGAGGTTACCAACGGCTGCTCCTGGCCCTGAAAGGGTAACGTCAAAAATGTTAAGGATCCTCTTTGAGGAATTCCCTACATCCTTATTACAGCTAGTTAATTTTTCAATTAAATATGCATGGATTCCTCCTAAGTGGAAAATCTCCAAGTAATCCCTTTACCTAAAAACAATGGTGATGGCTATTCTCTGGATAATATTAGACCCATTTCATTGACATCAAACGTGGTTAAGTTGATTGAAAGTGTCATACTCCTACGTATTTCGGAGTTTGTGGCTCGCAATATTATCCTTAGTCCCTGTCAAGTTGGTTTCCGTCAAAAATGTTACATATGGAATGTTCACACAGACTTGACAGTCATTTTCTTCTTGTGCGGCACCAAAAAATGCATGTTGCGTTCGTGACATCAGATGTAGCCAAAGGTTATGACAGCGTAGAACGCTCCATATTATTGCAAAGATTACATACTCTGCAGTTTTCGCATTACTTACTTGCGTAGAAGTCTGCGTTCCTTGAAAACAGACAATTTTTTTGTATACTAAATGGTGTGAGTTCTGGAAGATATAAACAATCCAGAGGTGTTCCACAAGGGGCAATCCTGTCGCTGGTGCTCTTTAATATTGTAATGAGCTCTATTCCCAGCCATCAATATATTCTCACGTACGTCTATGCGGACGAAATGGCATTTTTCACTGCAGCAGCTGACATTTAATCTCTCTATGTGCGCCTGCAATCGTACCTGAACTTGCTTGAAAGTTGGTTGTGTGACTTACGTCTCACCTTAAACGTAAACAAGTGCGCTGTACTTGTTTTTCAAATGAAAGATCCTGTTCATCTGTCTCTCATTTACCAGCGACAAAATATTCCTGAAGTTAAGTCATTAAAATACCTTGGTGTCATTTATGACGACAGTCTCACATGGCGCTCTCACACTGACCACGCTGCAGGAAAGGGGCTCGTGCTGTGGGCATGTTGCGTAGATAAAGTAATCCGCGGTCAGGAATGCGGTGAGATGCACTTTTGCTGATTAATGTTTTGTATGTCCGACCAATTTTAGAATTTTGATCTGTGGTGTTTTCAGGTACGGCTGCTTACAAAATTCGCCCGCTCGTTCTTTTGGAGCGGGAAGCGCTTCGGTTGTGCCTTGGCCTCCCCAAATTTGTGGCCAATAACGTGCTTTACCTTGAAGCCCGTATTCCTCATTTATCATCAAGATTTCAATTCGTAAGTGTTCAAACTCACCTAAGGATATATGAATCAGATTTACACCGCTCCTTGGCTGTTCGTTGTTGCCAGCCGACTTCCTTTTTTGGAGTCCACTGGCCTAGATTTCATACCCCGCAGGTAGTTATGGTACCAGAATTTGCTTGCTCCTTTAAATGTTCTTTTATATAGCATCCTTCTGACAAAAAACAGTAGGTCCTCAGTAGAAATCGCCTATGATGATATTTTCCCGGAAAACGCTAAGCATTTACCACCCCGCATTTTAAATGGTTTATTAGAAGATCATTTAAAAAGCATACCTATTAGCTTAACGATAGCTACTGATGCCTCACAATGTGATGAAAGGCAGGGGCGGGAGTATATTGCCCGCTTCTAGACTGGTGTATTTCTGTGCGGCTTCCCGACTACACCCTAATTTTCCAAGCGGAGTTTCTGGCGGTGGTGCTTGCTCTTCGAAAATTAGAGCCAGCTTTTTCTTCAGTGGCTGTCATTACAGACTCTCTTTCTTTGCGCTCGTCCCTTGCTTCGGCTGTGGATTCGCCAATCTTAAACACCTTCCATTCATTACTGCCTCCTCATTTGAGCCTTGTTCACATGATATGGGTGCCAGGTCATAGCGGTGTGACTGCCAATGAAGTTGCGGACAGCCTGGCAAAGGCGTCCCTGAATGGCCCCGTGCTACCTATCGTTCCGGCTGCATCGTACATCACAGCAGCGAGATTTCGAAGACAGAATTTGTTAAGAATGACAACTGGATCTCTTTTAAGATCTGATCATTTCCCGCACCTTAATTATTCGTGGAGCAGGCAATCATGCCATTCACGGCAGGTTGAGGTATCTCTATCAAGGCTCCGCTGCCGGATGCCACCCTTAAATTTTCATTTGCCCAGGTCTGGGTTGGCGCTTAATCCTGTCTGCGTATTCTGCGGTGAGCACAATAGCACAGAAAATGTTTTGTTGTTTTGTCGCTGGTACACCATGATGAGAAGACGGTTTTTAGAGAAACCACTACAACAGCTTGGCCTTTGTTTGAGCAGCCCACTCATATATTCGTTTGGAGCCACCATATTTGGGTACAGCCAGATGTCTGTTTTTACCGCCGTCCAAAAATTTTTAATGGAATCAAATCGGCTACCTTGGTATTTTTTCTATATTATTTTTATTCTTACTATTATCATTATCATTTAACCACTCGGCTATAAACATCAGCCTCGGTCACCTGCGTGCGTTATGCATTTCCGATTTCATTTCGCTATTCTTTCTTGTTTACTTCTTCCTTCCTCAGCATTAATTTTATTTTCGTCCTGGAAATATTTACCTGAATAACTGTCTGTGCCGCCAAATTCTTGGCCAATCGCGGACGCCATGGCGGCCTTCGCTCGCCGCGGGTACGACCCCGAGACGATGGCATGGACAGAAGTCGTCGCAGGCGCCCTGTCTCCGCCTGAAACTTCCACTACGACTAAGGAGATTATGGACGAAGGTCTCTTCTCGTTGGTGTCACTTCGTAAACACCAGCAACGACTGAACACCTCGGCGGTCAACGGACCCTCCGTCAGGGCCGCTGTTTCTGTGCATCCGAATACTTCAAGCTCAAACGCTCAGCTCTCTCAAATAGTGGTATCGAAGAAATGGCGGCACCCGGCTATGCCTCGACTCCGCAAGGAAGATTTCACGGTCGTCATCAAGGCTAGAGTGACGACCTCTATGAAGAAGGTCCTGCAGAACGGTAAGCTTGGTGCTTTGCTCTCAGCCTATGTAAATGCCTCTTCGGTGGACACACTGAGTATCTGGCCCATCTGGGACCAGAATATCATCATCGCCACCACTCAAGACGTCAATGCGGCGGACGCGCTTGCTCGCGAACTTACCCTTCAGTCTTCCAATGGCTCGATTCCGATAGTTGACCACGACAAAGTCGACGGTGAAGTCTGCAGGGGGATTATTACGGTCCATGAGCAGCAAACTTCTACCACCCTGCAATCTAAAGTCCACTGGCGCGGAGAGATAGCCTTCATCCGCAAGCTGGGGAAGTCGACGATTGCCCTGCTCACTTTCGTGGGGCGTAGAGTATCGTGTTACGTGCACTGTAACAGTGGGGCGACTGCGGTGCGCAAATATAAGCGGACTATTCCCGAGTGTTTCGGATGCGGCACCATCGGTCAGCATGTGGACTTATGCCCGAATCCTGAAGAAAATCGCTGCGGACACTGCGGCCAAACGGTCGCAGTCCTCGAAGACGGCAACATGGCGTCCCACGAGTGAAATCCCTCCTGCATTGCCTGCGGTGAAGCCCATCTTACATGCTCGCAAGACTGCAAAGCCAAATTCCGACGGCTGCAACAACCGGGCAACACGACCGGTCATAGAAAGCAACCTCAGAGTGCAGTGGCCTGGGTCCTGGCACCGCTCCGAAAGTACCCCCGCCTAGCAACAAGATAGTGCAAGGCACAATCGGACAAGCGCCACCGTCGGGCGCCTTGCCCGGGCGTGCCGCCAAGCCTCTTCGATCAACTAATCTGAAGGCGTCACGTGATCTAGGTGACCCCGCAATCCAAAACAGGGATTTTCCGCCTCTCGTGAGCCCTCCACCTGGCGCGCCAAAGATGACATCACAGTCCTAGGTAGGCAGCCGAGGTGGGCCTCCTCCGCCTCCCCATACTCCCCTACCTTCTCCTCCACCAAATATCCCCCCCCCCCTCTTAACTCTGACGTCGCGGACCTCCGTCGCGAGCTCGAGACTCTCCGGGCGCAAAATGATGAACTCCACGCCAAAACTCATGCGCTAGAAACGGCTCGGTCCTCCCCGCCCAATGCCTAGGTGGCTCCAGAACCGATGCAAGACGTGCCGGCGGACCCGATACCCTCTAGCTCTGAGGTGCGTTTCACCGCCCTCGAGAATTCTCTCGCCCAATTAACGACTCAGATGTCCAATTTTGGCCAAAGCGAAGACAACCTGCTCAAGGCAAGACCACAGTTACGGCCTCCGTGACAGCAAACATTAAGACGTGGCTAGAGTCAAATCCTCGGCTTCTACGCCGAATGCGACCCCTCAAAGACGCGAACCGATCATCAATATTCAACCGAGACATTGATCTAACTGAACTCTGGGAGGAGCCGGTACCGCTCCCACTGCAGGTGACGGAACCTGTTCCGGCTCTCCAAGGCAATCTCTCTTCAAATCAGCATGGCTGCGTCCCCTCCCAGCCAACCCCCTTGAGGGCGCCGGCCCCCGCAAAGACCGCAAGCTCTTTCCCTTGTACAGTGAAACTGTTCGGGTTTCAAAGACAGGACAAAACGCGCCATCTCAAGGGCGTACATTGAAAACCTCGAACACCCCGCCGCAGTCATTGCGCTGCAAGAAACCGGGGATGCGGTGAAGCCCTCGGGCTTTTCAACGAGACCCGTTCACCTGTCTCCTAGTCAACGCCTACACTGCGCAGGAGGTTATTCTCGACCCAAAATCTGGAATATTCGTACGTGATGGTCTCTGTCCTCCCTTTACGGCGAACAGATAGTCCCGCACACATCCTTAATATCTTCTGCCCTCCCCCCCCCCCCCCCCACCAAAAAAAAAGTTAAAACGTCAGTTTTTCGAACATGTTTAGCACAGTGCTAAGGATCGCGGGTGCGACCCCCTTATAATAGTGGGCGATGTTTACGCCCCCTGTCCCATGTGGGGCTATCGCAAGGAAGAGCAGCGTGGTCGTAAGTTGGCGGAACTTATATCTACGCTGGGCATCACTCTTCTAACCGACCCTGCCCACCCGACACGTGTCGGGAATTCCGTCACTCGGGACACCTGCCCCGACCTTACCTTCACGAAACACATCCGACACGCAGAGTGGATCAACACTGAGGACACCCTTGGTAGCGACCACTGCATACTGAACACTGTAATTTACACTCGACCCTTACATCGCCCCCTTGCAACAGCCAAACTTCCCGACTGGAATGCTTTCCTCCAGGCCCTGCCAATAACTTGTCTTTTGGAGCAAGACAACTCAACTTAGGCACACGAACTCATGCAAACACTCCGTTCACACGAAAAGCAGATCCAGCATACGGAGCGTGCATCGGACGTGGATAACCACCTGATACACCTCTGGGAAGCTCGCCGCAGCTCACTAAAAGATGGCGGCGGCAGAAACACAATCGTAAGCTCCGTGCTCGCATCTCTGACCTCACCCAGCAAGCTGCTTAGTATGCTGCCCAACTCGCTGACAATAACTAGGTAGATAGATGCAACAGCGCCGCAAGACAGATGTCGAGCCACTACACTTGGCGGCTCTTTAGGAGGCTCATAGACCCTACACAAACACGCTCGGAAGCCCAGAAACACCTCACTCGCGCGATACACAGTTTTCAAGGAAACACAGACCAGCTATAGCGAACGTCTTACGCTCACAATACCTCAGTCAGGATCAAGATCCGCGCGGGTAGGATTATTCGTTTGCAGGCAGCGATAATCCGGAACTGGATCAGCTTTTCCAGCTTCCCGACCTTCGCGCGGCTGTTGCCAAAATGCGTAGGGGGACGGCGCCCGGGAGGGATAAGTTTACAGTCAAAATGTTGGAAAACCTCCCCGATCGGGCATACAAAACCGTGCTTGAATATTTCAACGCCCTTTGGACCAGGGAGACTTCGTTGCCACCCGACTGGAAGACAACATTGGTAACCTTTCTCCCGAAGGCGGGGGAACCGATAAACACAGACAACCTCCAGCCTCTCTCTCTCACTTCATGCGTAGTGAAACTGATGGAAACGATGGTCCGTGATCGCCTTTCGGATTATCTCGAGAGCAAGAACACCTTTGCCGACACCATGTTCGGCTTCCGACCTCATAAGTCCGCACAAAGCCTACTTTTACAGCTTCATCGCGAGGTTCTTGAACCCATAGAACACCCACATAATGGCAAGATAGTCCTAGCACTCGATCTGAAGGGTGCGCTTGACAAAGTTAAACACGGCGTCATATTATAACATTTTAGCGAGACCAACTGCGGTCCTCGTACATTCAACTACATCAAACATCTCTTAACAGACCGCCTGGCCTATATAAGTATACAAGAGACCGAGTACGGCCCGTTTGAGATGGGAACGCGGGGCATACCACAAGGCGTTGTGTTGTTCCCGCTTCTCTTTAATATTGCCATGATGCACCTCCCGGCAAAGCTGGCGGGTGTAGGCGGTGTTCAGCATGCACTGTACGCCGATGACATCACCATCTGGGCTACTACGGGAAACATAGGAGAGATGGAGGAATGCCTGCAAGCAGCGACGAGCACAGTAGACCACTATGCTAGGTACTGCGGCCTCCAGTGTTCCCTGTCAATGTCTGACTATGTGCATATTCGACATTCTCCTAAATGTAAAATCTCCGTTCAGCTATCTCTCGCCAGCGGCCCCATCCGTGAAGCGCAGGAGCTGCGAATACTCGGTCTCTTCATTAATCAGCATCGCAAGGCAGACACGACCCTTTCCAAACTCCGCAAAGTAGGCGACCAGGTGGGCCGAATGGTTCACCGCGTTTCCAACAAGCGAGGAGGGTTGTGAAGGAAGGATGCGGTGCGGCTCGCCCATGCCTTCATAACTAGTGTTTTAGTGAGCGGTGTTGAGACGGCCACACACCCATGATAGGCGCGACATCTGCGCCGTGCTCACACCTAACAGCCGAAATGAAAGTGCGTGTGTCCATTGCAGGCGCAATGCGTATGGGTTGTCACCTTTTTGTCCAGCCTCGCACATTGCTTTACACCATTTCTTTTTGTGTGTGTGATTATGATTATTACATGCAATACGATGGAGCGTTTGCATAAGTCAGATGATGCGATTTTTTTTCATACGTGGGGAATCGCAACGTTTGTGATGAGAAGCAGTGATATCATCCGCACCTCTGCTTACAGCAGCGACCGGCTTTGAGGTCGTCGTCAGCCGACGCCTTCGCCTCCCAGTCATTCTCTGATAGTCACTCTGTCTGCAGAAAGTGAATGCAAGTTATTGAGTGCCACCCTTATCAAAATGGTCAATGACAATCTGTAAACTTTTTATAGACTCTAATGCATTCCTATATATTTTTATTTTTGTCTATTCATAGTCTATAGAAAAAAAGTCCTCTAAAAGTGTATAGCCCATAAATGTATAGATTGTCTATAGACTGTCTATGGGATTTGTATTGCCTATAGATTGTTCTCTAAGCTTTGTCTATAGAGAATCTAAAGACTTTGCAGACTATGGAAGGTCCATGGACTGCCTAAAAAAATTTTTTGTAAGGGATGTATCCGCGCACGAAAGTACGAACGCTTCCAGAGACAAACCGTCGCTAAGGCGGAAAAAGATGAAGGAGAGCTATGGCGCATCCAACAGTGATAGAGCGAATGATGCTGTGCGCGTATACAGCCCAAATTGAGAAAGAGAAATGGCTGAACGCAGCAGCATGTGAACGACTAAAGGTGGGAAGGAAAGAGAAGCGACTGATGATGGCGCACACTCAAGACGCAAAAGCAGCAAGGGAGACCATGTCTGCTGTTGAGCAGTTACCGAGTTAAGGTTGCTACACACAAGGCAGCCAAAACACCTGGCAAATACAAAAGCGCAGGTACCACAATTTGTGTGGTGTCCCACAGTGCAGCACACATTTTGTACAATGTATTTCATGGTTACAACTAATATCGGCGGCGAGCCAGAGCAGAATTGTTTGTTTTTTGCGGTTGGAGCGGACTATCAATAAATTCCAGTGAGCAAGCTTTCCCGAACACGGGTATAACGAACGTCCCTAGAACTCAGCAGCGCACGCCTTGAATGTACAGTGCAGGTGACCACAATGTTCACAAATAGAAATAACGCAAGCATCATGACTTGTAATGAGAAGCATACACTAACCTGTCGCATTCATACATGAAAGAAGGTTGGTTGCAGCGATCGCTGGACATTAATGGTGTGCGGAAATATCGGCAAGCTGCTGGTTTCTTTTACATGCACCGACACTCTGCTGCTTACGATTGAAGGATTGAACTCACGAACATCTCATGGTCAAGGTCACTGAGAGCCCGCAGGAGAACTGCAGGATTATCAACCTTGTGTTCAAAAATTGTGACTGGCGACTACTCGGCAAATTTCACGACCTTCAAAGCCCAGCATTTTTGGACATCAATTTTAATTGGGAGGTATCTGTGGGGTATCGTAAGGTACTATTATGGAAATATTGAAGCTGTTTGTATTTCATGCTTTATGCTAAAAAATTATGAGGTCACCGCAGAACCCACATTGGAGGAATGCGTAATAAGCAGTGACTCCTCCTCGCCCCTCTTTGCCTAAAGTTATGGAGTTCAATCTTTGCCCATTTCGATATTTCAAACTTGGCGCCACGCTTTGATTTCAAATTTGGTGCCACGTTTTGCTCCGTCAACCCTTCCGGTTTTTCAAATGTGGCGCCACGGTTGCTCCGGCCCCGCCCTCTTTTTTGACATTATTGGCTCTAATTAATGAACTAATTATTACACTTTAATTCTTTTGTCACTTGCACATCCTCCTTCGATGCTGTGTCCGACGATACCATTCTTTTTCTGATATAAAAGCTAGTTCCTCCGTTATAGGACCTAGATTATCTAGTTCACGCCAAAACCGCCTACATAGCCATTGTTATGATCGGAGGCCCCGACAGCGGGAACAGACGAGCCCGGCAGGCGCCATCGAACTATGTTTGACCAAAGGTGCTGTCGTCCTGAGAAGAGGATTAGGAACGGGTCCTGGCGACGGTGAGCTGTGACGAAAGGCCTCTCATCCCTTCGTCCGGAGTCTGGAATGCGGCATTTCTCCCAAACTGCGCCCTCACGTGGACCGGCAGAAAGACCCGAACAAAGGCGCCGGACCCGCCTCGCTCGCTTGCACCTGCGCGGCCAGACAAAGCGGGGGCGGACACGGCTGATTCATCTTACCCTCTGGAATCCCGGGGCCGTCAGGACGCATCTTTTCCACGGAGGGGATCACCGCCTACAAAGCCAACGACCTTATGCACATGGTCAACCCGTCGGAAACCACATTCCAGGACGCATCTTTCCCACGGAGGGGATCACCGCCTGCAAAGCCAACGACCTTATGCACCTGGTCAACCCGTCGGAAACAGCATTCCAGGACCTCAAGGCGCCAGGATTCCTTATCGCCTGTGCACGTGTTTGTGAGGGCGGAGCGGTCACGGGGTTAGGGAAGAGACTATGAAGAGTGTGTCTGCCCATTGGACGCTTGATCAGCCACCGGTTTCCCTAGCTAGATGCCTAGGGAATATCCACTGTATTTAAGCCGCGATTTGGCTGGTTTCACAGCACTTCATCTCTGACTTTTGGTCTCCCTGCTTCTCTTGTAAATATGTAAATAAACCTTCAAGTTTACCAACCCTCCTGAAATCTTCCCTCCGTCGTCTGCAGAGTTCATCGTCATGCGGTGAAGACCTCGGTCCCGATACCCAAGCATATCACCATACAATACTTACGCATTAATGAATACACTTTCTTCTTTTCTTTCTTATTTCTTTTCTAAAGGTTCGTTCTTCGGATGCGTATCAAAATCTTTCTTTCGAAGTTTGTCCATCGCTCGCTCCAAGTATAGTTAAAACTGCCACAGAAAACCAACGGGAAACGTTGTTGATTTGTTATCGATAGCAGGAACGTTAATAGCAAAAAAAAAAATGCGAGCCTGCCGATTGCGGATATATTTATTGTTATGATGTAATCTTACAATACATGAAAAAATTAGTGCATAAACAATTTCCCGTTGAAATATGCGCGCGTCCAAAAATTTAGGGTATGCAAGTATTTTAATGTTAATTTTATCATTGTGAAAATGATGAACAAAGCCACTTTTAAGCTTTCGCCATCTTATAGCAGGCATGGAGCTTTTGACTGTCAAATGTGGAAATATGAACACGCCGTTAGAGAAAGTATTTGCTGCATCTGCACGAACGGCGAAAGAAAGGAGAGCCTTGTAACCAATACAGACGCTGCAAAAAACAAGTAAGGTAGTCGAATAATGAAAATATGGATGCCCTCGGAGCTTTTTCGAGGTTTTTTTTTTTTTGCACAGAACTTGCGGCCTGGAAGCACTCTTGAATTTGCAAGTGGAGAAGAGGTGAAAGCGATGGCTCAAAAAACCCGAAGGCTCTTTGTGACTCTTAACTGCTATTAGGCGGTGCACTAACATTAACGACGCACGATTAAGATGGTGAATTAAGTGTAAAGCCCATACCTCCAGTGCATGATGAAATGATACTTCACACAATTATGGCGGTGAATCACGACTTTTCCAAGTCAAACATGTTAAATTTCACTCAGCGCTATCTAAACGAAATTTATTATTTATGATTCATGATCAAGGTGGCTTACTTTATTTTTTATTCCCTCAAAGACAACTGATAACATTTTTGAGCACACGAACTATTTTCAGTCATGCCTACAGCTGTGATGGAAGACGCGCGGAAAGGTATAGCATAGCGAAAGTGGTTGCTGCGAACCAAAACAGGCGATTGTGATGAGGCTACTCGTTGAACATTTTGTAGCCCTCCCACCAAAATCAGTACCCTCGCACACCTCTCAACGTCCACATGATTCGAACTACTGCCATGACATACAGAGCAGTCTAAATAATCACGAAGCGTGCTCAGCAGGCCTAAGTGAAGAAAAGCTCGTGCTTTGCTCATCAATGTATTAAAATGAAGAGAAGAAAACGAGTCAACTACGGCGGTGAGCAACACAGAAATGTAAATTTTTTTACCTAGTTCGCTTCGTTCTTTACGTCCACACACACACACACACACACACACACACACACACACACACACACACACACACACACACACACACACACACACACACACACACACACACACACACACACACACACACACACACACACACACACACACGCACACGCACACACGCACACACACACACACACACACGCACACACACACACACCACCACGCACACACACACACACGCACACACACACACACACTCACGCACGCACACGCACACACGCACACATACACACGCACACATGCACACACACACATACATACATACATACATACGCACGCAAAAAGCGCGCACAGCACAGCAGCACACACACACACACACACACACACACACACACACACACACACACACACACACACACACACACACACACACACACACACACACACACACACACACACACACCATTTGTTCATACCGCTTGCAGCGTTTCGATGTAATTTGTGTCTAGTGCGAACTCTTACCTGCTGCCATTCATTCAACTTGCAGCAATAAATCACCCTGCTTGCATGTCATGTGGCTTTAATCGTATTTCTGTTCGCACGGGACGCAGAAATCAACTTCGTCCTGGTTAGTTTTGCTGCTATAAGTTAAGGTAATGTGAGTAGCGTTATCACTTACATGGTGTTAAAGGTGCACTAAAAAGGAATCTGAACTCGTTTTTTAAGGCGGGAAATCGGTGTACACGTTCCGAGCAATCTTAGGAACGCCGAATGACTGTCCTGTGCGGCCGATTTCTGTAATTTAAATCGGAATAAACGTGGTGGTGGTGGTAGTGGTTTTATTAAAATAATAGTAAAAAGGAAGGAAAAGATTTTTGCTAGCCCCGGCATCTGCCATCGATACTGAAGCACCTGAGCTGGGGCAGCGGAAATAAAGGATAGCAGGCAGAATGGAGAAATGAAATGAAAGAGGTGAGGGGACAGGAAGAGAGACGTAATTTCACCTGTTCCTGCAAAGTGCCGCGGGATCACCGAATTATCGGAGAATTCCCAGGATAGGAATAAACGTCCCTGATCCCGCTTTTTTATTTTGAAGTAAAGGCTGAATGTAGGAGGAGTCAACAAACGTGGGAGTGCCTTTCAGCCAGTCCCGTGGGGGCTTCGCTTTTGCTTTTATTTCGTTTTTTAGGTTTTCAGTTTTCGTCGAAGACAACATAGCCGCAAATTAGGCCCACGGAAATAAAAATTGGCAGTGACTTAGCTCCGCTATGCCAGGATATACGTAGCGGGAGGTACGTTTCCCTGGCCGAGCTTTTTCTTGGCACTGCACGTTTAGCAATAAGATACATGTCCGCTTGAAATGTCCGGGTCGCAGATGCACTTTCGGAAACTCGAATGGTGTGATCAGTCACACGACGGGCCTTGACATCCTCTTCGGCCGGTTCCCGTTGACTGACGCCTTCCATAGGCTCCATCTCAACTGCCATGAGGCGTCTATTACGCTCGGCAGTCTGGTGTCTCCGCTTGGCAAGGCGTTCCTCTCTCTGTTCGGGCGTCTCCGCTGCTCTCTTCGCCTTCTGACGCTCATTCGCTCTTTGTTAGTAGCCAACCTCCAGGCGACAACCTCAGTATCGGAAGAGTTAATGTTCTCTTGTCTATACCGCTGTTTAGCAGCGGCTGGACTCTCCTTCTGTGCATCCATATCAAGCGTTGCGATACGGCCGCTGATTACATCTCCGCTTTTTATACGCAATTATGCGCATACCACGACGCGCGGTTCGGGTGATGAACGCGGTGTGACGTCATACCAAACTGCGGCAGCGAGCCGCGCGTTGTGACGTCATACCCGATGGCGCCGCGAGCGCGCAAAGCATAGTAGCCGTCTCACATATCTCGGTGGACACCCGCACCGTGCTGTAAAGGAAAGGATAAAGGAGAGGGGAAACGAAAATATGCGCGGCGCACCCCCTCCTCTTCCCAGGTTGCCATGGTAACGGCGCATGCCCACAACTGGCCTCCCGCATGTACCATGGTAAAGGCGCATGCGCATAACTGGCGTCTGACCTGTACCGCTTAATGCTCGACTGGTACCCTAGTGTAGCGCCCGCTGCAAAAAAAAAAATACGCGAGAACTTTTTGATTTACGTATCAATTTACCGATGGCAGAGTTGCAGGCAAGTTGTGCCAGTTAGTGAAACGACATAGTCAAGAAAACTTTGCGCACTACATTTGCGCCAGTGCAGTTGCAAGTTCGCGCTCCTGTGTGTGTGCGTGCTTCTTCCTAGTGTCCCGTCGTGTTTTGCGCAGGTTTTCTTGAATAGATACAAAAAATTCAGGGGCACTTTGTTGACCTAAAGTGCGGGGCGGCGAAAGCCTTTAGTGCGGTGTTCCTGCTTGTGTCAGTGAGGTGTGGTTAAGATGTAGATTAAGTGCACAATTGTTTGTGAATCTTTAATGCTGGAGACACTGGAGGGCATTTGGGAGGCATCCGTCTGATTCGACGCCTTTCCGCAAATACTCTCCAGCGTCCTAGTCAAGGAGAACTACATATGTGTTGGCAGAAAGTGGCGTAGTGGGCCGTCTGCTTCCGGTCACGGTCGTGAAAGGACGCATGATGGCTGGCTCTTCGCGAGCTGTGATAAAGGCCGATGCTGGCCGCGGAACATCGTTTTTGGACGGTTTGAAAGACTACAGGATTGTCATGCCGCCCCTGCCTACCGGAGAAGGACTGAAAACAATGATTGTTCTACACTGCGACACCGCTGGAAGGCCTTACAGGATTGAAGATTTCCGCCAGCCGATGAAAGAAGCCGGCGTCATCGAACAGGTGGGCGGTATCGGAAAATATCAGATGTCGCCCGTCTGATTACTAAATTTCCGCAGCGAGGAAGCCAAGAAAAAGCTGCTCGACGCCGGGCATATCACTGTTAAAGGGAAGACTTGCGCGGTTTTTGACCCTGAAAGGGACGAAGTGCGGCTGAAGGTGCATTGGTGCACCTTCAACGTGAGCAACGAAATTCCGAGGCGGGCGTTTGCTTAGTACGGCGAAGTGAAAGAAGTTTCGAGCGATAGATGGAAGACCTGCGGGTTTGAAAACGCTGACTCGACTACTGGAGTTGTGCGGCTGGTTCTACGAGAAGGTGCAAGCCTCGAGCGCCTACCCCATCAGATGCGTATCGGGAACGGGACAGTGTTAGTTGTCGTGCATGGGCGTGCGCCGATGTGTCTCCGCTGCCGCAACACAGGTCACATTAGGCGGCGTGACTGCAAGGTGCCCAAGTGTAGCCAGTGCCGCGCGTACGGGCACGAAGAGGCTGAATGCATGGAGTCATACGCCCGCGCGGCTGGGCGAGGAACACTCGGCGAAAACAGTGAACTGCATATGGACG
Organism: Amblyomma americanum; assembly: GCA_030143305.2. Taxonomy (NCBI): domain Eukaryota; kingdom Metazoa; phylum Arthropoda; class Arachnida; order Ixodida; family Ixodidae; genus Amblyomma; species Amblyomma americanum. The sequence continues at coordinate 17,973 of JARKHS020025395.1, read as the reverse complement.
AGGATGAAGCTGAGCAGGCCGCCACCAACCCAGGGGTCGAGATCCTAACGGCTGAATTGAAGCGCGACGACAAAGAAGGCGACACGCCTATGTCCTCCGCGGTTGTTCTTTCCATTGGCGCTTCTTTGCTTGGACGAACCGACAGGAGTGTGAGCTCTGCTGTGCAAAATTTCCTTCAGGAAACGCAGCGACTCCTATTCTAATTACGTTTTCCCGCTCTCAGTGAGTACGACATTGAAACATTACAGGCATTGTATAATATTATGCATTATGCCATTTTCCCGTCTTCGGTCTCCAAGTAAACAGGACCCTTAACCTTGCGTCTTCCAATCTCTCAGCGTACACACTATTACCACTCCTTTTCCCGTCAAAACTTTCCTGTATCCAGCAATTAGCCTGCCTGCCACTGCCTGCTGGCCTGCCTGCCTGCCTGCCTGCCTGCCTGCCTGCCTGCCTGCCTGCCTGCCTGCCTGCCTGCCTGCCTGCCTGCCTGCCTGCCTGCCTGCCTGCCTGCCTGCCTGCCTGCCTGCCTGCCTGCCTGCCTGCCTGCCTGCCTGCCTGCCTGCCTGCCTGCCTGCCTGCCTGCCTGCCTGCCTGCCTGCCTGCCTGCCTGCCTGCCTGCCTGCCTGCCTGCCTGCCTGCCTGCCTGCCTGCCTGCCTGCCTGCCTGCCTGCCTGCCTGCCTGCCTGCCTGCCTGCCTGCCTGCCTGCCTGCCTGCCTGCCTGCCTGCCTGCCTGCCTGCCTGCCTGCCTGCCTGCCTGCCTGCCTGCCTGCCTGCCTGCCTGCCTGCCTGCCTGCCTGCCTGCCTGCCTGCCTGCCTGCCTGCCTGCCTGCCTGCCTGCCTGCCTGCCTGCCTGCCTGCCTGCCTGCCTGCCTGCCTGCCTGCCTGCCTGCCTGCCTGCCTGCCTGCCTGCCTGCCTGCCTGCCTGCCTGCCTGCCTGCCTGCCTGCCTGCCTGCCTGCCTGCCTGCCTGCCTGCCTGCCTGCCTGCCTGCCTGCCTGCCTGCCTGCCTGCCTGCCTGCCTGCCTGCCTGCCTGCCTGCCTGCCTGCCTGCCTGCCTGCCTGCCTGCCTGCCTGCCTGCCTGCCTGCCTGCCTGCCTGCCTGCCTGCCTGCCTGCCTGCCTGCCTGCCTGCCTGCCTGCCTGCCTGCTGCCTGCCTGCCTGCCTGCCTGCCTGCCTGCCTGCCTGCCTGCCTGCCTGCCTGCCTGCCTGCCTGCCTGCCTGCCTGCCTGCCTGCCTGCCTGCCTGCCTGCCTGCCTGCCTGCCTGCCTGCCTGCCTGCCTGCCTGCCTGCCTGCCTGCCTGCCTGCCTGCCTGCCTGCCTGCCTGCCTGCCTGCCTGCCTGCCTGCCTGCCTGCCTGCCTGCCTGCCTGCCTGCCTGCCTGCCTGCCTGCCTGCCTGCCTGCCTGCCTGCCTGCCTGCCTGCCTGCCTGCCTGCCTGCCTGCCTGCCTGCCTGCCTGCCTGCCTGCCTGCCTGCCTGCCTGCCTGCCTGCCTGCCTGCCTGCCTGCCTGCCTGCCTGCCTGCCTGCCTGCCTGCCTGCCTGCCTGCCTGCCTGCCTGCCTGCCTGCCTGCCTGCCTGCCTGCCTGCCTGCCTGCCTGCCTGCCTGCCTGCCTGCCTGCCTGCCTGCCTGCCTGCCTGCCTGCCTGCCTGCCTGCCTGCCTGCCTGCCTGCCTGCCTGCCAGCCTGCCTGCCTGCCTGCCAGCCAGCCAGCCAGCCAGCCAGCCAGCCAGCCAGCCAGCCAGCCAGCCAGCCAGCCAGCCAGCCAGCCAGCCAGCCAGCCAGCCAGCCAGCCAGCCAGCCAGCCAGCCAGCCAGCCAGCCAGCCAGCCAGCCAGCCAGCCAGCCAGCCAGCCAGCCAGCCAGCCAGCCAGCCAGCCAGCCAGCCAGCCAGCAGCCAGCCAGCCAGCCAGCCAGCCAGGACCACAACTGGCCTCCCGCATGTACCATGGTAAAGGCTCCTGCGCACAACTGTCGTCTGACCTGTACCGCTAAATGCTCGACTGGTAGCCTAGTGTAGCGCCCGCTGCAAAAAAAATACGCGAGAACTCTGATTTACATATCAATTTACCGATGGCAGAGTTGCAGGCCAGTTAGTGAAACGGCATAGTCAAGAAAACTTTGCGCACTACATTTGCGCCAGTGCAGTTGCAAGTTTGCGCTCCTGTGTGTGTGCGTGCGTCTTCCTAGTGTCCCGTCGTGTCCCGCCTGCCTGCCCACCCTCCCACCCACTTATTTTACATTACCTTACCTTAACTTACCCTGCCTGCCTGCCTGCCGGCCCGCCCGCCTGCCTGTCTGTACGTCTGTTGTGTTATATGTGCTTGTCACCACTTCGCGCACTTTTGCGTGCGCTCCCAGACACCCTAACAGCGTGTGGGGTTAGCGGCCTCGGTCACAGAGGAGATGCCCTCGACTCGGCGTGGCAAACTCAGCCGGAGACCAGCTACCAAGTCACAAGGGCGTTGGTCGTTTGGTGCCCAGCTTTCGCCGGTCGCAAGCCAGAGAATGGGTCGGAGTCAAAGGTTCACAAAACAAAACAAAGTTTATACAGCGAAGAAACGATACAAAGGATTTCACTATCACTCGTGCGAGCACATGGTTCACAGATTCACAAATTCCATGCAACGCGTGCAAGGTAACACTTAAGAGAGATAATTCAACAAAATCTTTGCACCTAAAGTGCACTAACACAGGGAGAGACAAATAAACAAAACACAATTTGTTCAGCGGGCACTGCGACAGTCCGACGACATCAGGAGCACGACGGGCCGATCCGCAGACTGGCGCAAGGCTGGTCCAGGCTGGGCGAGTGGTGTTCTCCCGGGAGTCGAGCGGGCGCAATTCTCGGAAGCTTGAACGGCCGCTCGAGCTAACCGACAACGGTTGCAACCCTTCAATTATAGGCGCAGTCCGCGTCTGTTTGTTCTTCGCGCCAGGGCAGGCGCGCACATACACGCAGCTCCTCCTCCTTCTTGCGCAGGGCGCGCGGCCCGATTGGTCGAGCGCGGTAACCACCTTCTAGAACAATCTAGGTCATTCGCGGCAGGCTGAGTCATCGGCGCCGGAGCGAAAGCGGAGGGTATCACTTTGGTGCGTACAAAGTTACCCCCTTTCCGGCGACAAAAATCGACGCCGCGCGCGGCCATGCCCCCCGCGGCGCCGCGACGGCGAGCTGAGTGGAAAGTTATGGTACGCACACACTGGCGGCAAGACGCGCGCGGCACGCCGCCGGTGGCAAGAACGCCGCGCGGCAGAGAGGCCACATTGGTTGTGCGCGCGGCGGCCGCCGCGGAGTCACGTGACAGCGCTGATCTCGCCTTGTCTCGAACTGCGCGAGCATAGGCGCGATTTCGCGGTTCTCGCGCGCTTTTTCCTTGCTCGGTAAACAGACCACATACCAGCTCCTCGTCCCTCATCAACCGCGCTGATCGCGTTGACTTCTGCAATGGCAGGTGCAGACGACGATGTTCTGACGACGATGAGCGTTTTGGTCATTGTGTGTTCCCTGCTGCTGCGACGGCGGCGCGCGCAAAAGGCACGCAGACGAAGGTTTTGGGTGCACCCCTGCTGGCGCTACCGAGACGTTGAAGGGCAAGCGAATACTTTGCTTCCCCGGCTGCGCGCCCGAGATGAAGGCTTCTTCCGAGAGTGAGTGATTACAACCTTTTCAAACGCGTAGTGTGCCGTGTGTGTGACGTGATAGTGATGTCTTTGATTCTTGATTATAGCTTCCTTCGGATGCCGCCGAGCTCGTTCGACACATTGCTCCACCTAGTTCGGCCTGTGATTGAGCGGCAGGACACTCCGTTCAGGCGGTCGATATCCGCACACGATCGACTTGCCATGACAGTAAGGTAAGTCCGAAAGTCCGTGACCCGGTACTGTCCCGTCACAGTGCCTGATCAGCGGTCCCTCGGAAAATATTGTGTAAAACATACCGCATGAGCACTGTGATGCAACTCATCCCCCCCCCCCCTCCTCATTTATCCTTTGAGACGTATGTGATGAGAATACGCTTTTCAGATTTCTCGCAAACGGCGACACAATGAGAAGTTTGTCGTTCAACTTCCTGACAGGACGATCAACGGCTGGAATGATCGTAAGGGAAACTTGTGCTGCATTATGGGAAATACTTCAGCCAACCTATGTAAGATTTCCACAAACAGCAGAAGAATGGAAAAAAGTAAGTGCACTGCAGTCCGTTTTGTTACTGCGGAGAGGGTTTATAGTGTTGACAAGCGTCCAGCTTGCCTTTCTTTACCTCATTTGTTATGCTACTGACTTTCCCAATGCCGCCTGCGTACCGACTTTTCAAATGTGTTGAACTCCTGCATCTCATAATGCATAAGACAACTAAAGGTTGCCTTATGCATTACTACGCTATTGTTTTGTCACAGTCTCATATTATATTGCCTCCCGATCACTCTTTCAGATTGCCACAGACATGCTTGTCGAGTGGAATTTTCCCAACTGCATTGGATGTATTGATGGCAAGCATGTGAGCATTGAATGTCCTGCAAATTCAGGGTCACGAAACTTTAATTACAAAAAGTCATTCAGCACAGTCCTCATGGCAACATGCGATGCACATTATAGGTATGGTGCATTTTTCTTGTGAATCATGCAAACAGTGTATTATATTCATTGAAAGAGAGTGCTATTGTATGCACTGAAAGAAAAGAGGACAGTTCAGTGGTGTAAGTTACATGACGAATTAAGGAGCATAGCGTAGACAGGTCTATGATTGCAATGGTTTGCTCATGCAGGTTGACAGTAAACATATTTGATTCTGCACAAATAGCAGCAGATGTTAAAATGGCAATCTCTGAATTGTGATTGTGTGTGGCATGTATATTTAGTCAAACTATAATGCAGCACAGAAATGACTTTACAAGACTTGAACGCAGTAGTGACTTCAGAAGGAGCAAGGAGAAAGTCATGTTCTACATCAGATGCTAAATGGGCTACACTGAAACTTCTTGCTTTATTTCAGATTTGTGTATGTGGTCGTTGGCCACAACGGGGGAGAAAGCGATGGAGGAGTTTTGTTAAGAACGAAGCTGATGCATATATTGGGCGAGCGCAGATTTGGAATCCCCCCAGCAGCAACAGTGGGCTCAGCGGGACTGATACCATACTTGATGGTGGGCGACGAGGCCTTTCCATTGAAGCCTTACCTCATGCGGCCTTATCCTCGACGTGGCAAGTTGCTTCAATTACTTTTAATGCTGACATCTTCCTCTGATTGCCGAGATGAAATATCAATGCAGCTGTACTGTGTTACTGCTGCCGCTGTTTGCCATAGCAGATACAGTTTCGTGCAATGCATACATACGGCAAAAATGGTCAAACAATTTCTACAAAAAATTTACAAATCCAGTCTAGCCTGCATGCATGTATATAGCAAGTCTTACAAGGAAAGGTTTAGTTTCTGCATGGAAAAAAAAATGGTTCAGAGGACTAAATTTCGTGTATGCAGTGCAATATGAGTGTATTAAAATAGTTTTATTACTGATAATTTACATGTTATGTTGCATTTTGTGTGAAAGCAATAACATGATGCAGTAATAAAATGTAATGTTGACATATATGGTTTAGTTGAATGATTGCAAGCAAATGCATGAGCACTATTTAACCTGTTTTACTGACTGGATAATATACGAAAATCTCAAGTTGTGCAATGCAGCCAAAGGGGGCCCTATGTAGCATTTCTTTAGCACAACTTAAGCATGCAAAAAATGAATAAAAACCCTTATAATATCAGTTTATGTAGCATTTCAAATTGTCCGCACCAGAAACAGGCACCCAGAGGACATAAGATGTAGGAACAGTTTTTTTCTTTTCAAGTTGTATTCAGTGGGTGCGCAGAGCTGCCAATTATTTCAATGATTTGAAATTAGTGCCATTGCCTTCTTCATCTAAGTATGTACATGTTTGCTGCAATTTTAATGCCCTGACCTTTTGTTTTTTCTAGCTCTTCATGCCTACAGGGTCAGCCAGTACAGCGAGTACTTGAAGAGGGCAGTGTTTAATTACCGGCTGAGTCGTGCAAGGAGGCTCATAGAAAACAGTTTTGGTATCCTGGCTAGTAGGTGGCGAATACTGAAGAGACCCTTTCGAGCGTCAGAAGAAACCACCGAGAACATTGTAAGGGCATGTGTGGCGCTCCACAATTTTCTAATGAAAGATTCGGTGTTTTCCAGGACAACGTACAACCCTCCTGGATTTGTTGACCATGAAGACTGGGAGGGAAATGTCACAAATGGGGCATGGAGGAACGACAGCAGTGCCCTTCCTGGATGGAAAGACCAGGGGTACCACTCTGCTCGGTAACTATTATTTCCATGACGGCATGAAATCAATAATAGTTTGCATTTGCTGCTTTATTTACATTAAAGCAATTGAAGCTCATCGATAACAAACAGCGAAACATTCAAAACATTTGATTTAACTTGATCATTTAACACGACTTAAGATCTTGTTCATTAGAGTTTGCGTTAAGAATTGTAGCAGTGCAAAAATACATGCGTATTTCATGTTTTCAACAAAGTCAGTGGGTACAGCTAACGACGAGGAGTAAAACACGCCCATTAGAACTGTGACCTCAGACAGACAGGCAGAATAAGCTGAAGGAAAAGGTTGAACATCTTGTGCATTTCTGTGTTACAGGGCTGCATTGGAGATAAGGGATAGGCTGGCATCCTACTTCATGAGCGACGGCCAGGTGCCATGGCAGGAAAGTGTCGTGACCCGTGCAGGACGGCAGGTAATTTCCAATAACAGGCAACTACTTGTCAGCATGCACAAACACTATCATGTCAAAAGAAAGCCGAAATTGCTTGCTTTCATAGAAAAATATTATCGATTGCTTGCACTTTACATTTCATTTATTCATACTGCTCCATTTCGGCTTCATACAGCAGCTTGTGGATTTGGAATGTTACCTCACATCTTTTTTTGTGTGGTAGCATCCTCAGTTTAGCAGCTATCCAGTGTGCTGCCTCTTGACTGTCATCTTTCGGTGCAGGCATTTCATTTTTCTTTTTTAGTTCTAACAGCGTAGCTGAGCAGCTCCCCAAGACATCTTTCACCGCATCGTCGAAGCTGTCAGACTGCCTTCTTTTGGTCCTGCATATAAATATATCCGCACAATGTTTTCTTGCAATCACTGATTATCATTCAAATACCGCAGGAAATGTGAACCATGCCAGTACCGAGAGGAAGGTACACCGGATGCTCGCCTTTTGGCAGACCTGCAGGACAGGCCACATCGTTAGACTCAAGAGAAATGCACTGGAAAAGTATGTCTGCTTCCAATAAAAGAAAGTGCACACAGCTTTCTTACCCTGGATCTGGGGCAGCGGCTCCTGCTTGTGAAGTTGACAACCTGCCTCAAAAAAATGTTTGTTATGGTGTCATATTCCAACACAAGAAAGTGAACACCAACTTACCCTGAAGAGCCAGCAGCAGATGCCGCACCTTCTGATGTGCTGGGGAGCCTATAGAAAAAATAAAAATGCTGCCATTTATGTCGTGCAAAAAACATGTTGTCTACTTGCAATGCTATGAAAAGGAGCAAGACATATCACACTCATCTAGTACCCGAAAGCTTGGTTTCACACCTTGTTGCAGTTTTTAGACGTGCAGTCATTAAATAGAACACAAGTTTTTCCCCGTGCATTGCAGTGTTGAGTGTGTGATTCACTTGAAACTGCAGACCAGCGACGAGTCATGACAGCAACTAAGCCAAGATATGTATGCACATAAAACTAATCAATTTCTATGGGAGTGCAGCATAACAGTGCATAATAGAGTGGACACACTCTTAAACGTGAAAGGCTGGTGAAAAGGGTGTATTGACATAGAACCTGGGGTGCACCACAGCTAGGAAAACTGAAAATCACCACTCACCTCAAATCGTCCTCATCGGTAAAGTCATTGGGGCTGTCAGAGTACCTGCATTATATAAAGACATAGGATGTTGTTACTATTGGTGGATAATGACACCACAATTAGTACAGCTTACATTTCTTGAAAAAGCGCAGCAGCCGGGCTTGATATACAGCTGCACAGGTGAATGAAATGACAATGTTGTACATAAACTGTTTCGCTGCAGTAACCGTTATGGTAAGCAAACTACGAGGTGCACACCTGGCCACCAGTCTAGGACTGGAAGGGCTGTTGGATGACAGTGGAGATGTCAGAATGGAGCTGCACAAAAGCACAGATGCATAACAAGTTAAATCACTTGAAGCTTTATAAACTGAAGTTATACTTATGAAAACAAGACTTAACGTACATGTCCTCTTCTGGGGGCACATTTGATGAAGACCTGAAATGTAAAATTTGAGGTGTTTTGATGCAAAGCCTGCAGCTGAAGAGAAGATAAATTGTTAAAAACACAGACGCTTGGGCAGTCAAATTACGTAAAAAGATATTAAACACGAAGAAAGCAGCTTAAAAAGAATGGTAGGACAGGTGACAGTAGTGAAGTTATCAATGCCAGGCTTGAGTTGGCGCAGATGGCTACGCAACTAAGTTGCCTTTTTTTTTTACCTTTCGGCATAATGTGGTGTGCTCCTCAGCATGCCATCCACGATGTCAAAAAGTGTCCACTTCGTGTGGACCTTTCCGGCCTCTCCTCCGGCGCCACTTTTCCGGCTCCCCTCCGACGCCGACACAATTTTCAGCCAACGATCCTTCACGTTTTTAAATTTTGCGGCTGCTTGCGGTCCTACAGAAATGCCACTGTTTATCACCAAGAAAGGTCGAAAAATGAAAAGATGAGCAACTTGTTTGAGTGCTCAAGCGGCGCTGTACGAAGCGCGCAGCCTGATACGACATGCGAACCGCTCAGGCAAAATCACCATGCCCGTAGGAAACCGAGATTCCACATCATTTGCTCCGCAGCACACCGCTAGAGCACTCTAAACAAGTGTGCTCACCCCCGCACATTCCTGCCGACGTGAACATTCAGCGGAAACTCAGATAAAGAATGAAAACAACTCACCAGTCAGATCGAATGTTCTGCCGATGATCGCCCACCGGTTCATTTTGGCGTCCTTATCTTTGTACTCCGGGTGAGTTTTGTCGTACAAAAAAGGGAACACGCGAACAGTCTCCAGAAATTGTTCCATCATGTTCTCCCGGCTGAAATTCATTTTGCCACGTGGATGTACACGAGAAGAAAGCACTAGCGCTGTTTGTCGCGGCTGGCTCGGAGCGCTTGGTCGTCGATCGTGGTTCTGCCGCCGCCGCTGGAAGTTAACTTTGGCAGTAGCCAAGAGGTGGCGCGAGGAGAAAGCCTGGACGTTTCTCATTGGTTCGCGGCACGCGGCAAGCCGCCGAAAATGGCTCCTCGACCCATCCTCTGCGCGGCAGACCAAACCGCCTCCGCGGCAGGTTTCGCGGCACGCGGCGCGCCGCCGGCGGCGTGCCACGCGCGTCTTGCCGCCAGTGTGTCCGTACCTTTACGCAACCGCAGGGGTTCCTTCCCCGCTGTTTTTTTTTGTATTTTACCGCGCGCGGGCGCGATTGCTTACGCCCAGCGCCGGTTGTTTTCGAAGATCCGCCGAAGTTTGTTTCAGCGCTCCACCCCATTCTTATCCTTCTAGTTATTTGCCTCTCATGATCCGGATCAGCTGTCACTACTTGCCCTAAGGATTCCTTTACAACTTCCAGGCTCTCGCTGCCAATTGTGAACTGTTTTTCCCTTGCTACACTGTTGAACATTACCTTGGTTTTCGGCATGGTAATTTTTAGACCCAGCGTTCTGCTCTGCCTGTCTAACTCATTGATCATGATTTGCAGTTCACTTCCTGAGTGACTCAGCAAGGCAATGTCATCAGCGAATCGCAGATTATTTAGGTATTCTCCATTTACCCTTATTCCCAACTGTTCCCAATTCATGCCACGGAATACCTTTTGTAATAAGGCATTGCGTATACAGCTAGGTGGCTTGTTTTTCTAGCACGATGTCCTCTCCATCCTTCAAGAGATCTGCTGTTACCTGAACCTCCCCAGCTGCTTTTTCCTTTCCATTCTCCTAAGGCTTTCTTTACTTCATATTTCGTTACTGGCGGGATGACGCATTGCTGTGCACTCTTGTCTTCTCATTGACGCTCTGATTACATTGCTTACTGTACAGGTCTGTGTAGAGCTCTTCGGATACGTCGAATATCTTTTCCATATTGCTAGTGACATTGCCTGGCTTGTCTCTTAGCGCATACATCTGGTTTTTACCTATACCTACTTTCCTCTTCACCACATTTAGGCTACCTCCATTTTTTAGAGCATGCTAGATTCTCTCCATATTAAACCTCTTTATGTCGGCTACGTTGCGCTTATTAGCTCAGAAGGCTCTGTCAGTTCTATTCTGTCTGTACGGTTAGACGCCCTCATGCTTTGGCGCTTCTTAGTCAGATCTTTCGTCACCTGAGATAGCTTTCCGGTATCCTGTCGAGCTCTCCTACCGCCTACTTCTACTGCGCACTCCATTATGATGGCTGTCAGATTATCGCTCATTGTACGAACATCAAGATTGTCTTTCTCACTTAAAGCCGAATATCTGTTTCCTATCTGTATCCTAAACTCTTATCTGTATCCCGCTTACGGCCAACTCGTTAATGGACTTCCTCTTCACTAGCTTCTTCCGTTCCCTCTTCAGGTCCAAGCTAATTCGAGACATTACCATTCGGTGGTCGCTACAGCGCACCATTCCGAGGACGGCCACATCTTAAGCGATGCCAAGATGAGCGCATAGTATGAAGTCGATTTCATAAATAGTCTCACCATTGGGGCTCTTCTAGGTCCACTTCCTGTTCTCTAGTTTGCAGAAGAAAGTATTCGTGATCCGTAAATTATTTCTATCTGCGAATTCGGCTAATAGCTCTCCCCTGCTATTTCTAGAACCTATCCCATAGTCGCCTACCGCGTGGTCGCCAGCCTCCTTCTTGCCCACCTTCGCATTGATGTCGCCGATCAGTACAGTGTACTGTGATTTTACTTTATTCATTGGCGATTCCACGTCTTCATAGAAGACTTTCAACGGTCTCGTCATCATGGCTGGATGTAGGCGCGTAGGCCTGCACCACTTTCAGCTTGTGCCTCCTATTGAGCCTAATCATAATAAATGCTGCCCCTCGGTAATACTATAGAGCTCCTCTGCGCTGCCAGCTATATCCTGACTTATGAGGAATCCCACACCTAGTTCTCACTAGATAGAGTTCTAGCGTTAACCGTTGCCAGGTTCAGGTTCCAATGGCTGCCTGTGCGGAGCCAAAAATTCTTAGCACCCTCACTGCGTCACAGGTCTGACCGCCGCCGTGGTCAGTTGCTCCGCAGCCGCTGGGGACTGAGGGCCAAGGGTTTATTGGTTTGTTCATAGAAGGTTGTGGCCAAGTACTGCACCAGGGTGACCAAATCCTGTTCTGGTGAAGGAGTGCGTTGTCTGTTGTCGGCTCCGAGATCAGGCCGCACCCCAGGCCTGATTATGCAATTCCATCGATACGCGGATTTTTTTCTTTTTTTTTCAAACCAGGTGGTTTGACCAGGTGGAGAACTGCGCGGAACCAGGATTCGAGCCCTTGTGTTCTTGCACGCGAGGCGGATGCTCTACCTCTACGCCATCGTTGCGAGCTCTGAGCGCTTAGGGGTAAAGGTGGACTAGGGGGTGGGTGTGAATTGGGTGAGGGCCTGTCGCAAGACTCTTATCTCCTCTCGGACGCAGTCCATCTCCTCGTCCCGGAAGTTTGCCTTGCGGATCACTCGTTCCGACCGTGTGCGGTTCTCGGATGCCTTCGGTGGCACTTATTGATCGAATCTTCGGAAATCATCAAAGTCTAGTGGCCGTTTTCCGGTAGTTGCCATGCTTGCTTGTGGCTTCGTTGTTTGTGGTCGTTGCTTTGCTTTGCACCATCCCGTTCTGTAAGGTGCTCTCCGCAGCGCAGGATGCAATGGGGCGCACACTGACGACTTCTGTCTGCTCTGTGATCGGTGCCACATCTTGAACACCTTTGTTGTTTTTTTGGGGGGGAAACACATCGTATCTGTGTCCTGGACGCGACAGTACGTGCAGGAATTTGGTGTAGCCCTATCTAACGAGCACAGGTGGACTCCGCCGAAGTAAATGATTCTACGGGGGATGGGGCCCTGGGCAAAGGTTATAGTAGTAGTAGTAAAGACTTTTATTCGACCATAAGTTATAGGCCGAGCATGTCGACCGCCTGGGCGACCAGAAGCCGCTGTTCTTCTTCCCCTTCAGCGCCAAGCCAGTCGAGCCAGGTGGTGATGGATAGAAAGGGTGGGGGGAAGGAACCCGACTGCTGAGCAGCCGGGCAATAGAAGAGGCAATGGGCCAGGTCCGCATAGATGCAGGGGCAGTTGGGACAGGAAGGGTCCGATCGATAGCGATAGTGGAAGAGGCGGGACGGGGTGATAACTGCATTCATCTGAATGTGCCGAAGAAGGCGAGACTCCGGCACCGTGAGTGATGGATGAGGAGGAGGGTAAAGGCGTTTGTCGAGGCGGAGCTCAAGGTAGACCTTTTTTATGGTGCGGCGAAGGGTTATATCAATGGACTTGGATTTCCCCATCCATCTCGCAAGTATGATGTGGGCTCCTGGATTTCTCGTTTGCAGATCTTGCAGGAGCTCCTCTTTTGTTTCATCCCAAAAAGCGTTGTGTAACACATAGGCACGCCTCACAGGGGGAGACGAGAAACGTTCCGCTGCTCAGGAGCGGACGCCGGCGTCGAGGAGAGTGGACGCATCCTATGTGCGCTCCGCAAATTTTCGATGTTTTCGCCGGTTTTGTCGTTTGTGCTCGCAAACTACTGAGCTATTTCAACGCCGGAAGTCTTCGCGACCACCGGAATACCACTCTTTCGGCAAGTGCAGCCCTCTTTTGCAATTTCTACAGACTTTTGGACTCACGCCACCCGGCCAGGCTGCTAAGCCTAACCTGGTGAGCGGATCGTCGAGCCGCCCGCCGAGCGGACGCACAGGCTGGCTTGTCGCGGTATAACTCAGCTGCGCCATGTCTCGCATGGAAGTAACTGTGGAAGGAGAGAGTATCCAGCCTGAAGAGCTCCACTGTCAAGTAGGTTGGTTTAAGGTTAATTATTCCAAAGTCAAGGCCCTCTAGAAGACAGGGGAGGGAGAGCAAGCTGGCGACCCGACCCGAGATGGGAGGCAGGACAAAGCTTCAGCGCACATAATGGCGATAAAGAGAGAGGGAAGGAAGCTGGCGAGGCAATCTGTTGGCACGCAGCAGACGCGCCTCTCCCCCGAGCTTCATAAAATAGTGCTCAGACCGAAAGGGGGTCTCAAACTGATCATGGAACGCACTAACGCAACAGTGGCGGACGCGGTTAAGATAGCGGCAGGTTTTAAACCGGCGGAAGTTAAGGAAGATATCGTGCTCGTCAACCACAAGCAAAACTCGATTCTCATAGGCACTGACAGCCAGGAGAGGATGCAAAAGTACCTGAAAATCGGCTCCATTCCAACGCCAAAGGGACGCGTTGACGCGTTCGTCTACCTGGCTACTCCGGACGGCTGTGGGAAAGGAGTTATACATGGAATTCCGGTCTCGCACACCGTGGAATTCATTCAAGATATGTTGAAGTGCTCGCGTAACCCGGAGGTGATGGGAGTCAGGAGACTTGGGCGTGAGTCTCGCAGCGTGTTGTTACTCTTTGAAGATGAGACAGTGCCGCAGTGGATTTATTATGGAGGTATGCCGCTACGCTGCCATCTCTACAAGAAAAAATATGAGGTCTGTGTGACATGTGGCCAACTCGGACATCGAGCCGACGTATGCCCGAACCCAGACAACATTAAGTGCCGAGGATGTGGTATGAGCAACCCCCCTCGGGAACATACTTGTGACCCAAAGTGTGCCCTATGTGGGAAAGGGCACATACTCCGAGACAGGAAGTGCCGGGAACTGTACAGAACCCCGCACATAATTAAGAAGCGACAGTGGAAGGAACGAACGCAAGACAATGAGAGCAAGGCAACAACAGACAGCGAGAACAACGCATCTGGACGACAGAGCAGACCAAGAACCAGGGCAGAAGGGGGATTTCACATGCGTCAGGACTCCTTCCCGCGCTTGGTGTCGGGGACAGGCTCTGGTGGTCACGGCCAGTCCACGGGACGCTCCAACTCCCGAGGTCGCTCGGGTTCCCGGGACCGCCTCAGCTGCAAGGGCCCTTCCAGCTCCCAGGGTCGTTCCAGTTCCCGGGGTCGTTCCGGCTCCCGGGGTCGTTCCAGCTCCAGGGGCCACTCCAGCTCTCGCAAGCGCTCCGCTTGCAGGGGGCGGGACAACACTGGCAACAAATGGAACATCGGAGCCCGGCCCAAAATCGAGGGACGCTCTGAGTGTCATCAGCAAGGGTCAACGCCGCCCACGGACAAGACCAACGTGCCGGATGACCACAAGAGGGTGAGCTTTGTAGATAAGGTCTCCCATACTCATCCACCCGGTGGGTCTGAGGACAACTTACAACTTAAACGCATGGTGGAAAAATTAACCGGGGCGGTTACGGCCCTTCAAAATGGAAACGCGGAACTTAGGAAGCAGCTGCCGCTTAAGATCCAGATAGATAGGAAACGACAGGAAGCCGAAAAACCTCCACATAATACCCAGGAGAGTACGATGGTGGTGGAGAAATTCCTACCATCACCCAGCAAGAGAAATCGTTGGAGGGCGCACAACCCGAACTTACGCTGGAGGAAGTCTGCCATAAACTGGACACCAACATTCAGACCCAGATTCAGGCCCTGGATACCAAAATACAAGCGCAATTTCAGGCATTGGAAACTAACATGCAAAACCAAATTCAGTCGATTCTCTCCGCAATACAGGGACTCACAGACGTAACACAAGGACACAGGAATGAGCTCTTAGCCATCAATATATGGCAGCAAACTGTGGAACATACCATTCAGCAAATTCAACATGGCCATATACACAAAGAATAACAACTACTTGCTGTGGCAATGGAACTGCCGGGGGTATCGGCGGAAAAGGCCGATCCTCCAGCAGCTCCTTGCGTCTCTGAAGGTCCACCCAGAGGTTATCGCCCTCCAGGAGACTGGAGGCGCATCAAAATTAATTGTTTATCAAGCTTTTAACGCCACAGGCGACAAACCTAATGTTACCACATTCGTTAGAAGGAACATTACGGCCATTGAACATGACACGGGCATCCGCCACATAGAGAACGTCCTCGTCGAACTTATTCCGGCCACAAAGACTCAACGCAGTCTTTTCATTCTGAATATTTATCGCACTCCAAGTCAAAAGAAAGTTAAATTCGACTCCCTCTTCAGGAAAGTGATGCGTGTCGGCAACAAGCACGCACTGGTTATTCTAGGTGACTTCAATGCCCACCACCCTGCGTGGGGCTACCCGCGGCCCTGTACGAAGGGGAGAGAGCTATGGCTAGACATACAGCAAATGGGCTTCACCCTGCTCTCGAATCCTCTTACCCCACAAGAATGGGTAACAGCGTGTGCGCTGACACGTCCCCAGACATCACCCTGGTGAAGAATGCGGGTACAGCTAATTGGTCCAACTCATTGCTAAACCTAGGCAGTGACCATTACATACTTGTCACGGAAACTGACGTTGGCCCTGCCAAGCGCCAAACGCGCTCCCCGCATATTATCGAATGGGACGCTTTCCGCGACGCTCGTAACCAGGACGGGAGAAAGGCAGAAATCACAAACATAGAACAATGGGCGGAGGAACTCCGCAGGGACGCCAAGAATGCGACTAAAACGCTCGACGACAACGCGGAACTTGAAGTACTAGACAGCTGCCTTCTTCATATGTGGGAGGCCAAAGCTAGTATGGAAAAGCGATTAAAGAGACAAAAGTGGAATCGCAATCTCAGAAGACGCCTAGCGCGCCACAACAAAGAGGTTGAGGCATATGCACTTAGACTCTGCGATCAGAACTGGGAAACAATGTGCGACCAGCTTGAGGGCAATATCGGCCTCGCCAAAACATGGAACCTCCTTCGGCACCTCCTCGATCCAGAAGGCAGCAAATTAACACAGCGACAAAATTTACAGAAATTAGGTTATAAATTTGAAGGTTCGGAGCAGGAACTCCTCGATGCAATTCGTTGTCGATATATAGGCTCCGCCACCAAAACTTCCTTACCGCGCTATGAGAGTAAATCCAACAGCGAACTAGACGCCCCTATTCACGAATTCGAGGTTCGAGCAGAAATACTAAAACTGAAAACCAAATCAGCCCCCGGACCCGATGGTGTAACCAACAAAATGCTTAGAAACCTAGATGACAAATCTATAACGGCGCTCACCAATTTCATGCAAGAATGCTGGGAGAAGGGTGAGATTCCCCAACAATGGAAAACCGCTAAGGTAATTTTCATACCTAAGCCAGGGAAACCGCTCAATCTAGAAAATCTAAGGCCTATATCCCTCACCTCTTGCGTTGGAAAACTGATGGAACATGTCATACAAACGCGACTAACCAATTTCATGGAAGACAACGACTTATACCCCCATTCGATGATAGGTTTTAGATCGCATTTGTCCACGCAAGATGTCATGATACAGCTCACACATGACATATTAGACACTAAGTCGCTGGATGCGAAAGTAATAGTGGGACTTGATCTCACTAAAGCTTTCGATAATGTAAAACACAAGGCGATACTAGAAAACCTGGCTCTTTTAAATGTCGGGGAGCGCACATACAACTACATTGCCAATTTCCTTTCGGACAGGATAGCGCGCATCCACTTTGGTGAAAGTCAGTCTCAAGACATACACTTGGGCAGCATAGGCACCCCTCAGGGTTCGGTACTTTCCCCTATTCTCTTCAACGTGGCCATGATACGGCTCCCGAAGAGACTGGAGGGGATAGATGGCTTGAATTTCTGCATGTATGCGGACGATATCACCATGTGGATGACCCGTGGCCACGACGCGCACATCGAAAGTACGCTACAGAAGGCCATAAATGAGGTCGAAAACTATGTCAGCCGTAGGGGCTTGCAATGCTCGCCGCAGAAGTCTGAATTTCTTTTTTATAGACCTCTGCATCAAAGACAAACTAGAACCATCCCTAACATCAAATTACAAACTCAAGGGGCGGAGATTCCTCATGTTGAAAAAATCAGAATTTTAGGAATGATTATACAAAGCAACGGGTATAACGGTGATGCAATAACTAAGATGGAAAACTGCGCGCAACAAACTATGCGGCTCATACAGCGGATTTCCAACAGAAGACACGGCATGAAAGAGCAGAATCTCCTACGGCTGGTACAGGCGTTCGTAGTAAGCCGTATCTCGTATGCTGCCCCCTTCCTTGATCTTAAAGTTTCAGAAAAGGAAAAGATCAATGGAATTATCAGGCTATGCACGAAACAAGCTCTAGGATTGCCCCTCCGTACATCCACTCACCGCTTCCTAGAGCTGGGAATGCATAATACCCTGGAAGAAATTACGGAAGCAGTGAGAACGTCCCAAATCGAACGCTTAGCCGGGACCACAACCGGCAGGGCCATTCTAGAAAAACTCAATCTTAGCCGAGATGACAGAACAACCGCCAAAGTTGACATGCTCGGAAAAATTCGAGACAATATAGTTGTACCACCATTACCCAGGAATATGCGTCCTATTCATCACTCAGTGCGCCGGGCCAAGCGGGCAGAGGCGCTAGAGAAACGCTTCCGCTCCTACAAAGACGAGGACGTGGTCTACGTGGATGCCGCTGAGTATGGTAAGAACACGATGACCGTCGCAGTCGTCAATAATAAACAACTCCTCAAAATAAGTGCCTCCATACTCTCGGGTAACCCAGAGACTGCAGAGGAAGCTGCCATAGCACTGGCTTGTTTAGGCACAAAAGTGAGATACATCATCAGTGACTCCAAAGTTGCCATACTAAATTTCAGCAGGGGCCGGTCCCCTCTAACGAATACA
>JARKHS020025394.1:85000-291031 GCA_030143305.2 Amblyomma americanum | reverse complement strand
TCGCCTCTGGCAGAGAGGTTCGGCAGGTAGTACTTCCAAAGTCTTGTCGATCACAGGTGTCAAGCCTTGCCCACGATAGCCCGTTGGCGGGGCATCAGGGCATTAAGAAGACTACAGATCGAGTTCTGGAAGAATTCTACTTGCCGGGAGTGCAGGAGGAGATTAAGAGGTATGTCAGGTCGTGCGACTCGAGCCAAAGGACGTGCCCGAAAGGCACAGTAGGGAAAGCTCCGTTGGGACACTCCATTTGATCGGGTCGCTGTCGATATTGTCGGTCCGCTGTCGCCTACATTGATGAAAGGGAATAGATGTATTTTCACTCTCATCGATTTTGCCACTCGGTATCCTGACGCCATGGCTCTGCCAAGGATATATTCAGCAACCGTGGCAACCTCTTCGTGAAAACTTCTTTACCAATCCTTCTGCCACGGTTAATAACAATTATTATTATTATTATTAACCGTGGCAGAAGGTTTGGTAGAGATGTTTTCACGAATATGTTTTCCGAGAGATATCCTTTGTGACCAGGGCTCCTGTTTCACTTCTAAAATGATGAGAGAGCTCAATGATCTCTTGGCGGTGACACAACTCGGCGCGACCCCTAACCATCCAATGTGCAATGGGATGGTGGAGAAATTTAACGGCACGCTCAAGCAGATGCTGCGAAAGCTCAGCCAGGAGCAGCCCAAAACATTCGATCATTATATCGCTCCGCTTCTGTTCGCATACAGAGAGGTTCCGCAGGCGAGTCGGCGGTCTTCTCCGTTTGAGCTGATATTTGGACGACATGTGCTAGGACCGCTCGCAGTCCTCAGAGAGTTCTGGACTAGGGAAGAGCTGGGAGAAGACACGAAGACGACATATGGTTACGTTCTCGATCTAAGAGAACGTCTCGAGCAAACTGTGAGAGCGGTACATCAAAATTTGTTGCGTGCCCAACAGTCTCAGAAGAGATACTATGACAGGAACAGCAAGAAGCGGCATTTAAAGGTTGGAGATCGTGCCCTCATTCTTTTGCCGAGTAGTCACAATAAACTCCAGATGCAGTGGAAAGGTGCATTTGTGGTTTGTGGAAAAAAGAACGACGTGGATTATTGGATCGACTTGGGTTACACTAAGAAGCTATTCCACATCGATATGCTGAAAAGATACGAAGAACGTGCATCCCAAGAGACCGTGCAGGCGTCATCGTTCGTCGTAATCGAAGAAGGTGACACAGAAGAACAACTGCCTACTCTTAGCACGGAGCACGGTAAAGGAACTGAAGCCGCGCAGATCTCCACCAAGCTCGATGGCGACAAACAGCAAGAGATTTGGTGCTTACTTTACAGGTATGCAGACATCTTTTCCGAGATTCCCGGGAAGACTAATCTAGTGGAGTGTAAACTCAGGCTCTCGACTTCCGAAGTTGTCAATACCCCGCAATACCCGTTGCCTTTTGCTATGAAGTACGTGGTCGAAAAGGAGATAGACGAGATAAAATTAAGGGTCATTGAGCGTTCGAAATCTCCACACAACTCCCCTCTCATTCTGATTAAAAAGAAAAACAACACTTATCGGACTTGTATCGACTTTCGACGCATCACTGATGTTCTTGTGTCTGATGCAGAGCCCATTCCAAGAACAGACGTAATATTTACCGAGGTTGGAACCAAGGTGTACTTCTCAAAATCTGACCTGGCTAAAGGCTACTGGCAGGTACCGTTATAGGAAGCATCGAGACCAAAAACAGCGTTTTCTACCCTATCTGGTCACTATCAGTTCGTCTATATGCCCTTCGGCATATAAACGAACATATAAAAGACAGCGTCGTCTATATTTAAGCGCCTGATGCGCATTTTGTTACAGGCATAGACAATGTCGTTCATTAATTCGACGATGTTCTCGTAGCGACCTCTTCCTGGGAAGAACATCTTTGGACTTTAAACAGGCTATTTAGCAGGGTGCGAGTGGCCGGCCTCACGATCAAACCGCAGAAAAGTGAAATCGGAGCCACTAACATCTCTTTTCTTGGGCACCAACTTCGAGAAGGGACCATCCGACCGTTGGAAACGGTGGTTGAAAAGCTTGTCAACGTACCTCTTCCAAAGACGAAGAAGCAAGTGCGTTCCTTCTTATAGGGCTTGCTGGATACTATCGCAGTTTCATCCCTGGCTATGCCGTCAAAGTCCAACCACTCGTGGAGTTGACACGCAATAACGAACGCAACCTTGTCTCTTGGACACCCCAGCGGCAAGCCGCTTTTGACGAGGTCAAGAACGCACTGACTTCCAGGCCCGTATTAAGAGCTCCAATTCTCAGTAAGCAGTTCGTGCTTCGCACAAATGCTTCCGAGGTCAGCGTAGGCGCCGTTCTCCTGAAGGAGCATGATGGAATCCTCCATCCGGTGTCGTATGCGAGTCTACAGTTGTTACCTCGCGAATCTCGCTATTCAGCGATTGAACGCGAGCGTTCGGCGATAGTCTGGGCTGTTCAGAAACTCCACATATTCTTGTACGGGACGTTCTTCATAATTCAGACTGACCGCCAGCCCTTGCAATATTTAACAAAAACAAAGCACTTGAACAGCAGGGTACTGCGTTGGAGCTTAACATTACAAGAGTATACCTTTCGTGTAGACTACATCGAGGGCTCCGAAAACGTAGGCGCCGATTTCATCAGTCGTTTGTAAATTACCGGAGGGTTATGCCCAATGTACAGTGCTACTTTCCGGTGTGTTTGCAATGGTTACCTGTGCAAATGCAATGTGGTAGTGTTTGTGGGTTATTTTGAAGCGAAAAACTTCACTAGGCTCGTCAACACCGGGCTTCGTCTGAGCCACACTACAGATTTTCCACAGCTGCGCATGCGCGAAACCGAGTGACGTCACGCGGAGCGCAGGCAGTCGCTGCTGCCGCAGCCGTCATAGCCACCGCGCGCTGACTCCGTCGTCTGACCGTGAAACCGAGTGACGTCACGCGGAGCGCAGGTGGCCGCCGCTGCCGCAGCCGTCGTCGCCTCCGCGCGCTGTTTCCGTCGTCTGACCTTTCGATATATGGAAGGAGCTAAACGTGCAGCTGAAATGCCTGAACAACGGGAAATACGCCTTGCTAAACGACGTCGGAAACAAGCCGAAAAGCGTGTCTTGGCCGCATCTTCAGCCAGCAGCAGCCAAGCGAGTGAGGAAAGGGAAACAAGAGAGTTAGAAGACGAAAACCCCAAGACTCGCCGTTACAACGACCACGTGGTACGACTTAGTGGTATGACTGGCTTTTCGCTAAGCCACTGCCTAATTTTTTCTTTCTTCTTCCTTCGTTCTCCGATTATGGGTTGTTCAATGTGTACATATTCACATATACAGACGTGTTAAAGTTTGTGTCTGATGTTTTGTATGATTTCTATTTTTCATTCTGCCGTATGTATATTGTTTGATTCCATGTTCCCTCTACATGTGCGCGTTTCCATGTGCCTCCGTGTGTCACTGGGAAAAGTTCCTTCGGTGACCTCGGCAGCTTCTAACTTGGCTGTGTACCACATGAACCTAAGTGTTGTGTGCACCCACGGCAGTTTTTTCTATGTGAAATTTTTTTTTTCCAAAGTGGGGCATGTGTGATGTGCACACGCAATCGCCGGGGGATTTTCGAACGCGGTGCGTCGACAGTGGTGCGTCGAACAGCGGAGCGCTGCGTGTGCCAGCCCAGCGTTGCGCGTGCGAATGGTGTGTGCGAGGCGACAACGGCGAAGAGCGTGGCGAGCACGAGGAGCGGAGAGCTGACGTGGCAGAAAACCAAGGTGTAAAGAAAAACAGCGCAGCGGAGATCGTGTCATTCAAGCGTGGAGGTGGCAGCCGCCTGACGTTGGGTCCGTGCTGCCGTGGACCTGCCTTGGATCACCGACGCAAGCCTCCTGCGTCCCTTGCCAGCGTGGAGCCACGTGGCAGCCGATGGACTGAGTATCCGTGCTGCAGAGAGGCTCCCTTGGATAGCCTGCATTAAGCCTCCGGTGTCCGGGATGCCGTCGTCGGGACATGGCTACGCGTTTCCTGTTGCTGCCAAGTTCCTGGGGCTGATGACGGGAGACCACCAGCGTCTCCCTGTGTTCTGCGCTCCTACTACCACCTGGCTCCTTCCGCCGCTTCCTTCGACGCAACGCCAGTGACGCGTCTCACTTCTTCCTCCCGCGTCCACCCTGTCTGCAAAGCATCCCCACTACACCTGAGACGCTCAGTACCTGGTGAACTCTTTCTTTTTATTATGTAGTGTTGTACGCGTATTGTGTGTGTGCTTTGCTTGTGTGTATTGGCTCTTTTCCTTTAAATTATAAATACGGTTTTGTTTTGTCTGATCTCTTTGTTGTTTCCTTCGAACCTGCAGGCGATAGCGTTCCCCTTCGGCAGTCGGGGACGCGTTACCAATTGGGTACACAGTGCACCTATAGAAGAAGCCAAGGTGGTCGACATTAAACAGGAGGTCAGCTTCCACCCCGCCATTCGTCCTAGCTGCGGGATGTCATAGCCCCACAATTCAAATCGGGGCAGGTGACAATACATGCGGCTATAGTGAGCTGATCACATCCTTATACATGGTGTTTCACCTAAGACTTTATACAATTTTTAAGAATAGAGTTTTTGAGTTAGAAGGGCTCTTTTTCGGCATAGCATTGTCAGCGGTATAGTACATCCGAATACAGCTAAGGCATGCTAACTAGCGGGCTTGCAAAGTATTGAAATGTTAACCAGTTTTGGTTATCGACGAGTTACGTGAACTAGAGAGGTTGCTCAGCCTGCAAGCTTCTCGAGAGTGCGTGTATATTGGCGCGATATAGGTAGAATTTTTTGGGCCACAGCTCCTAGGTAACTGAGTTTTCAAAATTCTAAAAGCTGATATGGATATTGATTACGGTGGGCTACATGCCCCTCAAAAATTAAGGAGCCTAACGGTTCAGCCTAACAAGGCTGAACAGGGCTGAACAGGTCTGGACAGGTCTGAGCAGGGCTGAACAGGGCTGAACGACAAATGGAGCTTTATATATCCGGGTCAGAAACAGCACCATAACCGAGATCTGTTTTAATGCGTTCTAAGGCTTCCGCTAACAATGCATACATGGGGACGACGCTTGATCAGGTTCTGTCAATGAGGTGAAGGCTTCAGTGTATCAACTAAACACTCAGTAATGATGAAAGTGCCCGTGCGCATTAACAAAACACCCAGTGATGCTTGCAACGACTATAAGTCAAGCATTGGCATTGTGGTGTTCGCAATGGGTGAAATTCTAATTGTTGCTCTGACAGCCTTACGGGAGAACTGCGACAGCTCTCGTGTCACTGCATAAATTCGCGTTCAACTCCTGTCCCGCGGGAACATAGTGCAATATGCCACAGCAACAGCCAGTGGTACTGTTGGACTACATAGAGTCAATGTCACTTCGAAGGTGTAGCAGTGCTTTCGAAACCCTTGAAAGCCAAGTCAAGCGATTGAGGGAAATGGCGCCAGCTTTTTAAGAAGGTCCGGCTCCATAGATGGCAAAAAAAAACCAATGTGGTGTGGGAAGCGTTCTTCATTGTTGTTCCTTTATTAGTGCACTCTTAACTTTTCATATAAAGCGCTTGCACAAAGCATGACGCCGAGACCAGTGGAAGCGATAGATCCATCGCTTGTTGGCATTGGTGGTGGCCTAGAGTGTTGAAACTGCGTCAAAAAGATCACTGCTGGGTGTGCACATGTGTCATAACATCTGGGTAGCACTTTTGTCAGCAGACAGGAAAAATAACATGTTCACATGCTCACACGCGAGATTCGAACGTGCTTCCCCTTACAGCATACACATCGAAAGCACCACAGCAAGACATTACAGCAAAAGAAAGCACGCACAACACAATAGTTCCAACCCTCTGCATGAGTAAGGAACATCACAAGTGTTTTGTGTGTGTGCGTACAAGATTGTATACACATGATTTGCGCAAGTGTGAGTTGCACCAGGATAGAAACAAATACTTTAACAAACTTATTACATTATATTCTTTTCACCACTGACTGAATTCCCTCCATTTCTATCACAAAGATAGCATGAATCAAAGTAACGGTATAGATATAAGTACTTTGTCCCATCATGCACTCAATGTTTTTACATTAACACCGCCACTAGTGAACAACACACGGGAGATCGAAACATCATGTGACAGGCAAGCAGCGATTAAAGATCCCTCGTAGTCTCCATTTGGTGCAGTCAGCTATGTATAAATGTGGTCTCGTTAAAAGCAAAAAAAAAGGAACCTTGGAGCATCTGAAACTTTTCCTTGGATGGCTCCCTGTTCAGTGCATAACTACAACCGATATGGAAGGTTCGCAAGAGTTTTGAGCCAGATTCGAAGGCGTGTAGCGACCAGTCCTACACATGGGAACCTTTATGAAACTGCTTTTCCTGTTCTTTTTCACTCGCCACTCACCCTGTATGTTTTCATGCTTTGTGTGCTGTTTCTTGTGCAATGAAACACATCCACATCCATACCACATGAAAGCCTCCTGGTCAGTACTCCCCACGTACCACGACAATGGAGAAAGAATAATGCACAAAACAAGTGTTCTTAGCTTACAAGCTAATTGGTTTCATGTGCTAACAGTGGAACATGCTTACACAGTAAGTGAACAAACCATAAAGAGCATATGTAACACTCAAAGCTCAAAATAAATAATAGCGCAGCAGCTTCAGTACATGTAAATAATCTCAACTAGCTTCTGACTACAGCAAAGCATTTTCTAACCGCACAAACTTCTATTTGCTAATTGTTTTCCCTGGTATACTGACCTATCCTATAAAGCATGATGTCATGCTACCTCGTAACTTTTTAAGACACTGCACATTATTCCAGTTCTCTGACTGACGTATCTTTTTTTCTTCCTGCTGCTAGAGTTAAGGTTTCCTGCCCGAGTTGTGTGTGAGCTGCAACCTCACTAAGACTTTAACTGCGCATGGCTCCCAATGCTATGACAGGAGCATTATAACCATCCTTATTACAGGATCATTATTCTCTTCAGTGACTAATTCTATACACTGTATAATCCTCCGAAGTGTTCAGTCAAATGACTGAAAATGTGCAGTTATCGCTTTGTTTTGTGTGAACTTTAAAAATTTGTCACAAAAAAAGTCTAGTAGGATCCTGTCTCTGTAGGTAATATCCAGTAGTAATAGTTACTAATATTATACATTGGTAGTGAAAAATAATTGCACTTGTGTCCAATACAAGAAAAACAAATGATGTTTCGAGCAAAAGTTCCCAGTCCATTTCAAAAATAAATTTCTTATGCTGGATATTAATTTTTTCATCACATGTATGCTTATATATCAGTAAATCGAAAAAAATGAAGAAATACACAGTTCAAAATCAAGGCCGATATAAGCTCTATTCGAAAAGTGTTTCACCAAAGATGTTGACTGTATAAAATAAATACCACTCCACTTGAGTCCCCAATCTGCAAATAAGCTAACTTTCATCCTTCGTTGTTGGTACCAGATTCTATAGAACTTCATTCACATAATGCACCTTGTGCCTTGTGTATCAATGGGGCCTTGGATTTCGAATAAAAATATCCAATACCTTTCTCTCTTATCAAATAATCTATCACAATATCGGAACATTGCACTTTAGACCAAAGGAGCTAAAGAATATGAGAAACAGTTGCTTGCACTACAACATATCACATGCTAACAAAAAACTTTCACTAGCAAAAAAAGCCTGCATCACACCGAACATAATCCCATATGTGATGGATATACAACATTCTTTGAGATTCATAGGCATTGCTTTATGCCTCCAAACCAATGCAAGAAAAGAAAGTCGCATGAAATGAAAAGGCAATACACCAGCTTTGCTCTGCCCAATGGATGCAATGTCCCAAAGCAAGATGGTGCCAGATGATAAGTGCAAAAGAAACACTTATAGGCGAATACGTCAGTCCCACTACAAGACTGCATAACAGCACAAAAGTCAACATGCTATGCAGCAGAGCAGATCATTTTCTGCTTGTTCATAACCAACATTCCCGGAGCGCTTACTACTCTACAGAAAGACATTGGGAGTTCATAGGACATAACGCGTCATACCCTTCCATTAAATGTTTTACTACAAGCATGCCACCTGAAGTGCATCGTAGCCTTTTACTTTGCCGTGCCTGTCATATTTTTCAAAAAATGGTTCATAGAGTGCTGAAGGAGAAATAATAACATGCCTGTGATCTCAATGATCATTTGGAGGAAAATGACCTTGTTCGACAGCACATTACCTGAAGCACAATGGCGTCCATCAGGCTAAAGCAAATCCAAGGCTTCGCTCCTAGATGCCAACCCGTGCACATGAGGGAAAGAACCAAGTAACGAACAGAGCCACTCATCGCTCTTTCTTGCACCCTGAAGCACACTATGGTGAAACTTTGCTGTCCAAGTGACCTTTAATATGAGCCTCACAAGGCATCAGCGAACGCAAGTAACCGAACTGCAGTGCACTGACTTTGCATTATGCACTTGTCATCATCGAGCTTCGACGTACGGAGTGTACCAAACTGCTGCCACACTGAACTACGCCAAAGGGCTGCAGAACAATTTCAGCTTTAACATACCGTCCCGCAGTAATGTCTCTGCGATGTGCTTTACGACTGCTCTCTTTACGCTCAGTGCAAAAGAAAAGATGCGTGATTTGTTATCCGACTTTATAGTTAAAGAACTCTCTGCTATTCCAACCAACATCGTGTCTGCAGATATGCAATAGAGTATAACAAATCAGCAGTGTATCCACCGAGGAAAGCAAAACAGTCGAAGCGGCCTACGCACACCATAGAGCACATGCGACATTTAAGCTCGTGAATAGCTCATGACCTCCCCAGTTCTGCACAAATGGACTCGATGCAGTTTTGTCGCTCACGATGCCCTATACAGACTGAGGCAGTGGGCCAGGATGTGTTGCCAGGTATAAATTGACAGGAAGATTGACACCTTTGGAAACGTGCAATGGCTACTGAATTCACCCCATTGTTCACATGCGCTGCTTTGTACCCGCATTACACATGTGTGAACAGCGATAGCAGAGCAGCATATTTTGTGTTTTTTTAATTCGATGATGCATGCTGTTGTTACACAAGACGAAAGAAAAAAATCTAGAATGTTGAATTAAATAACCGAAACAACCTAGATGCTTATCTTTAGGCATCTTAGGGCGGGTAGGCAGCCCCTTTACACAGAAGTGAAAATAGGGCGCCTACTAGATGCCCACGGTTGCAGACCTGACGTCGGTTTCCACGCAGAACGAATACAACAACGAGAAAGACATGAACCCACGTCTTCTACTTGACCCTGACGGTTCCGGGGTAGCTGAAGTCGTACTGCTTGCTCTGAAGGAACGCCATCTTGTCCTTGGGCTCTGGCTTGACTGTCGCCACCCCAGTGGCGTAGAAATGTGCCGCCAGTTCGGCTGCAATGTTGAGCGACACGTCGTGGATGCTCGACAATGGTGGGTAGACGCGCCCTTCATCCAGGTTCTGTTCCGTCACAGAGTTTGCCACCGTCTGCGCATGCGCATCAGCCAAAGGCAAGAAATCAGAAGGCATGAGAAGAACATCTCTACAGCATTTTGCCTCCATCGGAATGCAACCGCGCCGAAACCGGGATCGAGCCCGCATCTTTCGGGTCAGCAGCCGAGCGCCATAAACACTGAGCCGCCGCGGCGGCCACATCTCATTTGATCTCCGAAAGATGCGGGTTCGATTCCGGCCGCGGCGGGCGAATTTCGATGGAAGCGAAATTCCAGAGGCCCATGTACTGTGCCATGTCAGTGCACGTTAAAGAACCCCAGGTGGTCGAAATTTCCGGAGCCCTTCACTACGGCGTCCTTCATAGCCCGAGTCGCTTTCGGAACGTTAAACCACCATAAACTAATCTCTCTATATATAGCACAGGCAATCAAATATGAGACGATTAAACTGGTGCATCATAACTCGTTTCTTAGAACAGCATGACCAAATTTGTTTTGGGGCAACAAACTGATTTGGTGGTCCATTGTAGCAGCTTTTAAAATTGGCGAGGCCTACGATGGACGAAATGAGTTCAACGTGGGCCAATTTGGCCAGTTTCCAAACTCGGCGAGGCCTACGTTGGATGAACAGAGGTCAACGTGGGCCAATGTGACCAATTTTTAAAGTCGGCGAGGCCTAAGTTGGATGAGCAGAGGTCAACGTGGGCCATGTGGCCAGTTTTTAAAGTCGGCGAGACCTACATTGCATGAGCAGAGGTCAACGTGGGCCTATCTGGCCAGTTTTTACAGTCGGCGAGGCCCACGTTGGATGAGCAGTGGTCAACGTGGGCCAATGTGGCCAGTTTTCAGTGAGAGCGAGGCCTACATTGGATAAAAAGAGGTCAGCGTGGGCCAACGTGGCCAGTGTTAGAGGTCGACGAGGCATACGTTGGATGAACATAGGAGAACGTGGTACAATGTATTAAGCCTTTTTATATACCTTCACCGTTGTTTGGCTTATGTGGGGAATCCTAGGACTATGTTGAGAAAGCGGTGAACTGGCTTACCCTATGTTGGCGTGCCGCGGGAAAGTCTGGTTCTATGTACGTAGGGCTATTCTGTGCCACTGAGTTCCCAATATTGGGCCACTGTTCTGTGCTGCCTGGGTCACCCCGCATTAACCAATAAAGATGGCTCTTACCCCCCCCCCCCCCCAAATGGTTATGCGCACGAGACAAGCGCAAAGTTCGTTTTTTACCCCACAGAACAAACGATAAAACCGCCCACGAAGTGACGACGGTAAAAAAAAACTGGGAGTTTTTTAGCTTTAGATAGTTCTAGTCTCGCAAACCAACATAGGAAATTTCTCTGCCCTAAGATCACCTCTAGAGTATTTGACCTTTTTTCAACCTCCAACTCAATTCACTGGACCCTAAATTACGCCACCTTCTACCACCTTATCTACAGCGGCGTGAAGCAACTCTGTTTTGTAGTCTATGACTCGGTGGTGCTTTTATAAACCAGTACTCATTCCGCGTAGGCATGGCCGACCACGTGGCCGACAGCCCTATTTGTGACGCACGTGGCTGTGAAGAGACAATTCCTGCTTTGTATATGCCCTGTGTTTAGCGCCGAAAGACAAACGCTGTGCTGCGCTGTAACGCGCCTCGATCCCCGCCCTCTGAGGGAGAGTAAAATCCTCAGACTGTCGCCACAGCGATCGGCAGCTCTCAGCGCATATATACAGCACTGTTTTCGACTGACGAAGGCGTCGTCCTTGTACAACGCATGGTGACTGTGAAGCACACATGTTCTTACCTGGTGTCCTTGTTCCTCACCCTGCCCCCCCCTACACTTCCTTTTTACATCACCCTTCCCTTTCCCTCAGTGCAGGGTGTCCACCTGGCACACGCTTCTCGTTAAGAGGTCCCACTACAGTTCTCAACTATGGGACCGCTTTCTGTATCCTTTGGTGAACGTTAGCTTTGTATATACTTTTGAATAAACTTTGAACTTCCTCTTTCTTTTTTGTAGTCGAAAAGAAAAATAGCCAGTGCCTCCCTTTCTGTATCAAAACACATACCTCTTAGATGCCTGCCTACTTTCCCCACAGTACACACTAGCACCAGAGGCGGATTTATGGAAATTTCTTAGAGGGGTCAGCGGTACAGGAAGGGCGGTTCGGTGTGCACATTGCATATTTAACTTCCTGAGTGCGCTGCTCTTCGTACCACAGCAGCAAGGTACGCGAAAACTTGAAGTGTTTCTACCCCTTGCTTCTGTCGTAATCAGAACAGCGCATTAAGGAAGCCATGTATGAAAAACTAACTAGGTCTGTCTACACATTTCGCACACACTGCATATATTGAACATTGCTCGCTGATAAAAATATGGTCAGCGTAGTTCTTCACAGTGACCAGAGCGGGTAAGGGTACGCATTCACCCCTTCCTCTTCCACCCCTGTGCTTCCTTCAGATCCGCCTGTGACGAGTAGTAATCGCTGCACTAGAATGCCATAACGGTAAGCCTGGGGAATTAAACCAGGATTAGGTCAAGCTAAGGCCAGAACAAGTTCAGGCACTTACTGCAAACCATTCACAGGGAGACTCAAATTAAAGAACGGAGGTAGCAATATTTGTAGCTTGCATGGAGCAGTTAATTAGTATCAAAAAGTGGTGACAGATGACAACACAGCATGATGAAATACATTGCAGATGCTGAATTACAGCGCAATCATAATCAATGGTAATGGAGTGGATTCCAAGAGAGGGCAAGCGCAGCAGGAGGCGGCAGAAGGTGAGGTGGGCGGATGAGATTAAGAAGTTTGCGGGCAAACGGTGGGTGCAGCTGGCAAAAGAAGGGTTAATTGGAGAGACATGAGCGAGGCCTTTGGCCTGGAGTGGGCGTAGTCAGGCTGATGTTGATGATGATGAAGGCACAAAACATAGAAAGCATCTTATAGTAGTCACTGAAGACATCCCGCTTACGTGCGCTGTGTCATCGTTGTCTGCTGGTTCCAAGCGCATACATATTCACACATTAGCGCATGATCTGCGTCGATGTTGTACTTCCTTCTGCAATGCTGGTTATGCACTGCTTGTTTATTCAGTATCAATTTCCTCAGCAATGTGAACAAAAGCGCGAATGAGACAAAAATCGTAAGCACATTTCTTGTCGACTGATATTGCCAGCGCGAAGGCTGATTCTTGTGATTGAACAACGCAAAGCGGTTCAATATTATAGGGAACAAGCAAGCGCCTGATCTCCATTTTCCAAGCAATATGACGTAGGCTGTGTAATCAGAAAAGGAGGGAGCTTTCTCACATGAAGGGAGCGAAACGGTGATACTCCTGTTCCTGTACTCTTTCTGCACCCAAAATGCGCGCCAGCGAATCGCATATTCCCTCACACTATGGTACACACTGTAACTACAGCAGGCGGATCCGCTGGTGCATTGGAGCAGTAGCATACCTTGGCTGCGATCAGGAAGACCTCGTCACTGATGGTCTGGACGCCGCAGGCGATCACGGCGAGCGCGATGCCCGGGAAGATGTAGGCGTTGTTTCCCTGGCCAGGGTAGAAGGTCTTGCCCTTGTACTTGAATGGCGGGAACGGGCTGCCGCTGGCATACACGCACTTCCCCTGCAGGAGTGGGAGCAACGGCAGACCAAGTCTTTCAGTCAGTGCACCCTCTACACATAAGAGCTTAGCTCGAGTCCATGGGCACACCTAAGCTACGATGTTGGACAATTTACGCAAAGGAACCTTGAGAGCTTTGCCAGCTACTTGTAGAATTCCGAATGAACATGGCGCGCAGGCTCCGGATACGAGTGTACGTATGCATGCCCAGACGCCTTGATCAGCGTATATGCCTTACCGAATTTTTGGAGCCCCTTCTCTTCTGAAGGCTCTTGCTAGTCTAAGTTCAGGGCAACCACGACATTCTCAGCAGATGGTTAGAGGCCAAAACTGCATCATCGGCAGTAAGTAAAGTTATTCCGAGGTAACGCCATAATGTCTGTCTAGCAAGTATGAGTCACCCACCTCTCTCACAACCTAACACTAGTTTTAATTGGAATTCCGTTAAAAAATTTATTTTCTTTTTTTTCGCCGCCATAAGGCTTCCTTTATACGGAGAAGCCGTAGCCGCATCCACGCTTCTACAGCAGCAATCTAACGACACAGCTGCATTCACGCAAATAGCGAAGGCGAGCTCCGAGGTATCGACAGCAGCACTATGCTACGACATATAAAACGTGGTCTAGCAGGCAGTCACCATCCTGGCATATTTCTCGAGTGGGTCTCCGGTCACCAAGGCATTTCAGGGAACAGGGCCTACACGCTCCCGATTATGAGCAACGGTCCCCTTATGACGGTGAACTCTGGCTTCAAGACTACAACCACTGTTGAAAACAAAGTAAGCACCCGCCTGGGTGGCTCAACGGGTAGGGCGCTCGGCTACTGAGCCGCAGTACTCATTCAAATTCGAACCAGGCCGCGGCAGCCACGTCTCGATGGAGGCGAAACGCATAAGCCGCCCGTGTGCTCTGCGATGTCAGTGCATGTTAAAGATCTCCAGGCCGTCGAAATTATTCCGGAGTCCCCCACTACAGCACCTATTTCTCTCTATTTCACTCCCACCTCCTTCCGTTCCTTCACTGCGCGCATGAGGTGCCCAGAGAGAAGTGGACGACTGCAAGACTGTTGACTGTATCCCACGGCCAAGGACTCCATCCGACGCGACAGCGACCACTTCCCCCCTCCCCCCACATCCCCTCCCCCTCCCCTGGTCCCCAAGAGTGATGACCAAAGGGCCAACATACGTCGGGACCAGAATCCCCTCCCCAGAATATCTCATAGCACCAACCACCACCACCACACTTACTGCACCGTCCCGTTTCTCAAAACCAATAACAACGATGTGAGCCCTAAAAAACCATCGCCTCACCAGCTGCATCCTCCCATCGCTGACCCCATGCACATGTCGGGAGGAACCGTACGTCTAGTGTTTTCCAAATTGCTGGTTTTTCCATAGTGCTACTGGGAAAAAGAGCCAGGAATACGGACGTATTTTGGTATAATTAAGGGAATTTTCGGTTAAGGCACGGAACATCGCTGACAGGGGTGTACAATGGTGATCACCATTAACGTGAACACGGATGCGCGTGTCATCCACGTGCACCACGTAATTCAGGCGATCGAGGCGCTCCCGCGTAGTCTGCTGTAGTACCGCGTCGTTTGCTACGAGCTTTCTTGATACCGGCGAAGGTCTTTGAATCTGACAATTTAGTATCAAAATGAACGCGCGCGTGTGTTTAAGCTAATGGTGATCGCCACGGTAAGACGTGCAATCAGATGATTTCATTGCTTCAGACTCGTCTTGAGAGCTCTTGTAGCGTTGCTCTTTCATACACTGCAGTCGGCCACATTTCCGCTCTCCCATAATTTACGAGAAATACAGCAAGGTCACTTAGGGAGCTTTCATGTGCATGCCTTTCGCACGATTGCTTGCAGCCATGCACGCATGCTCTGTGGGGCATGGCACTCACGTCGGTATACGTGTAGGCGGCCTCGGCCGTGCATTCGGCCTTGTGCGTCGGGTTGCTCAGGGCGAACACCACGGGCCGCTCGGCATTGGCGCACATCAGCTCCAGGATCTCCTTGTTGAACGCGTTGCTTTGGGCCGACGCGCCTGCAGGGAGAAGGATCCTGACGTCAACAACAGCGCGCACCAGCCCATGCCCTTGGAAGAGGGAGTGTTTGTGTAAAATTGACAAACACCAAAGGAAAGACACGCGAGTGTTGCTTATAGAAAGTATATCTCAAGGAGCTCCGACCTAAGTAATCATCTAAAGCGAGCACAGTTAATGAGGCACACAGTCTGACGTGCTTTGAAAATAAAATTTTTTTAAAGTGACTCTTGAATGTTGTTCGCGTGCCATTCGCGATTTTGAGCATGCTTACTATTCCAGCTGTAAATCAGGCTGAAGAGCGCTATAAAACTAAAGCGGGAAAAAGGACTTAGACAAGCGAATGTCTGTGTCCCACTATCTGTGTTTGTCTATGTTACAGTGTTCTCCTGCCCGATTTACAAGTTTGAACAAACTCGCCCGACAACAAGCTCTGTTAGATTATTCCCGTCATCCCCTCCTAATTCGATCGTTCCCTTTCCTTCTTTTCTGATGACCAGTTTTTACAGAAAAACCGTACAACCCAGCTTCTACGAAGATAACAGCGTTTTTGTCATACCAGTCTGAATTATTTGCATGTATGTCGAAACGGCGGGAAAAGGCAAAAATTCCCGCTTTTGGGGTCGACGCGTTTGAGTGGCAAACAAGTGTGATCCCACCTACCGGGACGAAGCTACCCATCACAGTCGGAGAACACATTCAGCATGATTTCATCGACGTACATTGTACATGGGCAATACGTGCAGTCGCGCAGTGGCGCGGAAATGTTTCTCTCGCTCTCTCTCGGCGAGTGCTTGGGGTCAAGGTATTTAACATAAGGACGCTTCTGTGGTACGAAAACTTTCCCTGCCAGCCGCAGTGATGATGTTAAAAGCAAGCGTATACGATGCATACCGCTGGTGCATGTATGTATAGTGATGTGCGGGACTGCGTCATCAAATCGGACCTCGACAATTCACCGGGGGTACGTAGTTTATGACAGTGAATGCCATCGTCTATCTGTACGACAGCGTAAACCGGTCATGTGTTTTAGTATTTCTTTTTTCTCAGCTGCTGCCGCGCTGCGACTGGTCAAAGGGAAAGCCACAGGTGCTGGTCGCTAGGCTTACCGATTAGCACGGTGGGCTTGACGGACTTGACAATCTCATGCAGCTGGGTCATGTGCTTGGCGTCCTTCGCAAACTTGTCCTTGTGCGACTGCGTGCTGTCGCCGTTGGGGGCGCGGTCCTGCAACACACCGCACACAAATTGAGCGCATCGATCGACACCGAACACTGCGGAAATAAGGTGCGACCATTACTGTCTAAGTCCAGTTCGTGTCACGTATATCTATATATCACAAATGCAGCGTTTATCTCATTCCACCTTTCATCACTTGACGTTGCGTTTTCACGCATTATTCCATTCACGCTGATGGCAAGAGCTGTAGTAAATGAAAAAAAATGATCCAAAAACAGCCTGCCAACGCGCGGCTTGAACATAAATTTTCTCTTTTTATGATATGCAGTAAAGTGTGATTGCGAGGATTACAGTTGGGGGAAAAAAAGTTGCATCTCTAAAAGGTTGTCCTAGAAGACTGATTCAAAGCTGCTTCTCATTGTTTATACATCTTCGAGAAGGAATCGCCGCTAGGCCATTATACTTTGTGCCTAATGACACAGCTGAAGAAATGTAAAGCCCTCATGTAAAGCCCGCACACAAGGGCATTTGAAGTATCCGTAATAAAAATGCAGTGCACAATTAGGCCGGACTTCGAGCCGACACGCGTCCCGAACTACCAAGTCCTGTCAGTTCTGGAGATATCAATTTCTATTGATTTTACCATGTCTTGATGGTCTCACCGAAGCATGGAGTAAAAAAAAAAACTGTTGAAAACTAAAATGCATTGCTACAGTAAAAATAATGGAAGTCATCTGCTTTCCCCATCATTATGTCATAGCTGCGATCGCCAGAGCAGCAGCATTCTCTTCAGATCCAAACAAATCAGCTAGAAAATAGTGTGCCATCAATTTTAACCGTAAAAAGTCCGCTCTACGTCTGCACGAACGCCAAAACTCAACCTTCCGGAAACGTGGCGGAAACGATTGACCTGATGCACAATGTCGCCTTCTGAACATAAACAAGATATGCGCGTTTCACGTGGAACTTAACATCGCTTAGACAGCGCCATTGGACGCATCCCCATCATGCAGGCATGCTAATCAAAACAACGTGCAACTATTGCAGTATACTAACACCTGTCACACGTCTAAATTTCTTTAGAGTGGTTCCGCTAGCTAGTATTCCACTACGCTAACTCCATTCGCATCACCCAAGGACAGTACCCCTCCATGCAGCCTGAGAAATTGGTCGCTACATCTCAGTGGCGTACAACTGTGCACATTGTTTTGTTTTAAGCATGAACAATACTGCCAAACCACTCTAGCAGAAAAATGTGATTTCGTCCCAGCATCTCGTCTATACGCTGTTTTCGCTAAGTGACCGAGCAAGTCAAAGCTGTTGAGTCTGTCTGTCACTACCCTAGTTCAATCAACGCCACCGCGGTGGCTGACTGGTTATAGAACTCGGCTGCTGACCCGAAAGGCGCGGGTTCTATCCCGGCCGCCACGGTCGCATTTCGATTGAGGCGAAATGCTAGAGGCCAGTGTAGTACACTGTGCGATGTCAGTGCACGTTAAAGATCCGCATGTAGTCATAATTTCCGGAGCCTTTCGCTACGGCGTCCCTCATAGCCTCAGTGTCTTCGGGACGTTAAACCCCATAAACCTTAACCTAAACCTAGTTGAATCAGTGCACACAAGCAATGCAGCAGTTGCCTCCGGTGACATTTACTTGAGTTTAACTGTGACCGAGCTGGCTGGCCCTCCTCATCACACTAACTGCACAGCACGCAAGGAACGCCGACAGCTGCATTTATTTCTTCCGTGTTTGCCTCTCCCTGCACTCTAAGCGCAAATATGCCTATATGGGAGTAAAAAAGGAAGTAGGCTGCAAAGGGAGTGTGCCAGAGGGCAGCTTTTTCTCTTTTGACTCATCTCTGTTGTATAGCGTGTAGCGCTACCTTGTTAGGCGTCAGGACCAGCGGGCGTTGCTGTACGTCGTAGGCTTAAAGGTAAATGCTGGCTGCTGTGCTCAAGTACTGCAGCACAGCCAATTACTGCTGTTAGGCGAACTAAACTAAAAACACATAGCTCCTCCACACAACCACCACACATGCACTCCACCGCATGATCCCTACGTATAGCACCACGGGCACAATTGTGACGGGTGTCTCAAGAAGCTACTCGTCTATACTTTGTGACAGGCCTCGTTCTATTGGCAAACCTCCCAAAAGCTCTTACCAAGGTCGCTGGGCAGTTCTGTCCGCGAAAACAGAGAAAGAATTTCGTTTATTGAAAAGTTGACACGAATGCTGACTCAACGTCTTTACTAGACCTGTTCGCAACGATGGGCGACAGTGACTCTGGCAATAAAGTGGAGGTTGAAAACCTTGCCAGCGCCGTGGAAATGCAAGATCACATAGCCGCAAGTCGGAATAGCGCTGGCAACAAGAGAATCCTCATAATAATGGCCTCGCGTAATGAAAATGCAATTTATTTTTCGCATTTTCATCGTGCACACCCAACCCGACCGCGGCGGCTGCGTTTTTATGGAGGAAAAACGCTAAGGCGCCCGTGTGCTGTGCGATGTCAGTGCATGTTAAAGATCCCCAGGTGGTCGAAATTATTCCGGAGCCCTCCACTACGGACCTATTTGTTCCTCTCTTCTTTCACTCCCTCCTTTATCCCTTCCCTTACGGCACAATATATGAGACAGACACTGCGCCATTTCCTTTCCACCAAAAACCAATTATTATTATCGTGCACACCCAACTGTGGCACGTTACTAGAAAGTTAACCAAAAACGTCGCTAGCCGTACCAATGGTGCTAGAGAAAACGCAAAAATCACTTGCTTAGATGAAGCGGCTACTGCATTTCCTGCTCGTTTATCATGATGAAGCCTTGGTCACGTTTTTCGTTACACTGGAAACTGAATGTAAACCTCGCTAGTCACG
This sequence comes from Amblyomma americanum, assembly GCA_030143305.2. NCBI lineage: Eukaryota > Metazoa > Arthropoda > Arachnida > Ixodida > Ixodidae > Amblyomma > Amblyomma americanum. The sequence continues at coordinate 271,808 of JARKHS020025394.1, read as the reverse complement.
CCTCAGGTGTGACTGTACATTGATTTGTGGTCCTTAGTCTTAAGATGCGCCATTCTCGCCTTCCCGATTTGGTCATTAGCGACACACAATCACTTAGTCTATAGACTGCTAATTATAAACTAGAAGAATCCTCTCGCTGGCTCAGGGGCTGTGGCGTTTGTTCATCTAAAGGCCGCGGTATCTAATCTGGCCGCGGCGGCTGTATTCTACCGGAGGCGAACTAGTACAAAAATGTCTGTTCTGTGCGATGTGCTCTAAATAGTAATACGTGGGTTTTAACGCACCGAAGCCACACATACGCTTATGAGGGACGCCGTACTGAGGGTTCCGGACTAATTTCGACCACCTGGGCTTCTTTAGCCTGCTTTGACACCGCAAAACATGCCGGCGTCTTTTGCATTTCGCCTCCATCGAAATGCGGCCGCCGTGGCTAGGATTCGAACCCGCGACCCTGGAATCAGCAGTCCAATGCCAAAGCCACTCCGCCACCACGCCGGGTCGCTGTGCGATGTCAGTGTGCAGGCTGAAGACTCCCACGTGGTCTAAATTAATACAGAGCTCTTCACTACGGCGTCTCTCATTGCCCGTGTGCATGTGCTTCAGCTTTTGGAACATTGAACAGCCCATACCATAGAGACCATAAAAGCTAATTTCTGTCTTTTCGAACTCGTAGCCTGTATAAAACACAGTAAATTGCAACCAGAAATCTCAAAGAACAAACATCCCAGGGTATGGTGGTGTTTCGTAGCTGGACCCACAACCTACCAAGATGGTACTTGTCCCACAACCGGTGAACCAGAAAAGGAAGAGGAGCTGCTACACAGTTTGTATTTAGAGAGCTGTGCTGGTTGAAACGACATCCCAGACAAAATATATAAACGCCGCGGTCCTTGCTCACTGCGAACTAATACCGGCTGCCTTTTCAAAACTGAGAAATGGAGCCGCCCCTCTGAGAGACCAAGAATTAACGGCGTATCACGAACGAAAAATAATAAAATGTGCTAAAGAATACCCGACACGATGGCCTTATACAAGAGTAAGCCATTCCCAAAGTGGAGGAACGAACGAGTGAACAGTACAGTTCTTGTTATTCGGATAACGCGTGGTAGGTTTGTATACGATAGCGGTTACTCCAGCGACACCTAACGCTGTACAGACAGTCTGTTCAGCACCCATGGAGTGCTGGCAAGTGAAGCAGACAACTGCGAAAAAGGATAACAGCCGAGCTCACCTTGACGATAAGGCCTCTCGAGTCGAGCATCCAGATGCTGTTCCTGGCGTCCGCCTCTTTGGCGCCTTCGTTCACCATGGCCATGACCAGAAGCTCGGCGATTCCCAGGGAAGCCTGCAGAGATACCCCAGTCAGTAGGAAACACAGCAACAGAAAGAAAGTAAAAACAAGGTGCACTGCGAGCTCCTATCATGAGCCCTGTGCTTTATTCTCCTCCCTGGTTCCCTAGTGTAATGTATCCTAGTCGAAAAAATAATGACACAACCATGTCAAAAGTACGACATAATGTTTTGTTGTTTTGTTGTAACGACAGATTTTTCTGTTGTTTTACAGTATTTTTCTGTAGTATTGTGGTTTTTCCTGTAGCCTGAAGTTGTCGCATTTTTGTAAAGGAAGCAAAGAAAATTCGGTTGTTACTTTAAGTTTTAAGTCAAAAACCATAGAGAAAATCTGTTGAGACGATACACTTTTATGCTGTGTTTTTCGACTGGGATGTTTTCTGCGAGACGCATTTGCGGAAACGCCTCCTCCGTTACCAGACCAAGCAGACTCGTTGCTAGCGTGGCAAGCAAAATTTCAGGGGGGAACTTTGTTGACCTAAAGTGCGGTGAGGCGAAGGCTTTTGGCGCGGTGTTGATGCTTGTGTCAATGATGTGTGATTAAGATGTTGATTAAGTACACAGTTGTTTGTGAATCTTAAATGCTGGAGACACTGGATGGCGTTTGGGAGGCATCCGCTGATTTGATGCCTTTCCGCAAACACTCTTCAGCGTCCTAGACAAGGAGAACTGCATATGTGTTGGCAGGAAGTAGCGTAGTCTTTAGCACGCTCGGCTGCGGAACGGAAGGATGGTGTTTCGAATCCAATCGAGCACAAAGATTTTTTTTTGCTATTGAGTTGAAGAGCGTAACGGACGGACGAACGGCATGACGTCACTTCCGCTGTCGTGACTTCCGGCTGGCGATGTAACGGACGGACAGGATCTCGACCGGGAGCATGAGCCATTAAAGGCTTTCGCCTTAAAAGCTGGAACGTGTAGTGCGGCGCTCTTTTCCCGCGCATACTCGTAGTTGTCTTCTCTCAAGGCATTCACCCGCGTACTCATGCCCATGAGCCTGCGTGATGCGTACAGGGTGGACCGCACATAGCGGAAACACTTCTACGCACCGTCTTGCGGCTCACGCAGCGCCATTCGCAGCCGCATCGCACAAACAGCGTGACCGCATAGTGTGGTAGGGTCCAGACACTGACAGTGCACCAGCTGCGCGATCTGTCCGCAGATGGTGTCAGACGCAAAACCACGTTTTCAACCACGCACTCAAGTGTTCCCGTTAAGCGCTGTCCACCCTGTACATGAACTCCTCCTCCTTTCTCTCCTCCTTCACCCTATTCATTCCTTAGATAGTTGCGGCGTATTTTCATTCTTTTGAAGTTAACTTAAGGAAGCATTTCGCACGTCCACATCAGTTCGCACCTGCCAGAGCAGCGTGCCGTCCTGAAACAGGTACCATGAAAGAATACTCATTTATGTTTGAAAGAACGACAACCATAACTCTTTTTGCAGCAAAATGTCTTCCCAAAGGGTTTTCACAAGTAACCACAAAGGGCATGGACACTAATGATCGATTTCCTACATGTTTCCGATCTAACCGAACCAGTACGATGAAAACTTCCCGATTGGAACTGGCACAGTGGATAATCCCCCGCGTTGACAAGGCGTCAAACAGTCCACACGGGGGCAGGCGAGATGGCTTCCCAATGTCCAACGCGCGCTTTGTGCATCGAGCCAGGAGAAGTTAATAAATAAGCAAGGACGGCGGCGTCTGTAGGCATTCAGTCCACTAAGTCCCACCCTGATTTTGCACTTGACACTGCGTATTCGCGCACGCATGGCTAACGGCAGCAGCCACATTACTCGCTCCATTCGTGTCTCAAGCTCCTGTCCGCGCTTTTTGCCGTCTACAACAAACAAACGAGGACGCGAGACAAGCTTGTAATCTACGCTTACGGCGTTCTTACAGCACTCTTATCACGGTGCTGTCTAATGCGCGTCACCTGATTTTTTTCTAGCTCTAACGAAAATTGTAAGGAGCCGCTCATAGCGACCCCATCAATTTTAATATATCTTATCTCTTCGGCGTTCGCATTACAATAAGATGAAGTCCACCCTCATGTCATGTTTAGTCGAATGCCTTCTGCCCTCGAAGGGCGGCTGCAGAGATCGGAGTCCGGCCAAGCCTGTCCACAGATGTGGCGTCTAAACGAATCAACAGCGCACGCAAACGCATTGGCCCGCCACACCCAATCGCTCACCTCTCCGGCGCCCATGAAGAGGATCGTGTTGGAAGAGAGAGGGGTCTTGGTGATGCGCATGCTGGCCAGAAGACCCGCCACGGCCACCGACGCTGTGCCTGCGAAGAGCGAGATAGTGTAAAAAAAAACATGAATGTGTGCACCCACTGTACATACGTGTAGAATTGACAATTAATGCCCTCTATAGAAAAATAACGAGTCACCCAGTTGAGACTTTGGTACGTAACATCAATTTGCTCATACATAAGATGAATTTTACTGAGTTTTCGTGTTCTGTGCCAGTAACATATCGCCCCGCATTTCATTACTCGCCGTGAGTTATTAAGGTTATTCGGCTTTGACAGCGCTAGGAAAAAAGGCACGGCGGGATAAAAAAATATAGTAGGTCTTTAACGTAGTTACACAGAGTAGGACATGTGAAAGCACATGAGGCCACACCATCTCAAAGGCAACAGTATTCAAGACCTTATCGTTAGACGCGCGATTGGAGTGTGTGTGTGGGGGGTCGTAGAGGCTATGACAACGGACACGACAAGGCGTTACGGAGGAGCGAAGAAACTACGGAGGATAATCACGTTAACCTCCAAGTCCAGGGCCGGTATCAAGCGTCTCTGGCTGTATGTGATGTCATTGTTCTATTTTAGCTTCTTCAGTTCGTTTGTAATTCTCTCCTTTTCTTCACGTTCAGCTTTTCTGCCCCCATACGACCTCCATATGCACCACTAAGCATTCGGCAGCTAATATCGTTGCACAATACAATACTATGCACCAGAGGTTTGGGTTTATGGGGGTTTAACGTCCCAAAGCGACTCAGGCTATGAGAGACGCCGTAGTGAAGGGCTCCGGAAATTTCGACCACCTGGGGTTCTTTAACGTGCACTGACAACGCACAGTACACGGGCCTCTAGAATTTTGCCTCCACCGAAATTCGACCGCTGCGGCCGGGATCGAACCCGCATCTTTCGGGCCAGCAGCCGAGCGCCATAACCACTCAGCCACCGCGGCGGCTCTATGCACCAGAGGTGATGAGTTGCACATCCTCCCCCCCCCCCACCCCCGAAAAAAAAAATTAGGAACTTTTCATTTTTCACGTAGATTCCTTTTTTTTTACATAAGCTCAGCTGATATTATAGATTATGTATATATTTAAAAAAATAATGAAACTACTGAACTACTGTGACCCCGCTTACTAACAATTCGGATTCCTATTGACCTCTTAGGCCTGAACTATATATGACGAGGTGATCGATGCCAAGTGAACTGTGGAAAACGAAAGGTGAGGCAAAGGTTTCCCACTATTTTGAATGAGCTTGCACATAGCAGTGACACAGATACTGATATATTCCCCGATAAGTATTCCCACTGTCGTTCGCTGCGAAATCAGATCGATGTAAATTTTCTGCCTTTCTGCATACGCCGTCAGTAATACCATTCCTTCTCAGTTTGACTGCATTTGTTGCATGTACTGCATAGTTTTGTAATGTGCACACCTTCGTGATCTGTTTACGGCACTGATTGCGATGCACGCGAAACGCAAAAGGCGTCCATATGTTGTGCGATGTCAGCGCACGATATATAAAGCCCCACGAAGTATAAATGAATTCAAAGCCCTCCAACAATATTCCGGATGATCGTCTTCATCTGCCCGCCAACCTACCAGGCATCAAGATCTCCTGTCATCCGCTTAGGACTTTTGAAGGCCGAACCTGCTTTCCAGCCACTGTAACGTCGGACGCCAGTTGCCTAGTTTTCATTGCGGCCGCCACTGAATCCGTTCACTGCTTAATTTCCATTCGGTCAAAGATCGTAAGTAGTCGATTAACACTATGCACTTTGTCGTCAGAGGCAAAGGCGATGCGGGCGGGGCGATTTAATTATTTTCCTATGGGGGAGAAAGGGCGTCGCCCACCATACGAATGTCGTGAGAGACAAAGGATGGCAAGCAGCATGATCTGCAGTCCCGTCCTATGGTATATACTGTTCACATGTACAACTCAAGACAGTGTTCTCGGGAGTCGCCGCGGTGGCTCAGTGGTTATCGCGATCGGCTGCTGACCCAAAAGACGCGGGTTGGATCCCGGACGCGGCGTTCGCATTTCGATGGAGGCGAATTTCTAGATTGCCATATGCTGTGCGATGTCTGTGCACGTTAAAGAACCCCAGGTGGTCGAAATTTCCGGAGCCCTTCACTACGGTGTCCCTCATAGCCTGAGTTGCTTTGGGACGTTAAACCCCCATAAGCCAAACGTAGTGTTCTCGGCGCCGGCAGAGAAGCATGCAGCACGGCGCGCACTTGAGCTGGGGCTCATTAAAACTGATAGCACATAAAAGCTACAGTTAAAAGCACAGCACTGACTTATAAATTACCTAGAGGAGAAGCAGACAGGTTCATTACGACACGCTCGAACGCACGCAAATTCCGCACTGCAACACGTTTCCTTACCTTGAATGTCGTCGTTAAAGGTGCAGTAGTTGTTCTTGTACTTTGCGAGCAGCTTGAAGGCATTGCGGTTGCCAAAATCCTCGAACTGGATCAGGCAGTTTCTTCCGAACCTTGAAGTGGAAAAGCAGTAGTGTTGAAGAATAAATATAGCGGCTGTGTACGAGAAGCACATCAATCACACAGGAACAACGCCACCAGACCAGGCTAACAAGCGTTACTCAGCACGATGTTTGCGTTTCTGTCATCATTCCCTACCATGGATTACACACGCTCTTTTTTTTCCGGACGCGTGAGAATTATCACTGAACCTTTTGCGACATTAAACATTCCCCGAGAGCTCGACGATATATGTCAACCGAAAATCTAGACCATCAAAGACCTGGACTGTTACAGGCAAGCAAAAAAGTAGCCATGGCGTTGCTTTGATGATGGCCGCAGCAGTCACTGGAAGCTTTTTAAGCACTCTAATTGCATGTCCATATCTAGTCGGACAGGATGTGGAAAGCTAAAAGAAGGCCGCTTAAATTTCTTGGGGTGCCGCGGCACCGACAGCAACTGTGCGTGTACATTTTACCTCATGATGGAAAGGTGCCGGAAAACACTGTCTCAGCGCACGCACCTCGCGGTAAAAACGCCGTTTGCTTCCGTGTGACAAGCTTTCTTTCTTTCTTTCCTTCTTTTTTTTTTACAAGATGAAGGAAATCGATATGCGTAGCAGCCGTGCTGTACGTGGCTGGGAGGCAGATGAAAAGAAAAAAAGACGTAGGGAATAAAAAGAAATGATGGCCGATTTGTGTAGTTAGGTGACATGAAATTAGGTGCGCCAACCGTTCGGTTTTCACTTCGGTTCCGGTGTTAAGATCCAGTGTCCACGGATGGCGGTTGTTTGCATAGCGATATAAATCATCCAACGCTCTCCATTCATATATAGATCCTTGAGAGTCTTCCTACTACTCTTGCCGCAGTGGTGCAGTGGTCAAGCGATGCGCCACTGCCCTTCTATGGCAGGAGGTGCCGTCGGTGGGACTTGGGTTGGGTTACGATGCAGGTTGCTCTTCGCAAGCAGTCTCTCGCTATTAATTGAGCTGCCTCCTAACACGGTGGGCGGGTAAGCAGCGCTTGCAACAAAACCGGCTACAGACAGAGAGACAAGCAGACAACAGCTAAATGCGGGAAATGGCCACTATAAGTGCTAGTGGACTAAATAAAAATGGCTGCGGTTTAGCTCTGGTTAAACCTGGAGTGACGCGATAGCTACAGCTGGCCGAGTGGAACTCGCTCAGTCGAACTGCAAAGTCAGTCTTTCACCGCTCCGTTTCGCTGGGCGTTCCTTCTTCATCTTCGTCCCTGGATGTGGGTTCACACTCTCCCCCTCTCCACCCCCCCACCCCCCTGCCGGCGCGCCGCACCGCCGGCAGCTGCTCCGCATCACGTGGCCAACCACGTGCAACCACGTGGCGGAGCCGCCACGTTGAAGGCTCGAAATTCTAGCGTAATGTAGCTCCCGCTACCAAATGAAATGATTCTGAGTGAAATAAGGGAATAATTACTTATTTACATCCACCCGAGCGCAGCCCTAAGGCTACTAAGGAAAGCTAAACAGCTTTCTCAGAAACTTCGCAGTTAAAGAAAAATTCTTCCTGGCCCAAGGTTTGAACCAGGGACCACCGCTTCACCGGAGCAGTTGCTCTAACAACTGAGCTAACCAGGACGGCAAGCTTACGGTAGGACGAGAGCGAATCAATAACTCGAAGTGGGAATAGTGTTGGTCAAGTGTTTAAGGGGAATCCCCCAAGGTGGAGCAGATTTGTAACAAGGGAGTAATTACTCATTGACATCCACCCAGCCCAGCCATACGACTACAAAGGAAAGGTTTTCTTTGTAGCCGTATGGCTTTCCTTTGTAGCAGTATGGCTGCGCTCGGGTGGAATTACTCCATAATTAGAAATCTACTCCACCTTGGGGGATTCCCCTAAAACATTTGACCAACGTCTGAGTGAATGGTACAGTGGTAAGGAAAAGACCTTAGCAATGACTTCGTAATTATAAAAAGCGTAAACACCTCTTACGATGCGACCAAACGCAAGTGCAACAAAATCAAAATGTAAATGGTACAGGGCGCACCGTTACACGTCGGCACATGTTCGCACAAGACGGCAGCTGCGAAGTCTGACCGCGTCGACAACGTGCCCACTAGTGCGTTTCTGATATCCACTAATGTTTTGTCCGGCCTTCCTCTTTACTCATGTGCGTCGCCTAAATCCGAGCCTCGTCGCTCGGAAACACAGCGATGCTCGAAGCAAAGGCTATAGACGCTGCCCGCGGCACGGATGCACGCACCTCTTGACGGCAGCCTGCATGAACTCCTCCACGAAGTCGTCATACTGGGCGCCGCGGATCCTCTTCTGGCGCAGTCCGATGTAGTACGGGTCGGCCAGCAGGATCTGCGGAACAGGCGCGCAGCGTTAACCAAGGTACACGTGCAAGTTGAACGATCAGTGCTACTTACACTTTAACTATCCACCGTTCTGTGCCACCATGCCGTCGTTAATTTCAACCAGGCTTCCATATATTTCGGCTCACCGCGTGTTTCTACTTTTTTTTTCGCTCAGTTTCCCAAATGCTAAAGTCGTGGTGAACGCTAAGTTGTTTAGCTAGTCGGCTTTGCCTTGCGTTCTCAAAGCGATAACATTGCCTCCTATCAGCGATTTTGTTTTTCAGTATAAATAGATTGCTAAGCTGAAACTGAAACCTGATCAAATCCCTCACTTAGTTAATGAAAGCAGTATCCGCCGCAATGTAGGATATAACAAAGCTCGTGGGGAGGACCAGTGCAGCAGCAATAACCAATGGACTACCGGACTAGGCGGCCCACCTACATGTTCTACGAATATTCAGTTTAAAAAAAGATGTTTTCAATCAATCAATCAATCAATCCATCAATCAAAGCGAAGAACAACTCTGAACGAACCCCGTACGACACAGTGCAGTGCTCATTTCACTTTCCTCGCGGCCTCACCATCTACGCCTGTTACTCGTAATCGTAATCGTTTCATGGATTGCAGTGCTAAGCCATTAAAAAGAATAAAACAGAGTAACGAGGAGACTCCCTCGCAGAAAAAAAACGCAGAATCTTGGACAAAATACGACAGAATGTTTTGTCTTGTAGTCTTAACGAGAGATTTTTCCGCAGTAGTGTAGTAAGTTTGTGTAGTACGGTATTATTTTTCGTAGTATGTTTCCGTAGTTATGTCACCACAACAAGACAATACAACAGAAAGTTCTGTTGTTAATACAAAAATGTCTTCTGTCACTCAAAGTTCATGGCCGAAAACACCACAAGAGCTCTGTTGTAAGGACAGTGAATTTTATGTTGTGTTTTTCAGCAGGAGGGGTGCCATGAGTGGAGGAAGGCACACGGGGCCTCGCAGTGTGCGCATGCGCGAGACCTGTGACACACCTCGTTGTTGGTGCCGAGGTCCAGCATCACGGGCAGCGTGCGCTCGGGCGGAATGCCAGCCAGCGCAGTGTAGAGTGCGAGCTTGCCGACGGGGATGCCCATGCCGTTGGCGCCCAGGTCGCCCAGTCCAAGGATGCGCTCCCCGTCCGTCACCACGATGGCCTGCGATGAACCAGCGGCCAAACGGGAGATTGGCCCAGTGCACACATGTCCGGACACCCAAGAGTGCAAGGCGTGTTCTCAGAAAGTGTTAGCCTTACCGGCCCCACTCCCCGGACCTTGCCGCAAAAGAATGCCGGCGCCACAAGGCGCTAATCCCATCGCGACGTCAACAACTAAGTGCCATTTCCCCGTACTGTTCCAACAGATGGCCTCCTATCGAGACACCGAGGCAGTGTCCACGTAAAAGCACAATAACTGCTGAGCTGTACATTCAACTAGCACAACCGTCTCTGTAGATGCAATTTCACTTGTGATGTCCCTTCAAGCTTGGCTGTCGGCAACTAACGGCGGAGACTTCAACATCGAGCCCACGCTTGCTGTCGGGGAATCTCTCTCAAACTCACGCCATACAACTACGTTTCTCGTCTTCAAGAAGCGTTTTCACCATATTTAACAAGATTTCGCAGATCAGCGCTGTATCAAAACAAAGCACGATCACGCTCTATTTCTTTGTTTGGCAATTCAAATTACGCGGCATCGAAGGGAACTTGCTGTTAGCCTAATTGATTACACATCACATTGGTTTAAAGGCTCCAGAACGAGACACAACACGTAGAAAGACGAAGGGACAATGCATCCTCATAACCATTAATGACGTCTATCGGGTACTGCCGAGAGTAAAGCGGGTAGCTCATACTCACGTCGACCTGCTTCTCGGGCCAGTTGCCGAGCACCTCGTACAGCTTGCCGGCGTCCTGCGCCGTCAGGAAGATGCCCTTGGGGCGGCGGAAGATGAGACTGTACTTCAGGCACGCCTCGCCCACAACGGGCGTGTACACCAGCGGCATCAGCTCCTCGGTGTACTCCTTCAGGACGCGGAAGAACAGCTTCTCGTTGTAGTCCTGCGCACAGAAGAAGGCACCGTCCTCAATAACGTTTCGAGCCTGAACCGAGCGGCCAAAGCATCGAAGTCCTGTCGAAAGATTAACAAGACAGCGAGCCACAATGTTCGTGTGGTTTTCGTGCATTCATATTCCCTGCCTACCCGACAGACAGGAACTTTATAGAGCGAGTGAGCAAATACTTCATGACTTCAGTGAATTCAGCGCTCAGTACTTGCAGCTACAGACGAATGCACCACAGGAAAAACGATGCCAGACAATTTCGTATAATGTCATGTTCCCTGTGGTGTCGTCCTTCTCTACCGTAGCTCCTAAGGGCTGAATCCGCTGAAAACAGAAAGTGACCGCCACTACACGCAGCTGCAAAGCGCAGTGTCGCCAGAGAGCGCCAAAACATGCACAAGACGAGAGGTAGCCTTGTACCTCTTTGCGGAAGAAATTATGGCTCGCTGCGTTTTCATGCCCATTAGAAAAATTCCCACTCGAGAGCGAAGAGCGTTTTAGCCTAAATTCACCCTGTCCCCTTAGATCCCGACATTCCACTATGGCAACTCCCATCTGTTCCTGGTCAGAACCAACTGCCCACTCACGTGCAGCTCCCGCAGGTAGAGGTACTTGGCCAGACCAGACTCGTAGAGCTTGATGTTGTCCATGACGGCCTGAAGCTCGATGTCCACGGTGCGCACAGCGGGGGGGATGAGGCCCCGCAGTGACATGTTGTCCCGGTCCCGGGCGCTGAACGCCAGGTTCTGCAAAGTTGGTGAGGCGGGCGGGTGCTCGTGTTTACCATCATGCAACAAATGCCGGGTCACGCACGCACAGGTCGTAACCGGAATAACACAGAATAACGCAAAAACGATGACCTCAGTATAGAGCTCGGCTGATTTAACATACAGTGAACCTTGCATCAGATAACATCCCCGAGTCTGAACCTTTTGTAAAACTGAAAGTTTAAAATTATTTTTTGAGAAAAGGAAATGACGGATTAATTGTCTCACTTTTCGGAGGCCACCTCAAAAGCGCCGTGCCGGGAGGAAGGAAGGGGAGAGTGAACGAAGAAAGTAAGGAGTGCCGTAGTGGACGGCTTCGGAATAATTTAGACCACCTGGCGATCTTTACCGCGCACTGACATCGCAGAGTATACGGACGCGTTTTGCATTTCGCCCCCATCGAAACACAGCCGCCGCAGTCGGGTTCGAACCCTGGTACTCTTTGTATAGCACAGTGCGACCGCGGAAAACTTTTTTGGTTTGTTTGATGCTGCTGAACGTCCAAGAGCGGCTCAGGCTGTGAAGGACGCCGTAGTGGAGGGCTCCGGATAATTGCGACTACCTGCGGTTCTTTAACGTGCACTGACATCGCACAGTACACGGGTATCTAGCTCGCCATCGAAATGCGACCGCCGCAGCCGGGATCGAACCCGCGTCTTTCGGGTCAGCAGCCGAGCACGATAACCACTGCAGCGGCTGCGGAAGAGAAAGAGCAGGTGGTTCTGGTTGTAGTGGCACAGTATTCGAACATAGCAGATTAATGGAAAGGCGTGAGATCAATAGGCTACGGAGAAAACCAATTAGAAGCGGTCGCATATCCCAGAATAGAGTTAAAAGACGCAGTACTGGCCTACCAGCGTGAATCTTTTAAGGCACACCTGGCGCTGTTTCGTTCAACGCAGTCAACGATACACGGCCACTTTGAATACATAAATGCCTTTCAAACCGTTGCGCGCCAAAATTATCGGGGAGTTATTTGTAGACGCACTGTAACTTGTGCAACAATCCAGGTCCAATCTCGCTGAAAAACAATAAAGTGGAGCTATAAATTTATAAGCATTGAGTGGATACGCGGTAACGTAGGTATATGCATACGCATACATGACCGCGTAGGTGAAAGGACAGATTATTCTTTGCGTTGCTCGGAAGCCATACCAGCGGACTCGAACGTCAAAGAAGACAGGGCGGATATACAAGGCACTGCCTCAGATGGTACAGGGGAACGTGAGAGGGCATCAGCATCGGCATGTTTGCGGCCGGAAAGATAGATAACGCGAATGTCGTACTCTTGGGAGTCGCAGAGCCCAGCGCGCCAGTCGACCAAAGGGATCTTTCATAGAGGACAACCAGCAGAGGGCGTGGTGATCGGTGACAACGTCAAAAGGGCGCCCGTACAGGTAGGGGCGAAATTTGGCGATCGCCCAAAGGATGGCTAAACACTCCTTTTCGGTGACAGAATAGTTGGCTTCAGCTTTAGTGAGTGTCCGGCGGTTACCTGCTGCGGCTCATGGCCCTGACTGTGCAACCTCTGCGGTGATTAAACTTCTTTCTTTGAATCCCCCAATGATCTATTGGCGCTTGTAAATTACTATATTGAAACCCCATGGATTCCGAATGTCTGGCGTCTTTCAGAAGTTTTCCCTGTGCTTAAAAAACAAGGCGAAGGAGAACAGACAACAGAAGACCAATTTCTTTAACCTAGAATGTGGTGAAATTAGTAGAACGTGTGCTGTATGGCCGAGTCAAGCTTTTCATTACTGAAAAGGAGCAGCTGAGCCCCCGTCAAATTGGTTTTAGGTTGGGGTGTCCCATATGCTGTACGTATACCTACCGGTACTCATACCAACCGAGCAGCGTCTGGTTAACCCACCGCCGTAATCAATATGCTGCGCTTGTTACACTTGACATCAGTAAAGCTTATGACAGTGTATAACACGAGCCCCTGCAGCACACATTACAAGCACCGGGGTTGCCAACTTATATTGTGGCATGGGTATCAGCATCCCTTGTCGCCAGGGAATTTTGTTGTTGTCAAAGCGGAGTATATTCTTCCAAATTCCCTCAGTATAGAGGTGTTCCCCAAGGTTCAGTTCTCTCTCCCGTCCTTTTCAACGTCTTACTCAGTTCTATTCCGACCACTTTTGATGTGACTGCATACGTGTATGCTGACGATATAGCTTTCTTTGCTGCTGCGAATGTCTTACATTCGCTTTACATGTCGTTACAGTCCTATTTAAACGCCCTAGCCCAATGGTTACCCGGTATGCACCTTTGCCTTAATGTAAATAAGTGTTCAATGTTAATTTCCACGATTTCTCTTCAAGTAAACATCTCGCTTACAGGTATCACGCGAATCCTTAAGTATATGATCTGTTAAGTATCTCGCGGTTACATACGACATGATTCTCTCTAGGAAGGCGCTTATAGAACAGGCTGCTGCCAATGGAGTTCGAGCGGTCGGACTGCTGCGCACGCTCAGCAGCCCCCATTCCCGCATGCGCAGGCACTCTTCTTTTAATGATTTATAAAATGTTTATCAGGCCCATCTTAGAATTTGGCTCGGTTCTCTTCTCTGAAATGCCTGCATTCAAGCTGCTCCCTCTCCTGCTCTTAGAGCGAGAAGCACTGCGCCTCTCTCCGTTTTGGTCTCTCTAAATTTGTGGCCAACAATGCTTTGTATCTTGAGGCGCGGGTGGCATCTCTTATACCGCAAGATTTCGCCTTCTGACAGTCCAAACGTTATTAACGTTATGCGATTCGAAACAGCATATGTCCCAGTTGGTTTTCCGTGGTCAGCCAGTGGAAGTCTTCCGTTCCGGGTGGTCTTGTTTTCAAACTCCCAAGGTCTGTTTTGTTGAATATTTGCTTCAGCCATTTGACGTACGAATACCTGAAATTGTGCATGTGCAGTCCCTCAACTCATTTGTGGACATCACCTTTCTATGCCAAATTAAGGCATTTCCCTTTGTTAAACAATATGTCGCAAGTCTATCTGATGACCTTCCGCTCCCATGTTTCAATTGCGGCTCATGCCTCGCTGTGTGAAGAAAAGGCAGGTGTGGGATTTGGTCTTTTTTCTCTGCGCCTTCCAGATTTCACTCCTATTTATTTGGCTGAGATTCTAACAGTGGTTCTTGCCCTCCGCAAGTTACCCAACTCTTTTTCTTCAATAATAGTAATTACGGACTCGTTACTTTTATGCACTTCTCTATCTGCGCCTACCGAATCGCAGTCATTTCGCATGCTCAAGTTTCTCATGCCTTCTCGTGTCCAGTCAATTCGGTTTGTTTGGGTTCCTCACCAAAGGCGCCTTCATTTCAATAAGTTGTTGAAGCTTTAGAGAAGGCATCTCTGAGGGGTCCGATCGTTGATCTCCTACCGACCTGCGTGAACACTACAGCGGCCAGATTTCGCACGTACACTTTAATGCAAGAATTGGTCGCATCAGCTCTTACTTCCTTAGATGATATTCAGCGTCCTCTGTTCCCTTGGAGGAATGAAGTTTGGCGATCCCGCAAACTTCAAGTTTCCCTCACGCGACTACGTTAACGTGTGCCACAGTTAACTTTTTACCTCCATAGGCCTGGTCTCGCGATCTCCCTTTTGTGTCCATATTGTGCTGAGCCAGAAACAATCTCTTTATGTCAATCTCGTTATGTCACCGCTTCGCTTCGTTAAAGAGGCGACTGCTTGAAGTTCCGTTACAGAAACTGAGTTTGCGCCTGTCTTCTGCGGTTGTTCTATCCCTTGGCACTTCTATATTTGGACGCAACAATAAAAATGCTCCGCCATTCAGAATTTTCTTCTCGAATCAAAATGTCTGTGATCGCAATTCATCGTCTTTTCCCTTTTATTTTTTCTGAATTCTTTTCCGTTTTTTATATTCCTATTTCTGGTTTTCTTTCGTTTGCTCTTAACCTCCCACTAATTTAAGCTTATTAGACCCCTTTACCACCCTCAACTACCTTTGTCACTGAGTGTGAGTTGATCCTTTTTGTCTCATCTGACCTCATTTCTGCTGCATCCAATCAAAAAGTTAGATTAGCTGCGGTTTGACTACTGCTGAACCTGGTTAGAGAGCGAAAGCTGTGGTGTATCGGGCAAGTACACGCGGCTTGGCGTCTGCAACGTTGAGTGCGTCACGCACACTGGATAGGCAGCGCGCCCACCTTGCCACACTGGCATATGGCAGTTAAATCAGTGGCTGATCTCGAGAGGTTGGTCAACCAATGAACGTTGCGGCCTATTCTGCCGCCCTCTACCGGCAAATAGAAAGGTCAAAGGTCAAGGTCAAGGCCAAAGGTCGAATATCAAAGGTCAAAGGTCAAGTGATGCGACACCATTGTGAACCACATATGGTAAGGCCTATAGCCACACTTGACCTCTGGCTCACTTGAAGGTCAACCGGTAATTCACGGCGAAATCGGCTTTCGCTTCAATAACTAGGTATTCACCGCCTGGTCATGGCCAGTCCCCCTTGTGGGTATGCGCCATTATACATGGAGAACAACAACAGGATCATACATGGCCGATCGGTGGGAATAAGTGCGCACAACTTAGGGCCAGCGTTTCGCTTGCGTGTGCATGTCTTCATTTCTTTTGTTTCACCAAAGCCATAATCTGAAGAAGGCGCTTTGATTTCGCGCGGTGAATGCAGATCTCACGCCGGAGATCCCAACATACGTCAGTGGCCTAAACGGTTAGCTCAGTGTCTTTTTTTTTTCGATAATGGCGTTCGCGCGAGATCTTTGCTATTCATTTTTCATTGGCTCGCCAGTCGGGACATCAGGCGACCACACACGTTCATCTTCCTGCTTCCCTGTACCGTGACTCTCAATGCTCTATTTATTAATGCTTTATTTTCCTGCCTTTTTTCAATTCTTTTCCTCCTCTCCGCCATTTTATTTGTCTAGCCGTCAGGATTCTCGCACAAACACAGACAGTCACCTATAGGTTTAGCAGGAATTTCTCGATTTGTATTGGTAGGAGATCCGAATGCTAGTGAAGCGAGGTGAAGACAACAAGATAAGAAAAAAAACAACGGACGGAAAGCAAGAGAGAAAGATATCATTTTTGACTCGCCAAGGACTCTCCGCTTTTCTCGCGAACACTTCCCTAGTCACGTGCGGCAGCTTAAATGCGCGACTGTGAGGCTTAGCACTTTGCACTGTATCAATAACGACCACGACGGACGCGCGATAATGCTTCGACGTGAAGGCTGCGCCGACTTAGCGGATCACGATGTCACACCTCCATGGTCCCGCTGCTGGGCACGAAAGATAACTAATGTAGGGTGAATTCTACGCAAGGAGGAGTTCACTGATCAAAAAGACCGGCTCCAAAGAGAAAAGCACGCGAAGAACGGAATCATTGCCAGAGATCAACAGCAACGCCAGCGACGTACATTAAGCCTGTCCTAAGCGAAGAGCTCTTTATCGAAGGTGACGTCGGGTTAGCGCACGACAGTTGGGCCAGTTTTCGCCCGCACGTGAGTGCCCGATCTTTCACTCCGTAAACAACAACAACAAACAGCCCCCAATGACAGCGATTAGAGGAAAGCGATGGATGTCTGCGATGTCTGCATCGGAATCGCAGCCCAGTGACTCTCGTCATACCATGACTTGCTTTGCTCTCTTGGAACCCACGTCAGCGTTAAGTGGAGGCGCTGCTCGCTGAGCATCCTGGCTCTGCTTGGTTAGTTAGTTATATTGATTTTAATGGCGCAAAAGCAACTATGGCTATGATGCGCCAAACACAAGGTTAGGTTTTTGTTAAATGTTACACTTTTTATACCTAGAGTTTGTTTAAAACATTGGCTTCATTAAGAAACTTAAAAATACTTGAAAGATCAACCAGTGCTTGATCACCTAAAAGCAACTTGGGATGCAATGGGATGTATTCATTGCAGAGTGTTGTAAAATATTTTTTTCTCAGTTGTTCCAGTTTTGTACATGAAATTAAAATGTGGTTTACAGTGAGTACATCGCCGCACATTTCGCAGAGAGGTTTGTCTTGTTTTGTCAGTAAGAAGTTGTGTGTAAGGTGTGTGTGCCCAATGCGTAGCCGACATAAAATAACTTCAGTGAAACGTTCTTGATGTCTACATGATTTCCATTCTCCTAAAACGGGTTTTATAGAATGCAGTTTGTTGTTTGCCTGTTCTTCCCATGCAGCCTGCCACTTAACTCTGAGTTTACTGTGCACTAATTTCAAAAAATCCCTGTGTGGTATGTTATCTTGTTTTATTTGATTAATTCGAGCTTGTGCTGCGCATGCATCTGCTCCCTCATTACCGACAATTCCAACATGGCTGGGCACCCAGCAGAATATAATGTTATGTTTTTTTTATTTTAATTATGTTATGTATGATGTTTCCTATAATGCATGTTAGACGAGGTTGTTTTCTGAATTGGTGGTGCTCATGGTGGTGTTAAGGTGCAGACGGGACTCCGCAGCAAGTAGAGCTACACAGATTTAGGGAAGCAACTCCTGAGATGAAAATAAAAACTGGGTGAAGACAATGACTGAAAAGAACAGCGCGGCACATGCTGTTGACTATTGTATATTTAATTATACGAGGTTAAAAATTTCAGGATCGCGGGAAGGGAACACGACAATGACGTGTTAGAGAAGTGTAAGACAGTCTGTGAAACAGAAACACACTCTGGGTTACACTGCACTGCTTGAACTACTAGTAGAATCAACGTGCTGGTAAGACCACCGATGCGCACGCGATAAATCGCCCAGGTAATACGGCATCCATGAAGTTATGTGCACTAACCCATACCCACGTGCACTGAAGACTTCACAAAAAAGCTGAGATACTTGATTTTTTTTGTATAGTTGGACGTTTATGAATACTGTTAGCCAAACGCACAGCATAATAACAGCGGGTATTAAAACAAGCGAGTAAGCAAAAATGTAAAGCACACATGCCTGTACTCATTCTTATCAAAGCCGCCGCGGTGTCTCAGTGGTTATGGTACTAGGCTGCTGACCCGAAAGACGCAGGTTCGATCCCGGATGCGGCGGTCGCATTTCTATGGAGGCGAATGGTAGAGGCCCGTGTACTGCGCGATGTCAGTGCACGTTAAAGAACCCCAGGTGGTCGGAATTACCCGGACCTCTCCACTGCGGCGTCCCTCATACGTAACTTGACTCGCTTTGGGCCATTACACGCCACAAACAATCAAACCACCATTCTTATCATTTCCGTGTTTGAAAGTTACTCCACTCCAACCGATATCCTAATGGTGTCTTCGACTGGTCGCTTTAGATCGGTCTAGAGCGCTCTGAGAGGCGACCGCACATTCGGCTGGTCGAAGCCGGCCGCTCTGACTACATTCGGCTGGTGCTTTCTGAGCGCTCGCCTCCAGCTCAGAACGCTCTGACGCGCTCCGAGAAAAAAGTCGGAGCGGCTCTGAGATGAGTTCACGTGACAGAGACACTTCCGCCATTTCGCGAAAGCGGTGCGAGGCCTCGGCGTCCCGGCGTCCCCTACGCGTAGGCACAAGCAAGTGCGGGCTTTTGACGCAGACACGCTTGCTGCGTTGTGTTTTGCGGGTGCCGCGCTGTGTGAGGCAAAATGTTAAAGAAACGCCGAATAAGCATACGCTAGGACCGCGGTTTGTGTTGCTCTCGCATGACAACAGCGATTCCAGCAGCATCTCAGACGAGGGCGACAGTGCCATCAACAAGGCGACGTTCGAAAAATGAGCGTCCCGTGGGACGGAAAGCCGGGGTAGCGATCGATACAGGCTAAGCGGTGACCGCGATGCAAACTGTGTGCGACCACGTGCGGCTTTAGGTAATCAAGGGACCTTACGTGCGGCTACTGTTGACATCAGCAGCGGTGCCGCGTCGTGGTTCTGGAAGTTACGTCCCCCTTCTGCCCCCTGCGCTTCCGCTCTAAAAACTCGCTGACCATTCGGCTTGACTAGTCTCGCTATGCGCTCAGAGTAAGAGCGGCTCCCACTCTGCCAGATCCTAACCGGATCGCGGAAGCGACCAGCCGAAGACACCATAAGAAAACAGAGTACGTCTCACGCAGTGTGGTATGGGTAGCTATCATAAACCATTCTTTTTCCGCATAACACGCCGCCACGACAGTTTACTACCGAGCGAGACTCAATCGCCGAACCTAGCTTAACTAAACAACTGCAGGGCATCCATCGACTAGTGAGCTACACAGGACAACGAGCCTCTAGCTCTGTAGGTGTCGACGCGCCTGTGAGCAAAAAATAACTAGTAAGGAAAGACAGAGCGCAGCCCTGCACGCAAGCTTCCGCTGTGCTACCGTCCTGAGCACGAAAAACCCGCAGCACATGCGCCGACGCACTGTCGTCTGCTTCGGTACAGCAAATCGCTAAAGGAGAAAGCAGAGCGTTTCGTGCAGCCGCAGTACGGGTTGAACACAACGAAACGGCGGCGAACACTGCGAGGGCAAATATGAACGACAACCCCGATACACAGAAGCATTGTCAAAGCGTCATCGCTCGCCCGGGGTGACCCGGACAAGACAGCCGCCAGCAAATCGACTGCTTTTCTGTGGGTTGCTGCGACAGGCTCGCATTGCTCCCAGTGGGGGGATATCCAGCCCTCCAGACAAACATTCCTGAAAACCACCGGTTCTTGCCCGCGTTGTTGTGACCAGTCCATGACACAGGCAGTTGCAAGTGTTCACGGAGTCTATATAGCGGGTGCACATTAGCCAAGCGTGCCGGCGCGCACGACGAAGTCTGAAAGAACCTTTCTTTTTTTCTCTTTATCACGGTTAAGGGGGGCCGAGTTGGAGAAAGAGATCTACGAAGCATTCCTCGTGACGTCTGGGCGACACGGCTTTTGTCCGAGTGCGCGCCCCGTAACGTGCAAAATAAAGAGACCAGGCCTGCCGCTGGGTCGGCCCGATCTAGGTTGCACGACATCCGCTGCGCTCCATCGCTAAAGCCTTAGCGCGCGCGCCAGTATATATATATTTTTCTTTCTTCCATCGCACCGTTCGTTCTTTTCTTTCTTTATCTTCTTCACCTCCGCACTTTGGGGCTCTCCTGACGTCCGTCCTCTCCTCTCGCTACGTCCTGGTTAGCGGGGCGGAAACAAGGAGATCACGGCGAGCAGTTCAGCGGGTTCCCTCTGTCGCAATACACGGGCCTTTTTTTTCGTTCTTGAGCTTCGAGCGAGGCGCTTTGCTGCACTTTCATTGTGTGCTTAAGAGCAAGAAGCGTCGCTGATGCGTTGCGCGTAAGAGCGCCTCACGTTTAGGCACACACGACGACACGTTGACGGCATCTGCAGCGACGCGGCCAGATGTGCTCGGCGTTGAACAAGAGGCTGCAGCCACGCGTTCTAACCTCCGCTGTTTATCGGCCGACTTAGGGTCTGCTATACCTTTCAGATAATAGGTGCGAAATCAGCGAAATCGCGCAGTCAAATCAGCCTCCGATAAAGACGTGCCGCCGTACCGACGCTTAATTAAATCACCGTTGAACGGAATGACTACAAACAACAATATATAGAAGAATTGGAAAATCAAAGGACATGCGACTGGCTGAACTGCAGCCCGCGCGTCGGATTTCCTTGTATGAGTGTAGACTTCAGTGCCGCTCCCGATGCCCTCTAAGTTCATTGTTTACGAGCGCGATAACCTCGATTCAGCGATGACCTCTGCGAGTTCATCAAAAGGAACTGCTCACAACGATACCACCGATCCATCAGGGTTGCAACGACGGTATACACCTTTTGGACAACGGCATATTTCGAGCGGAATTGAATACAGCCAGTTCCGCGCCGCTCTGGCGAGTACGCGAGGCTAGCGTGCTGCGTAACTGAGGATCTGCATGACGGCTGTCGTCTTTCCAATGGTGGTCGCGCAGAACGACCACTTTAAGCTCTTTACTGCCTCCAGTCGCTGGCGCAGTATGCAGAACGGCATAAAACACGGCGCATACAGCCGCAATATGGACGCAAGAAGCGAAGAGCCCGCTCTCATTGTTTCTGCTCCCATTCTTTGTGTGTGGTGCAGCGCACTATTGCTGAGTATTTTTTATAAGCAGAACATGGCCCAGGGAGCGCCAGCCACGAATGTGATGACACCGTGCCTTGACCTCCGCAGATGAGCATCCGGAATGGTCTGCCCTCATCACAGGCCTAAGGAGTTTTGTAGGAGCACTGTTGAAGCGACAGAGCAATAGAATGTCGTAGGCGGGCTGTGTGACCCAGGGGTACCGTACCACAACGCACAGCCGCCAATTCTCGGGAAACAATGCCGCGGTGATAATAGACGAGCGGCCGACATTTCGTCTACCTCGCGGGGTGACTGAAACAAGTTACGGCACAAAGTGTCTGCTGGGGCGGCTAGCGGTTCTTTGTCGTGCAATTGATACGCGCAGTATAAAATAATAACTCATTATGACTATTGTTTCCATAAACGCGAGGGCAATACTGTCGCAGCGGAGCAGTTGACAAATTTACCACGCGGAAGGAGAAGTTTTAGCTCAGGCTGTCATGTCCCGTGAATAAAGGCTGCTTTGCACCCTGTCACCACGCGTACTGAAGCGTCCGACCCGCCGGCATGAAAATGAACCGGCCCGAAGGGAATCAAGCGGTCACTGTTGCTTCCCGAAGGAGTAAGCTCCGAGCGGAATAGAACTGCTGGATGTTGCGCGGTGGCCATGCAGATGAGTACTGCGCGCAGCCAGTCGACAAGGCACCAGGCGGCGCACACTCCATACGCAACACGAACTTGCATCAGTGCAGTGGAGCCTGGCAGTCCGTGCAGCGCCGGTGCCGGGGACGACGAGACCGCCGAGAAGACGTTGCGGGAAGAGCACGCAACGGTGGCTCTTGCGCGAACACAATGCGGCAGCCCCGAAACAGCCCCGAAACACGCGATCGTGTGGCTCGGCGTCGCTGCAGCTCCGCGTCCCCGAAGAGCGACCGAGCCCTTCTTCTCGTGAGCACTTGCGCAAGGAGGCAGCCAAGCGCCACGCTGTCTTTCATCACCGCTGCGCGACCGCACGTGCGTGTGTGTTGGTGGCCTGCAACGGCGCCTCGACGAGCGGCGGCGAAGCGGTCCAGTGCCGAGGAAGGGCGACGCGGAAGACGCCGAGGAACTGGAGTGTTGCACCTCTTCTGACCGCCCTGTGTGTAAGGAGGTCCAAAGGCGCGCTAGCCTCCGGAGGGACTGAGCGCGATGCACTGATCTTACCGCTGGACTAGCACACGCTATCACTGATGCTGCAAGAGTAGACGATGACGAAGCGAGGAGCTCGGCGGATTTTAGAGTTCGGTGAGCCGCCACCGAAGCCTAGCGCGTCGGTCTGTCGAATAACGTCCTTGTGTTTCCCAAAGTACACTTCACTTCACTTCACTTTATTACCTTAAAGACCCCACTTTGAGGGTGTTACATAAGGGGTGGGAGTACAAATATGGGTTGAATATGGTTGCTTACATGATATTTATGAAATGCATATTTAAATTGTTCACAAAACTTGATTGGCAGGTGATGGCATCAACGTCGTGGGGAAGGCCATTCCAGTCTTTAGCAGTGCGAAGAAAAAAGGATGTGGAAAAAGTGACGGTGCGGGGGCGTTGGCATGACACTTGCAGTGGATGGCCGGTGCGATGAGATATGCGAGCGGGCGGTGTGATGTAGGGTGGTTGTCCGAGGGAACTGTAAAAAAACTTATGAAACAGACTAAGAGAAGCAATGCGACGACGATGGGCAAGAGTTGATAAACCTGATTGCCTACATTTATTGCACAGCAGCTAGCGAGACGCTAGCTCTTCCGCAATAGAAACGACCTGACAGTGCGAGTCACACAGAAAGTACGAGGCACGAACATTGTAAAACATACGTCCGTGAGTCAGCGTCTCCAAAATGACAAAAAAAAAAGTGCTACTAGTGGCTTTGTTCATTAGAGCGTATAAGACAAGGAGGTGCTGGCTTAGCGCCGCGCACCCGTCCTAATCCAGACAGAAATATGGTACAGGTATAAGCTATCCTCGCTATGCTGTTGCCGGCTAGCGGTACACGGCACGCTACTGGATTTTGGAGGCGCGGGGGATCGTCGAGGGTTTTAGCACATCTGGATCAAATTTCTGTCGGGATTAGGACGCGCGCTTCGCTGAAGATGGCATTGGCTAAGCCGACCTGGACAACAGGCCATTTTGGCCCAACGCGTCCCATACCGCCAGCCAAGAAGGCTGCGCTGTTAGGTGGCTTGCGAGTGAAATTATGGGCACCATGCAGGGTGCGCCACAGCAGTCAGCTACGATGGCGGAGGCCGCAGCAGGACGCCATAAGCGGATTAGACTTGCGCGCCCTACGCTCACACAGACGTGGCGGCCACTGTGGCCTGAGTGCAAGTGACCTAAAACGTAGCTGCACGCTTAAACGCTCTAATATGAGATAACATCACAGCCCTTAGCCGCGCCCGTTGACCGACGCGGCGCGGCTGACAACTGAAGTCCGATGTCACAGCATGGTCAGAAACAGTTCCTCTCGCCTTCCTTGAGAATCGACGTCGGAGCCATACCCTCTTGTCTTGGAAGCACTTACACTCAACTCGAACTATTTAGGTACTTTCTAGCCACGCCCCCCCCCCCCCCCCCCCATTCTCCTCGAAAAAAGAAAAGAAGGCGAAACCAGAAGTAAACCGGAGGGGCGAATCCGTCGCGACAGGCCAGTTCGAAAAACCTACCAAACGCGATAGAGCCATAACTGAACAGCGATTTTTTAAAGCCGAATTTCGATGGAAGCGAAATTCTAGAGGCCCGTGTGCTGTGCGATGTCAGTGCACGTTAAAAAACCCCAGGTAGTCGAAATTTCCGGAGTCCTTCACTACGGCGTCCCTCATAGCCTGAGTCGCTTTGGTACGTTAAACCCCCATAAACCAAACGATGAAGCGCGGGTTCAGCAAGCCTCAACCCCAAATTGTGCGAGTGCAACCGCAACGGACACCTTTACACCCGAGCTCTTAAGTCTGCGTGAGGCTCAAACCACACTTGGAGCGACCCCTGGGGTTCCATATTTGAACTGCAGCGCTTACTAGAGCGCAGAAGCAGAAACCGGACGATCAGAGCCTCCCCGAGCCTTCAGGACGGGTCTTGAGGCCTGTCTGATCTCACGCTCGTCATCGCCAGCCGAGGCGAGCCCGAACTGGGTGCGGGGCTGTTCAGCCACGGGAGAGTGCCCCGCTGAACGGGCGAAGAGGGCCCCTGTCGGCTTCCCCCGACTGAACCGAAAGCGGCCAGGCCATGCACATGCGTCTTGGCGCCCTGGGGCGCGCTGAGATGCGTAGGCCACCACCGCCACCCTCAGCGGCGAGGCTGGCGATGCAAGACGCGCGCAACTTTTGCTCGGGTATTAGTGCGTGACCGGTGACCGCCCGCTTCGGACAACTCGCTCACCCTTCTCCCAAAGAATTGCGTGCCGCACCAGAAAGCAAGGAAACGAACAAGAGAATAACATGTGCGGCCCAGCCACGCACAAAGGCGGCCGCCACGCGTAATCGCGCAGCTCCTGTTCTCACGGGACGCTGCTGACGGCGGAGATTGCGGCCCGTTGCAGCTATAACGTGCTGCGTTGCGCTGCTCGCGTAAGAGTGAGGCAGATGCTACAGCATCACGCTTCGTATAGCGACGAGAGTACCGGCTGAATACTGTCTACACGGCTACATTTGTTTGTTTGTTGTTGTTGTTGTTGCTGGGTGCGACTTTTCCACCACCCTCGAACCTGCCTCGCGAGTTCAGAAAATGTTCGAGCGCAAATGCCGCACTCCAATAAGCCATTATCATCCGAGGCTTGTGATGTCGGGTGATAGCAGCGCATGAATACGCGTCTGCCTTTCACTCGAACGAAATAAAATTTTGCTCGAAGTAGCGTCAAAAAATAGGACACTGCATAACTGTGGAGTTTGCTTTTTTTATAAGGTTTAACGTCTCAAAGCGGCTCAGGCTATGTGGGACGCCATAGTGGAGGGCTCCGAATAATTTCGACCGCCTGGGGTTCTTTAGCGCGCACTAACGTTGCATAGGTATACAGAGGCCTCTAGCATTTTGCCCCCATCATAATGCGACCGCCGTGGTGATGATCGAACCTGCGTCTTTCGGGTCAGCAGCCGAGTGCCATACCAATGAGCCACCGCGGCGGCTTGAACTGTGGGGTTTAATAATAATAATAATAATAATAATAATAATAATAATAATAATAATAATAATAATAATAATAATAATAATAATAATAATAATAATAATAATAATAATAATAATAATAATAATTGGTTTTGGGGGAAAGTAAATGGCGCAGTATCTGTCTCATATATCGTTGGACACCTGAACCGCGCCGTAAGGGAAGGGATAAAGGAGGGAGTGAGAGAAGAAAGGAAGAAAGAGGTGCCGTAGTGGAGCGCTCCGGAATAATTTCGACCACCTGGGGATCTTTAACGTGCACTGACATCGCACAGCACACGGGCGCCTTAGCGTTTTGCCTCCATAAAAACGCAGCTGCCGCGGTCGGGTTCCAACCCGGGAACTCCGGATCAGTAGCCGAGCGCCCTAACCACTGAGCCACCGCTGCCGATAACTGTGGGGTTTAACGTCCCGGATAACACACATACGAGGGAAGCCGTGGTGGAGGGTGGTGGTGATAACTTTACCTGTTCGATTATTTTAAATGATGAAGCGTGAGTGGTGTCCTCCGTCCAAGACTCCACTGGAGGACGCTGCCGCTCGGGTCCTATCGAAAATACCAAACCCGACTCATGCGCTGTCCAGGTCGGAACACGACGATAAGAGGAACCTGGTCGTAGTGAAGGGCTCTGAATTAATGTAGACCACACGGGGTTCTGGAACGTGCGCTCCCAACGCGCAGAACATGGCTGCCTTGAGTCCGTAAGGCTGTTGGCTCCGTGAAAATAGCCGACTAGAAGACAGTTAATTGCGGTCCTGCGGCCTGTAGCACTGCAGGCAAGGAGCCGCAATAAATGCGGCACGAACCTTCAAGCTCATGTACGCAGTGAAATCTTCCGCTATGCCGCGCACGTGACTGATGCTGGACAGATCTAGCTGAACTGAGTTGATCACGCAGAATGAAGGGCCATGCTGTGTATCGTAGGAGGAAAATCTTTTGAAAAGTAACTGATTCACAATCACTCGTGACTAACAAAAAAAAACTGCGCAAAACCAATCAAACTGTCCAAATAAGCCCTTTATAAGGCGCAAGTTGTGTGCATGTCGCACATGCATAGAAATGGTGTAAAATAGCACTCAAAATGACTCCAGGAATTCGATGACATCACTTTCAAGCCGTCTCAACAACTGGTTTTGTAGAATAAAGGGGCACACAGTTCTATCCATTACTTCATAAAAAGACCTCAAATGTGGCACGTATCCTTGCGCCAGTCTTTTGGATGCATTAGACGATTTCTTTTAGAATTAAAAATTGCATCAAGAAGTATTATCAAGGCAATTGACTGATGAAAAAGACTAAGAAGGTCGACAATGTCTTTTTTTCTTTGCCGCTAAGATGGGTTTCGTCGAACTGTACACTCGCGCTTGCAAAAACACATAGGACACACAAAGCAGGAGGCATATTAGCGAAATATAAAAACACACCGAAAGGCTCAAGAGTTCAGCAGTATTCCGCACGCGAAAATATGGTACGTCGGTGCATCGTTTTCTGTGGCAAACAGGCGAAACTGCAGCAATGGGCCGGAGCGTTCATTGGGTGACCAACCTCTCGCGATCAACCATTAACTGCCACCTGGTAGGGTGGCGCTGTTGTTAGTGGTTATTTATTAATAAAATAACAATGGAAGGAAAAGATGTTGCTAGCTGCGGCATCTGCCATCTGAACCTTAAGTACCTGACCAGCGGCTAGCGGGAATAAAAGGAAAGGGAGACGACAGGGAGAGGGAAAAGAAAAGGGGGAGAGAAAGTGAGAAAGAACAGTGGTGGGGGCAATATACACTATGTGCAAATACAAAATAAGAAATAAATGTGGGGTGCTGCGCCGCGCATCATAAGAGTAAACTGCCTATCCAGAGTGTGGAACGCACTCGACGTTACAGACGCCAAGCCGCGTCTACTTGCCCGATACACCACAGCTTTCACTCTCTAACCAGGTTCAACAGTAGTTAATCCGCAGCTAATTTTTTTTTTCAACGTCCGACTTCAGTGACTGGTCTAAGCACAAAATATCAGAATTTGACATAGATCATTTAGCGATTATTCCAAAAAAGTACTATGAATTTCAAAACACAGTAATCGCACAAAACGAGACTGTCACGAAGTCCTACTTCGGCCACTGAGATAATAACAG
The DNA here is from genome assembly GCA_030143305.2 of Amblyomma americanum. NCBI lineage: Eukaryota > Metazoa > Arthropoda > Arachnida > Ixodida > Ixodidae > Amblyomma > Amblyomma americanum. The sequence goes on along the minus strand of JARKHS020025394.1, from coordinate 244,205 downwards.
AGTAACGTTACTGACCACGCTATTAAATCAACCCCGAAACACATCCAGCCAGACTAGCCACCAAGCAGTGCCTGCTCATAAAGGATGCACTCGGCGTTTGAGAGACCACGCACCAGGTAGCAAACGCTCGCCCCGTTTCTTCCCGGTGCGTCAAAAGCGCGCGCAATGCTTCGCACGTGCCAGGGACGCCCAGCTTACGAAACGACGAAACGCGGCTTAATCCATCACGTCGCTTTCGAAAATCACCCAGTTAAACCCCGCAATCCAGGTCTCTCAGTGGCCGCCCCCAGCATAATATCCGGGTTTCCCCCCACACACGTGCACTTACCCCAACGACCGCAGCGTACGGCTCCCATGTCGCAGCAGCTCGCCGTGACGCAAGAAGGCAGCGCGCCCTGTCAGCGCTCCCGGGAATGCTGGCGCAGCGCAGGGCTCCACGTGCAAGACTTGCCGGACGCGCCGAGGTAACATAGCGGAGCAGCATCATCCAGATCCCGACGTGAACGCGCTCCGACTCCTTCCTACCCGAATGGACGCTGGTCGTACTACGATCATGGGAGGGCCCAGCTTCTTGTCGGGTAAAAACAGCACGAATATCAACCGAGCCTGCTTCCTGGTCGACTGACGTGTGTCATCATCACATGCGCAGCACGTGCAACGCTGCCAGTGCTTGGCACGGGGACTTTCGCGAGCGTTCGTGACGCCACCAGCGCTGTTCACCGCGCTTCAAAAGGGTTGCCGTGACTAAAGGCTGTTAGGGGAAGCGGCGAATGTCCGGACCCCGTAGAGTATCTGTTACGGGTCCAATTGTACTTATTTTTGGAAATGTGGCGGAGAGTTTGAAGGATGCTTCACTCCCGCCACAGGTTGGCCCGGTATTGCACTACCTCCGGGATCGGCTTTGCCTTTAGCGCGTCTTTACTATCCTGTCTTTCTATCCCATCTTTACACTCTCCTACTATCTGCACGTGGTAGCGATTGTGGCTCGGCTTGAGCCAGTGAGCAGGCCTGTGCACTTTCCTTTTCTTTCTTTCTGGCAGCAACAGACAGACAGACAGGCTGTTAGGAGATGCTGTGTGTGTAGAGTACTTGATGAGAAAGGCCACAGTTGGAACCTGTCAAAAGCAGCGCGATTCCGCTCCCATGCTAGGCGGAATGGGACGCGCAGCGAGTCTCATCGACAGCACAAGCGTAGCGATGTCTCAGCATGTCGAGGATACCATGTTGTCCGCATGAGACGCCGCGCATGAAGGCCACAGTGTGGTGGTCAGTCGTGAACGCGGTTCGTGAAAGACAACAGCGACGGCGGGGCTGATAACATGAGCGAAATTTGGCGCGACCTCCTTGCATCAAGCCAGGAATGGCAGGAAGTCTCCGATTGCTTTCACAGAAAGCCATTTAAAAATCAATATCGTTCTAACTTCAAAAATTCGGCAGAGAAACTTGACTGTTTAAGTGTGGGAATGCGAAAACATTTCAAGCGCTGTCCTGTTTCTTCGGATCGTATTTCCATATTTGCGCGGACGACAACATTTAACTTCGGGTGCTGCAGAGGAGGAGGAGGAGGAAAGGCAGGGAGGTTGCAGCGCAGGATTCCCAGTTTGAATTTGTATCTATGCAGGCGTGGGATGACAACGACAAACCTATGTGACACATGCGTGAAGGTTGAATCTGTAGACCATTTTCTCCTCTAATGTACACAGTTCGCACTTCAGAGGAAGATTCACCTAGAGGTTCCTCTCCAGGTTAGGGCTCCCATTATCTCTGCCAGTGATATTATAGTTCGGTGCAAGCGCCAAAGGATTTGCATTGGGTTCAATTTGTGGGATTCTCCATGATTACATAATTGCAACTGGTAGGTTGATTTGTTCATTCTTTTAAAACTCTTCGAGCTCTTCTTTTGTCACCAAAATGCTGCCTGTTATTTTACTTTAAATACTCTTCTGTCTTTTTCATAACAATAATTGGTTTTTGGGGAAAGGAAATGGCGCAGTATCTGTCTCATATATCGTTGGACACCTGAACCGCGGCGTAAGGGAAGGGATAAAGGAGGGAAAGGAGTTAAAGGAAGAAAGAGGTGCCGTAATGGAGGGCTCCGGAATAATTTCGGCCACCTGTGGATCTTTAACGTGCACTGACATCGCACAGCACACGGGCGCCTTAGCGTTTTGCCTCCATAAAAACGCAGCCGCCGCGGTCGGGTTCGTGCCCGGGAACTCTGAATCAGTAGCCGAGCGCCCTAACCACTGAGCCACCGCGGCGGGTACTGACTTTTTCATTGATTCATTTTTCAAAATTCACGCTTGGTGCTAAAATTTTGTCGTAATCTCCTATAAAAATTTCCTTGTTTATGCCACTACACCTTGGCCAATCCCCCCACGTGGGTATGTGCCATGCCTTAAGAGGACGAAGAAGAAGGTTAACCAGACGAATATATAGATGTAGACATTTTTTAATATATAAGCTGTAGACATTGATACGGTGCACTGTTCATTGCGCGAGCACACACACAACCGGTCTCTATGAAATCCAGCGACGATGTATTACACCACATACACACACACGCGTATACCACCAGAAACGATGTACGACTAACGTCTGCTTTGATGCGAAAGTCAGGGAGGTCATACAGTTGAAGATGCGTATGCTGTCTGTCCGAATCCCTGTCGCAACCTACACGGGCTTGACGTCCCGTCTGTTCTCCGCCAGGCAGTTACACGCAGTGACCGAACGCTCCGCGAGTTCTACCTTAAACGATTAATAACTGGACGCCCCACTCCAGTTGTAACCAACACAGTGCTGTGCGCGTGTGTGATTTAATTCCTCTAAAAGGAACTAATCACGCGCACAACCTGGACACATATCTTATTGTGTAAATAGTTTGTACATATTACTTCTCGCCCTATCCTCTCTTCCTGTCCCCTCACCTCTTTCATTTCATTTCTCCATTCTGCTTGCTATCCTTTATTTCCGCTGCCCCAGCTCAGGTGCTTCAGTATCGATGGCAGATGCCGGGGCTAGCAAAAATCTTTTCCTTCCTTTTTACTATTATTTTAATAAACAACCACTACCACCACCACCACCTAGCCTCCAACTTGACTGCCACATGTAAGCTATATCATATGAAACGAGAAATAGTATGACACCACCCGGAACGCTGTACGACAAACGGCTGCGTCGCAATTTTGGCACGCGATTGACGGGAAAACTGGCGCCACATGGAGGTCGGCCAGTGCCGGGTATATATAGACTAACGACATGTATAGGATTATAGGAAGTGGCGTTGCTCGGCTTGCTGTGTGCTTCAGATGGCCAATTCATGATGTTACCATATTTTTCCATCGCAAGGATTTTCTATACCGTTTGCGAGTACACACACACACACACACACACACACACACACACACACACACACACACACACACACACACACACACACACACACACACACACACACACACACACACACACACACACACACACACACACACACACACACACACACACACACACACACACACACACACACACACACACACACACACACACACACACACGCCGCCTGAAAGTTGAAAATTGGTTTTTGGGTAAAGGAAATAGAGCAGTATAATAATTGGTTTTTGGGGAAAGAAAACGGCGCAGTATCTGTCTCATATATCGTCGGACACCTGAACCGCGCAGTAAGGGAAGGAATAAAGGAGGGAGTGAAAGAAGAAAGGAAGAGTTGCCATAGTGGAGGACCCCGGAATAATTTCGACCACCTGGGGATCTTAAACGTGCACTGACATCGCACAGCACACGGGCGCCTTAGCGTTCTGCCTCCATAAAAACGCAGCCACCGCGGTCGGGTTCGAACGCGGCGGCTGCGTTTTTATGGGGGCAGAACGCTGAGGCGCCTATCTGTCTCACATATCAGCGGACAGCCGAACCACGTCTTAAGGGAAGGGATAAAGTAGGGACAGAAAGACAAAAGGAAGAAAGAGGTGCCGTTGTGGAGGGCTCCGTGTGATTTCGATCACCTGGGGATCTTTGACGTGGACTGACATCGCACAGCACACGGGCGCCTTTGCGTTTCGCCTCCATCGAAACGCGGCCGGTACGGTCGGGTTCGAACCCGGGTACTCCGGATCAGTAGCCGAGCGCCCCAACTACTGAGCCACCGCGGCGGTTGACACACCACCTTTTCTCGTAATGGGACGAGTAATGCTTCGCATTAACATTGGTTACCAGGATAATAAAGGCGCTGTAACTGTCTCATTTCTGCGTGGACACCTCAACCGAGCCGTAAGGAAAGGGAGGAAGGTGGGAGCTAGTGCAAGAAGAAAAAGAGAAATAGTGGAGGGCTGCAGAATAATTTCGACCACCTGGGGATGTTTAACGCGCACTGACTACGCACAGCACACGGGCGTCTTTTGGGTCATTTTGACGTATCAGGCAAAGGCGCTTTCGCTGTGAGCGCGGTGAGCATCTCCCGCAGGGTAGCGGCTACGGTGGTCACGGACCGAGTGGAACAGGCCGAAGAGGCTGCAATAGCACTAGAAATGGTTCAGGAAGGCACCAGCACATATCTAAGTGATTCCAAAACGGCCCTTCGCAATTTCGCGAGAGGACGTATCTCCGCCACTGCATACAAAATTCTTCGTATACGATGCCAAAAGGTAGCAGGTGGATCTGGTGTTGGTTTCAGTTTTGCTTCCTCTTAATTACGCGGTCAAGCGCACCAGGTTGGCTAAGTCATGGATGAACAGCGATGGATTGCTGCATTTACCTGCGCACAGGATGACGTCATGCTAATTTTCGAAAGGTTTCACCGGGTCTGAAAATGAGTGCCAACCACTTTTGTGACGTGAACCGAAACAAACGCCCCGAATATCCGCGGATAGACGTCGAGCGGGTGTCGCAACTCCAAAGCCTTTCTTTGCAAGATCGCGCGAATTCAAACAAATCGCGGTCAACCCTATCCAAAGGCACCGCCCTCGCGTTCACCTTCGCTACGTTCCAATTCTGGCGCGACTCGGGAAACAGTCCCCTTGGCAGTTCAAACTGGACAGAGCCAAGCCTCGCTAACTCCGTCCGACAGAGGTTACGCAAGCAGCCGCGACACCGGCTGACGGCGTTTGCGGAACTAATCGACAGCGCCGTTGCGGAACAGATGTCGGCGGCAGGCAGATAATACGGGGTGGGGGGCTGGCAAAAGCAAATGAGAAATAGGCATTGCCGCATATACCTAGAGATGGAAGAGACTCGAGCGAAAGGAATTATTCCCGGGCGACAGCCGTTGGGTAAGCAAGGCCGGGAACTTGAGCTCAACGCGCGCGTTGGCTGTGTGACTGTTCAGCGGCCTTTGTAGGCGATGGACCTAAACGTACGGCATGACAGTGAATTAGAACACCGGGCACAGCCACAAAGAGTGACGGCCCTCTCTGAGCTGATTATATGTGAAGTTAGCAGCCAACCGGGACCCCGGGATCTCGTTCAAAGTCGCACGCAAAGCTTCTTCTCCTTTCCACCTCTGGAAAGAAGTGTGCGGGCGTGTGTGTGTGTGTGTGTGTCAGGGATAGGGCAATATGCGCATGCACCAGTTCGCGCGCCGCGGAGCGCATCGTTCCCATGACGTCGACGAGTTGCGAAATCCGTTTCCCGTGCGAAGAGCGACTACTCATTTCATTCATTTTTCAACCTATATGCGAGCATTCGGGCGTACATCTGGCCTTGGTAGACATCGCGGATAATAACGAAAGCGAGGTATACAAATGCAGGAAAGCCGTATACAGTCAGAGAAAAGTTCACTGCATGCGGATTCGCGGAAAAGAACTAATTCCTGCGAATTACCTCGCTAGCCAGTCAGATGGTATTTGTTCCAGCGGAAGGACAACACATGTCCTTTTCATTCCTGTGTGCTTTCCACTGACCTCACTAGCCTGACTCCGTAGAAGTAAATTTTTCCCCCTAATTCACATCCCGCACAGTTTTATCCAGGGCTGTACGTATGCGTGAGCGTCCGATCGAAAACAAATCAGTGTGCTGTCCTGGCAGGCAGGCGCGATCAAACTAAGCATGGCGCTCATTCTCCCTGCAGTGTAGTTGTCCAGTATCATTTCAAGTGAATGCGACAGAAAGAAACCTAGTGGGTATTCTCTCTGTGCGGTTGATTACCACGAGAGTTTAAGGAGTGAAATGGCACGAAGGAGGTTGCAAGTTCTCTTTCTAAGCTTAAGTATACAACCTCCTTGGACGGCACTGATCTGCAGATGACATTGAGGCAAAGAGCGGGCCCACCTATACTTAGACGAGTGCTCGAAAAGCCTCTTCATTACAAGATGAGGAAGCCTTGCGTATAGGTCTTGGTTTCAGGTATATATCGAAAAAAAAGAAAAACATACGGAGGTAAAAAAAACTTCCCCTTCAGAATCAGCACAAAAGATAACCTTCGTTTTGTACACTCATCGCTGTGGACTGAATCCATGGTCAAGTGCAATGTTGGCGCCTTGCTACAAGTACTGATCCTAGGAAACCGTTTCCCGACACCGAAGAGCGACGAAGTTAGCGGACTCCTGTCTGCTCGGGGTTGTTCAGAACTTTCCTTACAACTTTGTCCTGCAACGGCAGCAGCATCGCTGCCTCATCAGCACTGTTGAGACGCTGTGGCGTTGCCGTTGCTTGTCCACTGCATGGCCCTGCTGCTATCGGAGCTACACAGATTAAAGAGGCTGGAGCCCGAGCCGACTCATAGCAACACTTTTTTCCCGGGCACCCACTAAAACCTTCGCATGCACCTGGCCGCTCACCGCATGTCTTAGAGATCACGATTAGATATGCAGCAAAAATTACATACAGTAGCGCCGCCCTACCGCCACCTATTGGAAAATCGCGTATATGTTGCAAGCACGTTGAGGAAGGCTGCCTGTTCAACTTAGCTGGACCTACACATTGGATGACTTTGCGGTGTATCTGAATCGCGAGGCCCTCATGCTGTAAGCCTCCGCATATGAGGAATGCAAGACCCTCATATGGTAAGCAGTATACATTTGAGGAATATGAGGTTCTCGTATCGTGCGCATATGTCCGATCGCATGACCCAAGTCCAATTATTTCATGCATATGTGACACCTATGAAGCATACACTTAGATTTTTGGCGTCCAAAATAGCTCAACAGCACACAGGGACAATCAAGAACACACACGAGCGTGTACTCTTGCTTGTCCCTGTGTGCTGTTGCACTATTGTGCATGTCATGTGCAGCCAACAAGCACAAATTTCCACCTTAGTAGAATTTTGGATAATGCCCGCTGTTCGAGGCGCGATCGACGGTAACAAGGCAGCCTCAGCTTCAGCTCAGATTAGCCCTTCTTTCAAGGGACTGAGACAAGCAGATACACCCCCCCCCCCAAAAAAAAAATAATTTCTTGCTGCGCCATTATATGTACCGTGCTCATCTCAAAGGAAACGTGAGGTTTCAAAAGTGTTCGCACCTCCGTGGTGAAATACTCGTGGTAGCGAGTAATATAACTCAATGACGCATAAACTAGCGGAAAGTTTGTTGGCAGACGTCCACTACATACGCTGCATGCGCTGTATCGAGAGCCTCGCGCGGCACTGCTGTCACACTTTGACCCAAGGAGATGGTTTGGTTTGTGGGGGTTTAACGTCCCAAAGCGACTCAGGCTATGAGGGACGCCGTAGTGAAGGGCTCCGGAAATTTCGACCACCTGGGGTTCTTTAGCGTGCACTGACATCGCACAGTACACGGGCCTCTAGAATTTCGCCTCCATCGAAATTCGACCGCCGCGGCCGGGATCGAACCCGCGCCTTTCGGGCCAGCAGCCGAGCGCCATAACCACTCAGCCAACGCGCCGGCTGACCGAAGGAGAGTACGAACATCTATACTCGATGAGAAATCAATCGTTTCGCAGCGATCGAACGGGAAGGCGACATTTCCTGTCCTATCGAGCGTTCATTTTGCTCGCCTTTGTGCGCGAGCACGCTTTCCGCGTTTCTCCGCACTCCGTCTTCTACGCCATTAGTATTCACGCCGCCGGGTGGTGCGTTCGTGTGGAATATTACCCAGAATCGGGCGCCATTTAACTTACAGCGCTGCCATCTTCCGCCATCTGACCTTCCGGCGCTACTGCCCGCACTCTGCACACATCTCCGCGCGAGAACAACAGAGAAAGAGGAGGAGGGGAGAAATCAGCGAAAAATAAAAATGACAATGAAATCCTGCCCTGGACGAGGGTAAACCGCTAGACACGTAGCACGCGCGCCGCGTAGCACCTTTAGAGAGAGTCTGGAAAGCAGCACTTAATCGTCCCGCCCAAAGCAAACGAGGGGACGGTGAGGTAAAATGGACAGGCTTCGTTCTGCCTGCCCTTCGATCTGGGCGGAGGACGGCGCCGTCAAGAGTCGGTTTCCGGACACGCACGCCAGCAGGGCTAAAAAAGAGAAGCGTGCAGTGGGCAAGGACGTCGGCAAAGAAAGGCGGCTGCCACTGATCGCTCGCTTGATGAACGCGCTCGCGCTTTGCGAACGGAAAACCCGGACTCCGTTGCCGGGGCACGGTGCCGGCTGAGAGAGAGCCACCGCCGCCGTTCCTCGCCGTTTAGCGCTAGGCCAACTTTTATTTAATACCCCTGTCACACGGGCACTTGTAAGGCCTTAGAAATTAAGGTCCTTTGCCCCAAAGGCGCGTGACGCGCATCTACACGGCAAAGCGTCGAGACCTTTGCGATAAAGGTCCGTAGCAATAAAGGCGGCCGTCAGCGGCCTTAAAGTTGCTTAAAGGAGCAACCCAGACGGCAGCGCCAGCTAGCGAGCTCGAAGAATAAAAAATTGACGCAATTTTTAGTTTTGAAACCGTAAAAAAATATCTAATTTATCTTATTTAATGGTTAATTGTGCGTTACAGTGCACTTAACCGTAGAGGAGGCTATGACTAAAGACATCTACACTGCTAAGAAAGGACTTGAACGCTTTTCAGCAGCCGCATCGACACACACGTGCTTGCACATCTCGCTTTGCTGTTTTTTCTTCGTTTGCTCTTTGTTGTTGCGTGTTTTGAGTTTGCTTGTGTGCACAAAGACACAAGCAACAAAGCACGCTTCTAGAACACGACGAGGAGCCGAACGGAAAATTGCGCCTACCGTGGTCGGACCGAGAACGATGAAAAAAAAAAAGAAACTTTGTTACAAAATATCCGTTTCTCATCGTCAGAACGCTCGTTTATTATCGTGATAGCTACTTTTTCCAACATAAACGAAAGCACTCTTAGCTGAAGTGCTACCGTCTGCTTTAATTTCATAATGTTACTAGCGCTGCTGCACACACAGCGGTGACTTCTGGCATTCACGGAGGCCGCGTTCTAGCTCCTTTGGATTTTCCGTGTAGCAGCGTCGCTGCTCCTTTTCGGTTTTCCTCCTTTAGTGCAATAAGACAACTTTACGGCAAACGCCGAGAAGAAGCCCCGTGTGACAGGGGTATAAGGGATTGGCGGTAAATGAAGCGGGCGAGGTTTCCGGGTGAAGCTTATGAAGTGCGGCCGCTCGCCGTCAGCCGGTCCTCCTGTAGGAAAGCCAGCGGCGCTTGAGTATAGGCCGCTCTGTTCTTTATGTGGTGTGTGCGGGGATATCAAACATTATATTATGTACTGCCCAGAGTACAAAGCGGAAAGGTATGTGATGTTCGCTTCCTTCAAGAAGGCAGGAGTCCTTCACAGTACAGTTCAGGACATTGTCTACCAGAGTGGAAACCAGACATGCAGAAGGGAGGCTGCACGCCTTCTTTTAACATTTCTGCAGGACACGGATCTTGTTTTTAAATGTGACAGCAGGAACGGACTATGGCCTAGTGTGATTGAATATGTGCGTAGATGGTGTCTTCTGGAGTGGACCATGTCATACTGTGAGTAAATGTGTGCATGCATGGTGGCACTGCAATGGACTATGTTCTACTGTGACTGAATATGTGCATAGATGGTGACTTCTGGAGTGGACTGTGCTGTGGACTGTGTGGAGTGATTGTGTGCATAGATGGTGACTGCGGCAGAGAATGTGTGCTATTATAAGAGACTGGGCGCATAGCGGGGTAGATGCGACAAGCTTTAGGACATTGTTAATACAGAAGGGACGCTACGGTGGAGCAATTGCCGGCAGATAAAGCAAGGCTAACCCCACCTGTAGCATTCAACACCTCAACTCAACTCAACTATAGGCCCAACGCTGATGCGAAAGGGGTATACACTTCACTTCCCTTAGTGTTGGCCTCACTGATATACCGTATTAATATGATGAATGCCTCCATCATACTCATCGGGCCCAATTACTGTTTCTCTGCGCATGGCTTGTTGCACTGCCCTGAACTTGATCTTGATTTCAGTGTTTAGCACACCAATGTATGATGCTGGTGGTATGCAATACCAAGAGCAATTGTGGCCTCAGTGGCCGAAGAGCAGTACCACCACTGCGCTTGCTAAGGTTATAACCGGTTCTCGCAGGTGGTGAACCACAAGCTCGGTTCACCACAGGTTGTCCAGCGTCCGCTCATTGTCATTGAACGATAATTGATTCATTCCATGCAGCGCGCTGTCTTTTTCTTATGACATTTTATCAAATCCCTTTATTATCCGTATTTAAACGATTAAACAACTAACAAGATTCCCCGCTTGACACCAGCATCGGGCAGCGAAACACAGTGCCGAGTGGACGCTCTCTATGAATGTCTGTTTTTCGTAGTATATCGTTCGTAGCCTTGACCGTAAGGTTGGTCTTTACAAGAAAAAAAAAGTGGCAATTTTTCTGTGCGAGAAAACGTCTCACTAATCAGCGCTCGCGTTTTACAGCTCTTCAGCCTCATCTCATGCGCTGCCTCCTCTCGAGTTAACTCCAAGGGATCAAAGTTGTTCCGGGGCCCTCTCCTTCTGCCTGCCGGACTTCCGAAAGGGGACGCAAAAACATCATTTTATTTTCCTTCATCCTCGCCTGTACCAAGTGAAAGTTGGCCTCGTGTATGTACAGGTTAAACTGAAACTGAGATCACTACATAATAGCATACCGAAGTGGCTTCAAACGACGCTCAGTCAGTCCCCACATGTTCGCAGTGCACCGGGAGCTTACGTCAGCTCCCAGTCAGCTCTCGGGCGCGCCTCGCCGCGGACCTTGACACCTGATCGTATCACAATCTGCAATAAAGGGTTGAACACTCAAAGCCCTCCGTCGTTTGAGTTATGGCCTTCGAAACGCTTGCTACAGCATAGCGACACAGTGCGTAATTACCGGGGTGCGCGCAAGGGAGACGAATTGCGCCGGGAGGCAGCACTGGATTCTTTTAGACAGGCGCCTAAGATAAACAAGAGCCCCTGACGAAGGCTGCATGCACGTGAATCGTTTCGCGCACAAATCAGCAAGGCAGTGATATCGAACCATATACTACGCTAATAGTATCGTGTATATTATATACCACATAATATTCAAATGTATTGAAAGACACTAGACTGTTAGGCACTACGAGCAATACTTAAAACGATATACTAAACTGGCTGCAGTTTACAATACGCCGGATCCGAACCGCTCCCTTTGAAGGGCGTGCGAGAGGCGGAGCAAATACGGGACAGGGCGAGTACACGCGTTAATTGCAACGCTGCCAGCTAAAGCAACCAGCGCTGCAGTGTAGGCCTTGACGTCACTCTGCATGCAGAAACGTGGAGCATTTCGGAAATCGGAAGCATGACCGCACAAAATGGCGAAGAGGATGGAGTACGATTTTAGTGTTTTGAGCGGCCCACGCACTTATATTATACTGGCACAGACATTTCGCCAAGTTCGAATACGCAATTTCCCCTTGGCTTCATTATATGCAAGTGCTTAATATGAAGGCAGACGGTTCGTTCAGTGTCAAGGTGAAACCCGGTGCTCTGAAACGGCAGGTGGCTGACTTCCGGGTCAGAAGCCACGTCGCACGCAATGCTGATTTATTTATTTGGTACCTGCATCGCACTCGCAATGCAGCTTCGCACGAAAGGCGGCTTCCGGCTGCCCCTAAAGTAAAGTGGCAGCATTTATTCGGCTAAAAGATGATGAAACGCTATCGAAGCATCCCTCAGAGATGCGTCAGGCGCAGCCCGGCTCGTCAAAGTGAACGTTTGTCTCAAAATACAGGCCCTGCACTGCTCATAAACACCGCATTAAAGAACCTTAAAGAACCTAATGAACAATTAAAAAATGTTCGCTCATTCATCAGTGTGCCAAAAAAAGGAAAAGAGAAGAGTAAGGGTAGGGGGAGGCGCAGGTGGTACCGAACACGATGTTTTGTTTAGTTTTCAAGCAACGGAAATTCGTTGACGCCTCGAAGTTACAGCAGAGTCGCTAGATTCCCTGAAAACAGTTGAAGTCTTGCTGAAAAAAAAAGAGGCCGCCGGGTTTGTAGAACATGCACCCTTATAAACAGGTGTCCTCCATCTGAAACGTTCGGTTATCATTCGGGCTCACGGTGACGTTGCCGTCGGGAATCCCTGCCACAGTGACATAAAATTTTGCATCACCTGCCTGCAATCTGTTCTGTTGCCCTCTGCTCGAGCCTGCATGACCCGCGGCCAAAAACCAACCGATGAAAGCACTTACCTTACAGATCCTCGGGTCCCTCAGGTAGTCCATTCTGCGAGCGAACTTCGGACAGCCGACGATGAGTGCTCCAGTGGAACCGCTGCCGGTCCCGGCGGCGCCGTTCCTGGAACAGTGTTCGCAGCACTGAGTCTTGCCGTTCGCCAGACCCATGGCTTCGGCGGCCGACCGCAATCACGCACGCGCGCACACACACACGGAACGAGGCACGAGCACGCAGAAAACACGTCCGCGTTGTTTCCACAACGCCCGCTGAAGTTACGCAAGTCTCGCTTTGCGTACGTGGTCAGCACCCCCGCCCTCTTCCAAGAAAGCGTTCCCTTCCTACACCGACTTCTCCACTGGCGACCGGACGACTCGAGGTGACGTCTTGGTCCCGGAACACCACAGCAATGTGCCACCCTTAGTGGCGTACGGCAATCAATATGAGATCCCTCGCTGTGGAAAGAGGCACGTGCCTCCTGATGGTCCACGTCGGGCCTGCCTACAAGGGCTAGGAGGATTTTACAACAGAAAATGAGGGTTTTTCGCTTCCCCCAGCCACCGTCAGGTACGTCGTCAACTGACAGAAGCGAACATGGATGACGACGAACGGATAGCACTGGTTCGTGTCGCCGCGATGAACGGACTGGCCAGAGGAGCGACGACGATTAACGGCCCTCTGAATAGCGGGAGCCCCACCACCGCTGCTGCTACTACCACTACACTCGCGCGCTCACTGCGAGGGACCGGAACGGTCGGCACGATGACTACGCGGCGGAGGATGTGGCTCTAGAATGAGGTTGTTGCCGGCGCTGGGTTTCGGGCAAGGAGGCGGGACGAAGGCGCTCTCCAAGACTGCCGCGTACTGCTACCGCGCTCCGTCGACCACCCTCTCCACCCCTCTTTCTCGGGCGAAACATGCCGCAAAGCCGGCAGTACACGCACGCGCGCTGTCTAGAGCCGTGTACGGAGGCCGCGTGTGTGTACACACGCCTAGCGGCCGCAGCCGAGCGTGTCTGCGTAGTAGCCGATGACCTTCCACTCGTTGATGTCTGCTGTCGGGAGAAGGCGGTCGCGTGAGAGTTCGCACTTGGCAACGCGTGAGTGACATTACGGAGGCCGACATCATCGGGTCGCTGCGTGGAGATTCGGGAGCCGTGAACGACGGGTGTGCACTACATGCACGGGCAGCATGGTGGATTTTCAGCGCGGAAACGAACACGCGTTGAATGGTGACCGCCGTCGAACACGATGCCTTCCACGCCAAGTTCTACCTCATTCCCGGTTGCGCATTGTGCTGACGCCGGGTACGCGGTGGACTTGCGCTCATTCTCGACGCTGTCGGGTATTTTCGTTTCCCGCTCGGAAGGAGGCGCACAATACAAGCAATGGAGGTATTTGGGACAAGGCGCCGCAGTTTGTAAAGGTGCTTTTCGAGATTCTTTTCTGCGCAGCCGTTGACCGATATCCGCTGTGAGGGATAATGGGCAGCAAGCAATTTGTTTCGCCCGATATGGCGTCAATGGCCGTGTTGAGCAGTGGCCAAGGGCAAAAGAATGAATGGCGGAAACGAAGGTCTCGCAATAAGGCTATACGGATGCCAGGAAATGCGTGCTGACCTTCCTCACTTTGCAGAAGCTCAGAGACACCAATCAACAAGTTCGGCAAACGTCATCCACTAGTGTACGAATATGCAACGGAGAAAGAAAAAGACATCTGAGAGCTTTTCATACAGACGGAGCAATCGGCAACGAAAAGTGTAACTTTGCCACACTCGTGGACATATATAACAACAATGGGATTTCTTCCAGGCTCACCCTCCGCCACGCGTGTGGTAGCTTTCCCAGTACAAAGGTTACTGGCGCGAGGCATTCTTTATAAGAAGCACTTAAACCGCAGCCATTCCGTGTACGTTCAGTGCAACTGTAGCGGGGACAATAGTCCACGTTCAACGTCCGGCGCAAGATGTTAACCGTTTAGCACAGCACCCCCCCATAGAGAAGTGGTAGGGCTTTAACTTAGTTAAGCCGACTAGACCTGTGAAAGCATGTGTTTAGTAGCCTGACTGGCTCGTGGTTTTGCTTTGCTGGGTCATCGGCACGTCTGGCGACGGTATTATACTCAGGTTAAGCTCTGATCGAGGTTAACCTGATCTGATTTGTTTTCGCCGCATATGGAAGTTGGTAAAGACAACGATGTGCAATGTAGAGCGCTAGAGTGTGTTGCAGTTTAACACGAGGCGTGATCGGTTGCGGCGATAGCATAGGGCTCTAGTGCAGTGGCCAATGAAGCTGATCTGTTCCAGACGCCGCAGATTCGAAGCCCAGTAGGGAAATATTTATTTTGTTTGCTTATTTTTTCGAGATCAAGGCTTCAGCGACGGCCCGGCTTTTGCAGCTTTGGCCGTGAGGTAGAGCTTTCGCTCTAAAAAAAGGAACATTTTAGTACAAGGCTTGCAGGATTCATTAAGCCAGGACCTTCTGGCTAGTAACGAAATCATGTACTACCTTTCTGGCTTCCTTGCTACAGTACTCAGGTGCTAACTAATTACCAACGTCTGTTCAAGGTTACCAACAGACATCCTCGCCACCTCTTACACGTCTTTTTCTCTTAACAAGAGTGTGCACAATTGCACAAGCCCAGGTAGCTGAGATTAGCTGCTGCCAGCTAACATACGCCTCCAACCGCTCCGATCGTTGAAGTATATATAACAATTCTTACATCGAGCCAGCGCCACTTAAATCTCCGAATCGGAAAAAAAAAGGCCAAAAGCATAAAAAGCCACGCTGGACGCAAGCCACGTATAGAAGGGAACCGCGCGCACCCATTCTGCATACAGAGGACTCCGATTTCTTTTATTCTGCACAGCCATCCTTTCACAACGTTCTCTGGCACGGTCCCGCCTTAAACGCAGGCACGCCGCCTGCCGAAAGAATGCGTACACGCCACTGCACTAATGTCGGCCTGCTTAGTGCAATGCGTTGCGAATAAGCGGACAGGAAAAAGGCGTACACACAAGCGAAAGAAGGGAAGTCCTGTGCCAGCAGTCGTCTTGTTTAGTTTTTTTTTTACTTGCGTGCTCTTTTTTTCTCTTTTTCGCTGCCTTAATTTTAACGGGACTGCACGGTGCCGCCGCCTTGTGGACACCGCCAAACATCGTTCACTAAGTGGCCAAACCACAATAACCAAAGTGAGCGTCGCAGCGGGCGCTTCGAAGCAGTGCGCTCTATATAGAGTTACTGTATAAGTAATGCTAATGCACTCACTGCCCTGTTTAATGAAATATGCAAAAGATAAGCCCGCGCCATGATCGCGCTGGCTGCGCGAAGGAACATGAATGTTTAATGCGAACCAATCAGTAAGGACACACAAAGGCACTGAACAAATACAGGAACCCCCGGAGGCACTAAGAAAAGCTAATTTCTAAAAACGCCTTCGCACAGCTTTGAAGTGACTAGCGACGGTATACAGTTCGGTCTTAGCAAAAGTGCCCGTTTGGATTATTGCGGTGGGTTCATGCATCACGGCGCGAAAAGGATACAGATCCGGAACAAGAAACGTAAAATAAAACAAAACAATGTACAGCATATAGCGGCGATGTTGGGATTCCTCATCCCCGAGTATGGCGCGTCCTTGATCACCGTTTTGCTGCAGTGGACGATCTGATGATTAATTAATTCGCTCGCAATTCCTCACGGCGCGGATCAGGTGTCCGTCCGGAGTAAGAAAGCTACTGTGCCGTTCCTTTCCACGTAGCAGTCACCTCATCCATCGGAACACCTACTGACAGCACGCCGCACGCATAGAATATGTACATATAGAAAAAATACGAAACTTTTCTCTCGCATAGGTAAACCGAAAAACAATCCCACCCCTCGATGCTAGTGCAGGGAGCTAATCGGGACATAAAGGTAGCAGGGTATCAATTTCGATCATCATTTATGTTTTTTTTTGCTTTTTCGTTTATGCTAGGCCTAATTCCTCACCATGTGCGCACTGTACACAAATACACAATCATGTTCATGGGTTCCATACACTACCCATGTGGACGCATATCCAAAGTGCTCCACCCACACCAAGCGGACAGTCGTTCCGATGTCACTGGAAAGTAGCAGCGAGTTCCTGACATACAGCACAGCTTTTTGAACAAATGTCTGTGCTCCCTGTTACTACGCTGCTAAAATAATTATAGTAAGTCATACAAAACTGCGGTTGCGCGGCAATTAGCATTTCAGCCAATTAGGTATGTGCGCGCAAACTCTACCCGTAACTTCTGCACTTCGCTTGCAATGGCTACGATTGACTTTCTGGGATGCGTCCGCAGCGATCCAGTCTTTAGACTACGCGAACACGTGGTAGTGCACGATCTCGTTCACTTTGCTTAGTTTGGTTTGGTTTATGGGGGTTTAACGTCCCAAAGCGACTCAGGCTATGAGAGACGCCGTAGTGAAGGGCTCCGGAAATTTCGACCACCCGGGGTTCTTTAACGTGCACTGACATCGCACAGTACACGGGCCTCTAGAATTTCGCCTTCACTGAAATTCGAACGCCGCGGCCGGGATCGAACCCGCGTCTTTCGGGCCAGCAGCCGAGCGCCATTACCACTCAGCCACCACGGCGGCTCGTTCACTTTGCTTAGTCAGTGCGATCAAGAGCAGGACAAATTTGTGATTTAATTAGCAAAAGACAGAACAATCTGCCGTCCGAATTGCACTGACTAATTCATGAAACCATTTCCTGAACCACTCCTTTCTTGATTATTTCCGCACTTGATTTTATTTTTTTAAAAATGCCTTCTGCTAGGGACAGGACTGCGTGTATCGGCTGGGAACGCTGACTGCCGCTCTACCATGCACAGCCACAACAATGCTGTTCCTCACATCCCCGCGAGTCTAGACACAAAGGAGGACAAAACAACGGCCCCGGGCCCTCCAGCTGGCACGCACCAGCCTGGATTTTTCGTCGGGCTTAAATATAGATGCCACGGGACCTACTAACTACCACCACAAGAAACACTGTACCTGCACCACTAGGCGCGAGGCGCGCAATGGGCGAGCAGTGAGCGGCCAGGGGCTGTCGGATGAGAGCGGTGATGCGGCGACATCGCACATCTTCCGCTTTGCGTGAACCGAAAACTGAACACAGCGGCGCAACAACAACAAAAAAAGCGTGACACCGTCCTCCCTTATCCAAACCACGCACGAGTCGGCCCAGGCATATGTGCTTTCGCTCGATAGCTGTCAACCATCTGAGAGGGGCTGCTCCGTGACAGCGTGCTCTCATTGTCAGCCTTGCTACAGTTCCTATAGAAACAACATATCATGGCTACGCAAAGTATCCGTTGAAAGTTTTTTTTTTTAATCAGCTGTTACCCGCGCGTTGTCATGACATCATCGTCATCATCACATGGTTCGTGTCGTGTGGCGCATGGTGCGTGGCACATGAGCGTGGCTAGCGGTTTGGTCCACGACGCTTTTCCCCAAGCATTTCACCCCAGAAGAGTCGAGCACCAGGCCAGGGGAGACCTTGTGCGCATTAGAAAACTTGTGGGTGCCCCGCGGCACTGGGGATCGAGCCCAGCACCTCCCGAATGCGATCCGGATGCTTTACCACAAGGCCAGCGCCCAATAGCTCTACGCACCGCTCAGTCGCTCGCTGCAGTGCATAGAAGAGGAGATGGGTGGCCTCGAAGCAATGCACAGAAAAGAACTTCGCGAACGTCGCTGTCGACGAGGGCGCCAGCAACGACCACGTGGAGTACTTGAACGCGAATGACAAGGGACGGAGAAGTGCAGCCCGCCTTTCCCTGTTACACAGACCACGTAGAGACCCGGAATCAGATGCGCAAGAAAGCGCCAGTGTGGACAGGATCCCGATGTGCAAACTCGCTATGTTGCGAAAATGAGACAAAGTGCCAGGATCACGATGTGCGCGCCCGCAAAGCCGAAGCCGTCAGATGCAAAAGACAGAGGCAAAATACATACACGATGGTGCCACTCTGGCGTTTGAGCGTCAGTTCAACGTCAAGTCCTTCCGCTTTGAGCGCTCGGTAAGCGACAGATCCTGGAAGATGCTGCGAATTTCAAAAGTATATAGCTGTACGTTTACTTGCCTCATTCGTTACTAAAATCATAGGGAGGCGCGACAAAGCGATTAGTAGCACTTAAATTCGCAGCACCTTTCATGGCCGCCTGGTATTAATATTCATTCGATAACACTTCGGATCGAATAGCACAAATAGCCTATTTGGTTATCAAGGTGCTTTCTAGTCCCTCGCACTTTATTTCGTACATTGGGCCGGAACATTATCGCTCAACGGCCATGTTAGGTTGATATGACCGGCGCCAGCCTGATATATTCAGCCTCGAATCACCCGACGTGGGAAATTAGGTTGAACCGCTTCTAATAAGCGCAGGAGGCGCAGTTCGCCAGCGTCCGACGAGGACACCTTGTATTGTAATAAACGCAGTGAAGCTGGCCCTGAAACAAACGCTGGCTCAGAGAAATAAGTCACTGACACGGCGTCACTTTCACGAACAAGTGCGGAAAGAGAGGTTGCGCCAACAGCGTCCACGCGGAGTCACCTTGATTTAGTGCAGCCGTCAGGCAATCTTCGTATCCTTCCCCTCCCGACCAACATGTCCCCCGTCCTGCACGCCGGACGTCGTCATGCGGCCGCACAGCACCATTCCCCTCTCTTCGATACCCAGGGTGTAGCTTACACGGATGCCTCCTTCGTGGCTCCTCGAGGTTCCTGCGGCTACGCCCTGTACCATCCACACCTCCCTTCTCCTGAAACCCACACCAGCGGGCCGTATCTACACCCTCCAGACGCATTGTCCCTCGAGGTCCTCGCCATTGCGCATGCCCTCCAGTCATTTGCCCTCCTTCCCTCTCTCCAAGAGTACACAGTCTATTCAGACTCACAAGCCGCTATACACCACATACAGAAACGCACCCTGACCCCTTCTCTCCAACAGGAGGTCGAGCGAGCGGTCTCCGCACTGCAGCCTTCCATCGTTTTCCTCCGCTGGGTCCCTGGGCATTCAGGGATTGACGGCAATGAGCTGGCCCATCAGCTCGCCCGCGACACACCTTTCCGGGCACCGTTGATCCCCTGGCCCAAGCCCTCGGAGGACGGTGGGAGGCTCACCCTTCGCCGCACCATAAAAGAGGTCTACCTTGAGCTCCGCCTCGACAAACGCCTTTACCCTCCTCCTCATCCATCACTCACGGTGCCGGAGTCTCGCCTTCTTCGGCACATTCAGATGAATGCAGTTATCACCCCGTCCCGCCTCTTCCTCTATCGCTATCGATCGGACCCTTCCTGTCCCAACTGCCCCTGCATCTATGCGGACCTGGCCCATTGCCTCTTCTATTGCCCGGCTGCTCAGCAGTCGGGTTCCTTCCCCCCACCCTTTCTATCCATCACCACCTGGCTCGATTGGCTTGGCGCTGAAGGGGAAGAAGAACAGCGGCTTCTGGTCGCCCAGGCGGTCGACATGCTCGGCCTATAAATTATGGTCGAATAAAAGTCTTTACTACTACTACTACTACTACAGTGGCAATAAACAAAGCAAAAGGCTAGAAGAGCGTGGCCTTCAAAACACCGTCGTTCTTCTTTCCGATCGCCAGATTTCAGGCTGCCACACTGAATTAAACTGTCCAGTGCATTCGCGGCTGTTGCATCCGAAGCAACAAGAAGGGAAGATGAAGCAAGGAAGCAAACAAACAGGTGGCCTTCTTAAATTCGCAATGGAATTAATTCTTTGAAACACATTTTTGTCGGCTCATATTTGCGTGCAAAGATAGTGGGTTAAATTCTCAATAGGGTTTACTGACTTGTCCGCTTCATTTAAACTTTACTGTTGTTTAAACAGATGCTAACCACATATTTGATATTGAGCGCTACGAATATATGTTGTAATTTCAAATAAACACCAACGACTTTCAGCCCTTTTGATGGTTTAGATGCGGTACAGTTCATTTAAAAAGCAGTGCTGCGAATGTGACATTGGTTTCGACGTTTTTATAGCCCATCGGGTTTTGTGCAAAACCGCCTGTCGTTTTATTTATCCTTTTTCCGGTGTGGACATTGTTGAGATATATTCAAACAGATAGAGCGATCGTCGAGCAAGAGAACAAGCACCTGTTCGCACTTAAACGTCCAAATCGAACACACAATCGAACACGGCAATTAGGTCATCTTGCAAAACTGACAACCGTTACGTGAAAG
Source organism: Amblyomma americanum (assembly GCA_030143305.2). Classification (NCBI taxonomy): domain Eukaryota; kingdom Metazoa; phylum Arthropoda; class Arachnida; order Ixodida; family Ixodidae; genus Amblyomma; species Amblyomma americanum. The sequence goes on along the minus strand of JARKHS020025394.1, from coordinate 223,375 downwards.
CTCACAGCAGCAAGCTACTGGAATCAATAGTGTTGGTCAAGCGATGCCTACCGCAGCGACCTGTCTAGCAAAGAATTGTGTTGGTCAATACGAATTATTTTCTGTCCGTGGTGACGGAAATCCGATTTTCGATCTCAATACAGAGAAGGCACCGGATGACGCAACACCTAGACTTTGCGCTTCACAGGACGACAATTGCAGGCACAGACTTGCTGAAGTCAGCCGAGGTCACGTGGCGGGGAGAAGCGGGACGCATGCAGCACAGGAAAAACGCAGTCATGAAAACGAATACAGTCCCCGAGGGAGAGCTCCTCTGACGCAAGCCAAAGCGGAATCAAATTTCCAAAGGGCCATCGCCAACAATCGCCAAAGGGACAAACACGTGAGGGCGCCGAAACCAAAAAATAAGCTTACGTAACAAGCAAACCGCACAAAAAACGGAAGAACAACAAAAACGAGAGGGATTTAGAGAAGTCCAAGAGAGTTTTGTAACGTTCCATACGCTTCCAGCAGGCGCAGCTCCAAGGTCTGACCGCTTTCAATGTTCAGCGGAAATTGGTCGATTTAAAAAGCATGCCACGTGCGCAGCCGTGCACTTGGCAGGGGCAGGAATGTGAGCGCTTCTTTACACCGAGACCCCCGAAGCAGGTCAAAAACAAAACCGAAGCGTCGGATAGGCTTCCAGAGCGGAGTGTCCCACGTAATGCTCACGGTGACACTTTGTATAACCACGAAGCCCACCAGTGCTGCGAAAAGCGACTCGATCGTGACCACTTCTCAAGCGGCGAACGCACGCATGCGGTCTTCGCCACGCGTGAGTGGAGAATGCGTCAAGCAACAAAGCGAAGAACGCATCGCACTGTCGCGCTGAAAAACGAAGCGAAGCTGAACGAAACAACACGCATATTCGCTCCGGCATTTTCTGTTCTCCTTTCTTAACCTTCGCTATGGCACGAGAAGGTCAAATTTGCGAATAGCGGTCGTGTTGGAGTGGTTGGAGACGCTCTGGAGTTCCGCAGGACTCTGACGGGACGTCAACGAATTCAACCTCAACCTTTCCTACTGTACCACCCAGCCGCCCCCCCCCCCCCCCCAGTCTATCACTGCATCTCGGATTGCCCACATCGCATCTGTGTACCGCCCATTCGCACACACATCCCAACCACCAGGGAGCCTGCACTTCGGACTACACGAGCCGGTAAACAGCGCATGCTGAAGACCGGGCTAGGCTGTAGGGGAAGGCCAGAGGGCTCGTGAAGTGAGAAGCCTTCGCGGGAAGGTTTTTATCTTTGTTAATTATTGAAGTTTATCGTCCCCCTCCGACATGGCGTCAAGTTCGGTCTAGGCAGCGCACGGCGCGGTGGACCAGCAGTTATAAAAGCAGTTCATGAAGTCACCGAGCGCTTTAAGGGACACTGACACAACTCGATACAACTTTTATCCTTACTAAATATCTGTAAACATCTGTTGTTTAGCTCTTTCTGGCTATGCAGATTTTTGTTCGGTAGCAGAAGACGCCTCTATTGCTAACAAAATAGCGTTTAACATGGAACAATTGTTTTCCCGCCACTCGATACAAACTAGTGACGTCAGTGCCGAAAATAACTCCGTGATCATCATCTGCAAGTGAGCGGAGGTGCAGCCTAGCCTCAGAGATCTCCGCCGTGGGCGTCATCGAAATTTGTTTGTAAAAATCGCCTGTGGCGGCGATACCTGCTTTCTGTGAAAGCAGCCTCTATGCTACCAAGTATAGCCTATCTATACTGATCAACCTGAATCTGTACTATTAGTACCTTTAAATACGACCAGAAACCTAGCATCGTCGAGCAGACGATCCGTTTCAGCACCCACGTCAACGCTTCGCCTCTTCATGCATGGTCCCAGCACACGTCAGCGGCAGCGCACAATGCTGCTCGAAGCGAATTTCTATATGCAGCCTTTCGTGGGCGTCACCATTTACTACTACTACTACTACACGCGGGCACTCGGCGTCACTGCAGCCGTGTGGAAGCGGAAGAAACCCCGCTGAGTAACGGCGCCGAAGGGACTTTTTTTTTTTTCTTACCGTCTGGCGACGGAGTCCCTGCCCACAGATCGACACGGCCACGCAGTGCAAAGCAGCCATGTAGAGCGGAGGAGCCACCCCTACAGATCGTAGAAGCCCCGATGCAGCGAGCCACGACGGGCCAGATTTCGTGAACGTGGCCTCTTCGCCGAATAAGAAGCAAGAACGGAGCGGCGCTCGAAATTCTGTAACCAACGCAAGTGGGAGACATTTCTGTGGAAGATTTTGCTTCCCGTATCAAAACTTAGCTGATTTTAAATCATAGATATGAAAGCCGGCTCTGTGCAGACAAGGCTTGTGCGGATAGTACCATGCAAGGCAGGTTAGTGGAAACATTTCCAGCAAGAGCACTACAAAGTAAAAACCGGTATGGTATGGCATGGTATGGTATGGCAAGATATGTATGGTAGTTTTGGTATGGTGTCGTGTGGTATGGTTTTGGTATGATTCTGGTATGGCGTGGTACGGTATGGCACGGTATGATATGGTGTGGTATGGTACGGTATGGTAAGATATATATGGTAGTTTGGTATGGTATGGTGTTGTATGGTACGGTATGGTATGGTACTTCCATCGCACAGCACACGGGCGTTTTTCCCTGTGGTGTGACTGGGATGTCAGAGCAAGTTAAAGAACCGCAGTCCACCACCGCACCCCCTTCTTTCACTACCAGCTTCCTCACTTCCCTCACGTTGCGGTTGACGTGTTCACCGACAAGAGAGACAGTCACTACGCGTTTCACATCTTCACAAGCGATTTCAGATGGGTTGTACAACCCGCCGCGGTGGATCAGTGGTTCGGGCGCTCGACTACTGATCCGGAGTTCCCTGGTTCGAACCCGACCACGGCGGCCGCGTTTCGATGGGGGCGAAACGCTAAGGTGCCCGTGTTCTGCGCGATTTCAGTGCACGTTAAAGATCCCCAGGTGGTCTAAATTATTCCGGAGCCCTCCACTACGGCACCGTTTTCTTCCTTTGTTCTCTCATCCCCTCCTTCATCCCTTCCCTGGGAACTCCGGGTCAGTAGTCGAGCGCCCTAACCACTGAGCCTCCGCGGCGGGTGCATCGGCGACACAGGATGCTCAGCCGCGCTTCTTTCAGCTGTGAGCCGCGCTTCTTGTTCCGCGAATCCGCGTATCTTTTAGGCCCACGGAGATCGCTTCTATTTACCGCACGGTCGGCAATGGTGCGGCTGCCTTCTGTTGTTAAGGTCGGAGTAGACAGTCAGCCGTGCACGACCGGAAGATAGAGATTAACGACTGAATAAACTGAGCAAAGCTCCGCGTTACGCAGAAGCCTCGGCTGCCCAATCAGATGAGCATCGCTTTACCAAAATCACACGCGTGAAGCCCCTGTTGTAAGAAATGACGAGGGACGACGTGTACACGGCCACTCGGGAAGCGTGGCTAAACTTTCCACCTGTAGAGCACTGCATTAGTTTCAATGCTGAGATGTTCTGCCTGCGCTCGATTCCACAAAGAGTCACTGCAGCTGTTGAACACTTTACCTTAGAGTTATCTTCTTTCCAATATATACTTGTACAAAAACTCCTTAACACGACGCTTGGCATAGGGCACAGCGGCACGTTGAGGACTTCCTATTCAAGACTTGTATTAATACGCTTATTACTCTCTAATGTCAACATAATGTATCGGCAGTATAAAAAAAGTAATTAGGACGCTTAAACCACTGAAAGTAATGGGGGGGGGGGGAGTACTTTTCACAAAGTGCGAGTGGTGGCAAGGGAGTTTTTTTTTTTAGGTCATGAAGCTGAACATGAATAACCAAGAATTATCTCTAATACTCCCAGACCAGCAGTCTCGGGCGATCGCGGCAGACTTCTCACAGCGATTTTTGTTATATTTTGTTCTTAGTTACATTTGGAATTCCTCGTTCAGCATCTCGTGTATAGTCTGGAGGAGGCGCTGTTTCATCCGAGTGCACCATCAAACACGCGGCACAACCTAGGACATCGCGTCCACGAGAAACGCGGTACACTTCCTGTGCCGCTCAGCTCGCTGCCCATTTCGGCTGGAATAAAGCCGTTTCCCCTTCTCCTGGAGAGATAGAACGGGGCCAGCAGTACGGCCAAAAATGGAGCACAATTTCTTTGCACATTTTACAGCCTTAGCCGTTACGAGCTCTGGCTACTAGCCAAGACATCATCGCGGTGCCGTCAGTGCAAGGATGCGTAGTGTAGGGTATGCCACGCATAACAAACCTCGAACTTAGCAGCGGCATATCCACCGGGGCCAACTCGCCGTTCATCCCTCCCACGATACAGACAAGGATCCCGTGTACATCGCATGCTTCGATGCGTGAAAGAGGTGTGCGCAGCGGGCCTCTGGCCACGCTAAGGGCACAGTAGCTGCGCACTTGGCTGCGCCACAACACGGCTACCAATGAAGCGGAAGCGAGCGTCAACAGCGAACGCATCCGTCAAACGGAAGTCGAAGTTCCTCTAGAGGCGAACGGAGCGACGCCGCGAAGACAAGACGCGCCCACAACTGCAACACGCGCGGCAGCGCCCACACAAGGAAGGTTGCACACCGCGTACGATGTCAGGCAGGAAGGACCTCAGGAAAGAGAGGCTGGACCGAATTGACGGCGGGGTTTCGCAGCCGCTGCCTTTGCGCGATGCGAAAATATTTCCCTGCTAGTTCACTTTTCAACTGTAGGTGCAAGGGAGTGCAATCGACAGAGCCTGGCTCTTCTTCGGATTCGGGACTGTGTATATTCTTATATATATATATATATATATATATATATATATATATATATATATATATATATATATATATATATATATATATATATATATATATATATATATATATATATATATATATAGTAATTGGTTTTGGGGTAAAGGAAATGGCGTATCTGTCTCATATCGTTGGACACCTGAACCGCGCCGTAAGGGAAAGGATAAAGGAGAGAGTGAGAGAAGAAAGGAAGAAAGAGGTGCCGTAGTGGAGGGCTCCGGAATAATTTCGACCAAATGGGGATCTTTAACGTGCACTGACATCGCACAGCACACGGGCGCCTTAGCGCTTTGCCTCCATAAAAACGCGGCCGCCTTGGTCGGGTTCGAACCCGGGAACTCCGGATGAGTAGCCGAGTGGTTAGCACTGAGCCACCGCGGCGGGTGTATATTCTTATGCAGAGCTGACAGCGAAGAGTGATGAAGATTGATGAACGGTTCAACGCGCCCAAGTGGCCCGTGGTCTTAAGACGGGCACTGTAGTGGAAGACTATGGATTAATTTACACCACATGAGCTTCTTTAAGTCGCACTGAAATCCCGCAGCACACGGGGGCCTTTGCATTTAGCCTCCATCGAAATGAGGCCGCCGTGGCCGGGATTCGACCCCGCGACCTTGGAGTCCGGAACCGACTGCCGTAGCCATTAAGCCACCGCGGCGGGTGATGATTGACCGCTGTAGGGTTGGAAGAGGAACACGATGACGAGGCAGTGGATGAAACAACAGCTCCGAAGAGTGCGAAGGTGGAGAGCTCGGAAGAGGAGGCGTGAGCCCCCGCAAGAAGTCCCACATACGGCTGCATTTTGCAGCCATGGAGAAAGCTCAAGGCTTCCAGCCGGCATCACCCGACAGCTGCCAGGATACGGTACACGAAGAGAAAAGGATAAGTGGGATGAAGAGAAGCTGTGTTACCGATTGGCAGTGAACAAAGTTTTTGACAGCCGACATGCCAGGTGCCATCCCTATTAACCAGCCTGGAGACATGGTGCTCGGTCGAAAGAGAATGCAACGCTCGAAGTGACCGGGCCATTCCGCGATGACCAAGGCCAACAAGCTGAAAAGGAACCCTAAACACATCACACTGCCCAGGTACTTCACATGGGACAACTGATATAGCGATTACAGGGAATACTGTTCCGTTTCATCTCAGCCGGTATGCAAATAAGGAAGCGGAGCGTGTAACAGGCCGACAAAGAAGACGCTGGTGTGAGTGAGAGAGTGAGCGAGCAGTCCATCTCAAAGAAATTAAATCGTCACTGAATTTAATAACTCACTCTCCTGCTTTTAAACGTTTTCTAAGATCTTGGGCACCATGACGTCAGCCAAACGCGTCTCCTCCAATCATCACCCCCCCCCCCCCCCCCCCCCCAATGGGTGTGTGTGCCATTTGCTATTTGAGAACAACAGCAAGCAAAACAAGAGAACGGCGTCCAATATATGTACTTTGTTGTTGCAGGGGACAGAACGCTGAATTTGTATAGTTTCGATCGAGGCTGTCGCGAGCCCGTCAGGACTGAAACACCTTCACCGTGCCGCCCACTGCAGGACGCGTAAAAAGAACACTGTGGGCACTGGGGCCTATCGTGTAATCTGGGGCTCCGAATTGATATCGATCTGCAGGAGTATAATCTAGCGCGCGCTGATATATCAGCAAACGGAGGGTGTCTTTAACGCGATAGCGTTAGGGTCCTCGTGTCGCAGAAAAGCCGGCATCTTCGACCCTCAGCGAAAAATCTCGAAAAATCACGAGAGGAGCAACCTAGTAGTCAGGTGGGTATGACGAGTCCCAGGGATCTATGAATGTTAAGTAGAGAATGCCCAATTCTGCATATATATGGGCAATACCCCATTAGCTATCGCGTCATACCATTAAGGCGGAGCGTAAGCTTCCTCTCCAATTTTTGGAGCCCACCGCCGCGGCTGGTACTGAAGCAACGAGCTCGTCACTGTAGGTTTGGTAAGGCCAGACGTATTTTAGATGATTATTAGGCCACAAAGGATTGATAAAGTACGCGCTGCGCAGCGCACAATTGGGTGTTTCGTTGAACAACGGGAAGACATTTACGAGATTCATCTTCAAGCGCGAAAGCGAAAATACAATCTCCATCGGCCCAATTTGGCTAGCATTTCCTTAATTCGTTAAAGTACTTGTAGAAAGACAGGCTTAGTTGGTCGCTGTGGCTTGAATGCTCTTCGTCAGCGCATTTCAACGTGACGCAGGACTGAGTAAGAGAGACAGGGAGGAAAAAGCATTCGAGTCACTTTATTCAGTCTGCCTCTAAGCGCTCATTGACGAACCCCAGTCGTCAGCAACTTAGTGCGCTTCCATTAAGTCAGTAAATAACGAACAGAGGGTGTGCAAAGTTGTGAAGAACACAGATCTGCAGATATCAGCGTTGTTACAGCGGATGCCAAGACTCATTCTGTTTCTTGCCTTTTAACTTGCTTAGTGGCCTTCACAAATCAGCAAAAGGAAGGATTTAATGAAGCCCATTTTCTTCATTTCCAAGTTCTAAGTACGTTATGTTTGATTTATCTTTTAGCGTGAATTCATTACATTGTCAAAGGAGGCGAAGCCGCTCCCCGACAGGAGTTGCGAAGATGTCCTGAAATCACATCTAAATATAATAAAGAATAAAGCGAGACAGGAGGCTCGATAACGCCTTCACAGTTCCTTGCCCTCCCACCGCCCCTCTCCCAGTTTCCTTATTGCCGTCGAAAGCAGCAAAAAAAAAACATCCATCTGAAACACGGCCATTCATTACATAACAGGAACTCATTACGGGCAGTTACCGCGCCCCCTTGGCGCTAGATTAGGCGCTCGAATGCTTCGAGGAAAAAGAAGTAGGTACCTAACCGTAACATGTACGTCGATCGTACGACCTGAAGCTCTGAGCGAATGCAGGGCGGAAAAAAACAGGCGTGTCTACAGAAACAGCTGCTTAAACGCGCCAACGTACCGGGAGTGCGTCACTTGTGACGTGCAGTAGACGTGGACAGCGGTTTATTTTCAGTCGCTCTCTTTCTTTTTTTTTTACTACCGTGTCCACTCACGTTGCCTTATTCGCCACCCGTTTTCCCGTCGAAGAAGTTGCGGGCGACTCCCTTCGACACAGCGCAACGCGAACGACGCCCCGCATCAGCCGGGAGCATTTCTACATATTTTTCCCACTGCGGTGTCCCATTGGCTTTGACGTTCGCTTCGCCGAACACGAGGTCGGGAGATCGAATCCCGGCCATGGTGACCGCATTTCGATGAAGGCGAAATTTGAAGAACCCCTCATGTTCTGTGCGATGTCTGTGCATGTTAAAAATCGGCAGGTAGTTGAAGATTAACCCGGAGCCCATCACCTCACTCTAAACAGAAATACGCCTATACGGGAGTAAGCTCACTTCTAGCGCACTCCCTTTCATAAAAGGGAGTGCGCTTCAGCACAGCTTACACCCTTTTTAATCCTTTCTGTTTAGAGTGCATGGTGCCTCACAGCACGGGTAAAGCTTTGAAAGCGAAAATACGCTACACTCTTTAGACATGCCGTGTTTTCAGAATTCGTCACCGGGTTGTCACTGCAAGGGACCCCGACTGAGCACAGTAGCCTTTGTGAGCGGCTGTGCGCGCAGATTTTCTTAAAAGTATACATCAAAGTTAAAAATCGCATTTGCTCATTTAAAAGGCTGAGAGCACGATCACTCAGCCTAAACCACCGTACATATCCTGTAGAACACGCGTTAATTCACTTGTGGCAGTACTATTTCAGAACGTTGTTTCGGTTTGTCGAGCCAAGTGCAATCGACAGCAGCGTGAGCGACGTCACAATCCTGTTACGTGCACAAAGTGGCTCGCCGTGATAAGCAACGGACCTCTTCTAAGCAGCAAAGACCACGGCTGAGTTAGTCTCTTGGGACAGCGTAGCCTACACAGGACGTGCACCCACAGGCTTGTGACGCCAAGCTGGGGAATCTGTCTTTAGGAAATCGACAGCGAAAGCTCCATGTAAAAAAGGATCAGAAAGATAACCTGTGTTATATTCGGCTATTCGGCATTGTGTTTCGCTATTATCACTGGTACTTGCATAGTTCTTTGCAGAGAACAGGCGAGATATTCAATTTTAGTGTCGGCGCTCAATTAAAGCCGCCTCCAAGTAATCGCTGGAGACAGAGAGGGAACGGGATTTGAAGCTGAGGGTGTCGTTGTGAGACGTATTGTAAGCATGCGAGTCGTAGCCGCAGGTCAAGTGGCAAAGATGACGGAGCTTTAAGGGCTTGGGCTCGTCAGCCATTAGGCCTCCCCCTTCAAGGTGCGAACCCATACAAAAATTGTCTACAGAGAGTCTACAGACTTCTTATAGACTCTAATGCCTTTATATAGATGTTTCTTTCTGTCTATTAATAATCTATAGACAAAAGTCTACTAGAAGCGTATGGCCATAAATGTATAGATTGTCTATAGACCGCCTATAGGATTTGTATTGCCTATAGACTGTTCTCTAGGGTTTCCCTATAGAGTCTATAGACTTTACAGACAGACGTCCATGGACAGTCTATAGACTGTCTAAAGAAACTCTTGTAAAGGAAGCCCCGTGCGCCCCCGGGAAAATTGGCAAGCCAAATGGAAAGCGACAAGGGAACTGCGCACGTGCCTCTCTCGACATTTGACCCCCCTTGTGGCACGACAGGTCGATCGCGCCCGACGAACGCCACCGAGGGGCCTTCGCCTCGGGTCAACAGGATTTCCCCGCGGTCGGCAGGGACCGCCCACGCGTCGGTGTTGCTTCTCCCATAACGTGTAATTCACGGCTTTTCCCCACCGCGCAGTCTCTCAGTCAGCGTGCTCCAACCTGCAATCGAGCCCTGTAAAAGCTGCATACGTACTGTCTCTCAGCCTGCCGAAGGCCAGAGCTCTTCGGTTATGCCAGTTTCTAAGCTCCCCGTAAAATCCGCGTAATAAAGCCTGGCGTTCTGTTTCGGCCGGAACTCTCGCGACACCTGCGTCGTTCAGGGGAACTACTCAGCGCTGTTAGCCTATTTAGCGTTGTATAAGTGTTGATCGTCCTTTTTTAGTACTTGTTTCGTCGTCATGTATGCTTTTTCTTCTTTTAAGGTCCAAGTTTCGTACTTCAGTGTTTTGTACTGTGCCTCTCCTGCTTGGACCGTATTTGGTCCGCAGTGTGTGATAAATAAATAAATAAATAAAGAAATAAATAAAAAGTTTCGAGGCGGCACCTCCAGCGGCGCCACCGTCCGTCAATCCCTGTGAAGTAGCCACGGGGAACAACCGCGTTTCGAAGGGAAGCTTCTTAACTGGTATGGTCAAAGAGCTCTGGTATGATCAGAGTCACATCCGTGGGGTGCGACTAAATGCAATAAACACGCCCCGAAACATGGAGGTAATTATTAAGCAGGGGTTCGAAAAGCATGACCTGCAGGCAGTACCGATTTCAGGTTCCGCTTGACACGCTTGACAAATTTCGGGCCAAGTACCATGACAGCTGAATAACTTAGCTCGCGGAGGCGGTAAGGCAGAATTCATGGCTATTAGTGCGGACTACGTACAGGGATAATATACTTAAGTGTAATTATGCGGGCATTTCCAACAAATTGCAAAAAACTGCGACAATCAGCAAGGAAAATGACAGAGAACAAGCACCGATCCGAGGATGAAATGAAATCATCAGACTGTGCGCCAAGGAACTCTACAAGACGCGGCAGGATAAGTGAGAGGCATCGACGTTCCAAACGTCTCGCCTTTTGCCTACCGAATGCGCAAAAAAGCGAGGCCCGAATTGACTGCTGAGGGCGAATACTGTAAAACGCCTGCAGTCGGCTTTCCGCGCCTCTCATTTGCCCCCTTCGTCACAGACCGTCCAAGTATCATCACGCGACCTACACCGACAGCCTTCACTAAGAAGTTCCATCCCAGTGCGCAGCAAAAAGCTTAGCGACGCCCGAAGTATAAAGGAAGGGGGTAACGGCGACCCGCGTCCAGGCTTCTATGCTATCATTTAGGGAATAAACGCGTCTCACAGGCGATGAAGAGTTCTACAAATGTCGCTAGATAAAAACAACAAATATAGGCGAAGAATTTTGTAACAAATCTATTTAAATGTGTGTACCACTCCCCTCAATAATGCCCTGTGGGCCATGAGGGTATATGAAATAAATAAATAAGTAAATAGACAACGAAGGCAAAGTCCGAAAAATAGGGAAGGCAACACATCGTAAATCCACTTCCGCTCAGCCTTGACAACGAAAGCTGGCCTACGGTGGTAAGCGCAACAAGAACGACAGCGATGCGTTAGGACAGCCGAGCTTCAACTATTGCGACGGCAGAGTCCGACGTATAGATTCCCTTCCCCAGCTCATACGCCACTCTTGGCAGAAGCGGAAAGCTTTGGAGGAAGCCCACCGGCAACATACCACGCCATTTCCCTTTCGGGCACGGAGAAGGGAAATTCCGCGTGCAGGGCCATCGTGCATGCAGATGTACAGCAAGGTCGCGCTATGCGGAGTACGACCGAGTCTCTAGCATTCTCGCCCCGCTAGCAAATCGGGAGATACTGAGAGCTCTCCGTGTGACCTTGGCGATAAGAATGGCCGGCGTTACGTTATTCCCATTTCCATTTCCTTTCCTTCACAAACGCGCAATGCCGCGCGAAGCTCGCCGGATGAGTGCTTTTGCGGGGCAGTTATCTCAAAATCCCGCCACGGTTTATTACTTCGTGCGCGAAAAAGCTCGAAATGGCACTCTTGTAAAAAGCAAAGCAAGGAAAGAAAGAAAGAATAATAAATAATAAATAAATAAAAAGTAAAATGCAAAGCAAGGAATGAAAGAAAGAATAATAAATAATAAAAAATAATAGATGCGGTACCAACACAACTGGACTCGAGCTTTGTTTTTTTCCTGATTTGACTGATAACAGGCCGCTGGGCCTTTATCCGCTTGAGTGCGGGAATTCTTTAGGTAACAAGCGTCTGAGATAAACCGTGCTGCTATAAAAGAAAGCCACCTTCGTCTAGTTCCACATCATATTTGACCCGGTGGAGAGGCGAGCCAAGCACCAGGGCACAATTGCCTTTTCGCCTCATCAGCCCAGGAACAGCCGGAAGCTGACAGAGCGACGCGTGTGACCTAATGCACCCTTCGAAGCGTTGGAAGCTTTAAAAAAAAAGGGGGGGGGGGGGATGAACTGACGTCAGACATCAAGAAATTGGCAAGATTGGAGGAGGATTTTTATTTTGGAAAATTTTAATTCTCCCTAAACCTTATACGCATCTGGCCGTAAAAACAAGACCGCGTCCTTTGCTTGGTGTAATAATAATGATCTACGCGACTACTGCTAGACGACTAACCACACTCGCTCTACCAACTGAGACCTGTTGGCACTTGCATGGCGAATTCCTGATCCAAGGCCTGGCCGAAATGCTGCTTCAGAAACGATAATCTGGGCAACCTGCGCACTTGCCTCCGTAGACGCGAATATGAGAGCGCTCAGCCTATTATTAAAATCAGGTTTTGTTTGTTTCGAAATGCACTCAACTCTAGAAGCAATTCCCCTAAAATATACCGGGCTGTCTTAAGCTTTACAATCCACACGCATTGTGCGGCAGGGTCCCCGACAATGCTCACTATATGTGCAGAAGTGCACACTTCCACACCAGGAAAGCCCGTCCATCGCACGCGCCGACCTTGCCCGCATCCGGTATCAAATTACTATTTGCACGAGATAAGTCATCTAAGTACGTGTGCGTGCGTGTGTGATGTGTGTGTATGTGACAATGTCGTGCGCGGCTGCGCACAAAAGAACACCACGCGCGTGCGGAAGACAAGTTTAAACAAAAGCGGCCCAGCTAGAGACGTACACTGTTGCAAGCACAGGGAATTTCCTCACGCCAGAACCGCAGGTATGCTTTTTTTATCTTATTGAATTCCGCGTGTGAGCCAATTCTCAGCTACATAGACTGATTCCATAGACTTGACGGGAATCATACTGCGGCAAAAAGACCTTAGACCTTTCAGCGTCCACCTGACATGACTGAGTCCATGTCCAGTTGAGAGTCGCATTGCGAAATGAGCAGAATCAGCGGAGGATTATCCTGACACCGTCCTTTATGTTGTCTTGAAATTTGAAAAAAAAGGAACATTTGTAGATATAAAATGTTTATTTCACTCGACAATTCAGAATCATCTTTTTATTGGTTGTAATATGTTTTGCTCAGCTCCGACTTTTCAGCCATCCTACAATGTAGGATACTAGACAAGTTCGCTATCTGTTACGTGTGGTAAAGCTTCAAACATTTGACAGACCTTAAAACCACATTTCTCTTCACGCACGGTGGTTTCCTTATGACAATGAGCAAAAAAAAATACTTGTTTTTTTGCTGAATTACGATGTAGTCGATGGGGTCAGCAATCGCGTTCACAGACGACTGGCGGATCTTTCTGAGCACACACAACACACACAAAACTGAACGCACACAACACAAGCCTAGCACAGGAAACTATTTAGGCCATTTTGAACCTACTCAAGCGGGCTCGAGCTTTTACACGATAAACTTTTTAGAATTACTGCGCAAAAAAGCGTTGTCCTTCATATTAAGTTAAGAAGTGCGTGTGACTGGGCTAGTTGGAACGTGATCATATGCAAGACGTGCGCTCCTTACGTTGACAAAGACAGAGTTACAGGCGACAACACGAAAGGTTAAGCGCAATCTACCAACTGACATTTTATTACATTGAAGTGAAAAAAAAGAAAACGAGCATGTGACCAAGAATTGATAAATGCATAAGAGGAGAAGAGAAGACAATGCAGAAGCGCACTGTGCTGATGCAAAATTGACACATGAAAAAAAAACGACAACAAATAAATGTTAAAAGAGATGAAAAGTGCGAAGATACCAAACAGGTGTTTGTGAAGCTCGGCTGGGAATTTTTCGGCCTAACTATATAGGATGCTAGGCATATCGGTTAAGGACCTAACGGGGTGGTAATCTTGTTCTTCGCTCCTTCTGTTGTTTACCTGTACAGGTTAGTCCTCCAGTCCCCCATTCCATATGCGTACGAAAAACAACGGTTCGTATTTCAACTTGTAATTAACCACCTAACTTGCTCATCTATCGGCTCATTCGCGTCTCTATACAAACACTCGTGAACCTTCCGCACGAAGCACCCTGCAGGAAAGTTAAACCCAGTTCTACAACTCAGCAGTGAGTATGCGTAATCAACGCACCACAAAACATATCGCAACAAAGTAAAATCCGGTTGTACAACTGTGCGTTGAAAGAGCGCAGTCAATGCATACCGTGCAATAGTATCCTCTGCAGTCGGGCAGTCCTTGGCTGAACGAAATACTGGCGAAAGAGGTGGTCAACGCCAAAACCGAAACATTCAGCAATGTCTTTTTCGATGCAATTTTATGGTTTCAAGCCAAGTCAACCAGCAAATATACGACTTGGAGCTTTCAATCACGAAAAATGCCGCAGTGAGAGCAGCGCCCGCTATTCATTCTGCACTGGGATAACGCACAGCTAGGCAGCACGCAAGCTTACGTCAGCCGCTTTATCTCGCGCGGCTTATATTCGAATCAAAGCCCACGCGAAATCTACGGTAGTCGCAGTGACGCATTTATATCACTCGGTTCAACGGTGCTACGCGGTCGTTCATTGCATACAGCTTCGCATTAGGCTTCAAATCGCCTGTAGTTCCGCCCATCTTCTGCATAACTTTCACTTAGACCCCGAAGGATGAACAAGAGTAGAGATTCAGTAAACGCGTACGTCGATAAGGTCTCGAAACAGATACAGAGCACAGAAAAGCGAAACTCACAGGTTGCGAAGCAGCGTAGAATGACGCAACCACCGGCAGTTGCCGATCGGACGACGGTGCCGAGCAGACGACGCCGGTATTCGTAGCAGACGACGAGCCTCGCTCTCTGCCGCTACACTCGAAGACGGGCGTTCGCGGGAGGCGTCGATACGAAGTAGGGGGCAGCTGTAAACTACACTCCGAACGGTTCCTCACTTTGGCACGATTGGCTGAGTTCCTTGTTCTCGCTCAGCTAGGCTTTCACGCGCACACACGGACCGGCAGTGACGGCCGGACGAGCAACGAGCAAGAGCAGCTGCCGCTTTCGGCATGCGCGCGTCGACCGACCACGTGGTACGCGTACGTCGCGCGAGTTCTCTTCGATTCATTTTTCTCTTTTTTTTTGCTTATCCCGCGTAGGCCGTGCGCGTTTCGCTTTGTTTTCCGACGTCTGCGCCAGGACGAGCCAAGCAATTTTCCCCGGCCCGTTATGACGTCGCGTAACCTTTGCGGCTCCCCTGAAAGACAAAGAAGAAAAAAAAAACAAGCAACGAAAAAGGAAACAACGTGAAGTGGCGCCATGCAGGAAAGCCCCGCCTTAGCTGACCCGGCGCCGCCGCTGGTCGTGAAAGGAGTGCTACCGTGTGTGTGGAAGACAAAACCAGACAACAAATAAACCAAAAAAAGGACCAAGACACTAACACATAACAGCCTTGGGACATGATGTGAAGTGGGTAGGGTGATTGTTGTAACGCCGGCAGAAAAAAAGCCAATGAGTCTTAAGCCAAAACTCCCCCCTTGACCAATTGGGCAGCCTTCACGCAATCGCACCTAGATATAAATAGACGAGCCGCTTTCGAAGCCATTTTTTCTTCGCTCGGCCTCGCGAGCTATGTTATCTCCGAACGTCGAGAAGGGCGGAATATCGCGCTCTTATCTCCTACGACGGCCACGGTTATCGTGCGCAGTGCGTAGAGATATCTCTGCGTACAAACCAGGCTAATCGTTACGTGTGTCTGCCTATCTCGCGATGGGCTTTAGCTTTTTTTTTTTAGTTTAGTGAGAAAAAGAGGGAAAGAGAGAGAGCGAGATTACACTATCGTATAACGCAACACCCACACAAGTTTCATTCAGCATATACCTGGCTCGCACACCGTTTCTGCGTTGCAAGTAAGAAATCTACAAGGTGGACGCAATGCCATATCTTTGAAATCACCCCTACGCCGACATAAACCTCAGTAACTTTTTGTTGGATTTATGTGCACAAGGGTTTATCGATGGCTGCTACATATGAGGAAGAAACACGAAAGCTTGGAGATATTTACTATAATAATAATAATTGGTTCTTGGGGAAAGGAAATGGCGCAGTATCTGTCTCATATATCGTCGGACACCTGAACCGCGCCGTAAGGAAAGGGATAAAGGAGGGAGTGAAAGAAGAAAGGAAGAAGAGGGGCCGTAGTGGAGGGCTCCGGAAAAATTTTCGACCACCTGGGGATCTTTAACGTGCACTGACATCGCACAGAACACGGGCGCCTTAGCGTTTTGCCTCCATAAAAACGCAGCCACCGCGGTCGGGTTCGAACCCGGGAACTCCGGATCAGTCGCCGAGCGCATATTTACTATCGGAAGCATGGGATTACTGCGACGTAAACCAAGAGCCCGGTATCAAGGACGTAATCATATAATATATGAGGGCGAGAAGCAAGGTTCTACAGTTGAACATACAACGAAATTGAAGGGGCCCGGCGATTACTTCGTTACAGCCTGTGTTGACCGAGCTTCCAGAGGGAATAGTCATTCTTTCGTTATATCCATTATTTCGTTGCAGAACGTTTCGTTATGACGAGGTTCGACCGTACTTCCTCTGATGTCAGCGAGGACGGGGAAGACGGAGGCGGTGCTTAAGTTGATGTTGTGAGCAATCACAGACCGCGCTTTTAAAAAGGCATCTAGAGTTCAAGACAGGCGGTATCAAACTTGTTGTTGCAGCATGCACTCCGCCATTTCGTTTTTTTTTTATTCAAAGCCTGCGATGAATGCGCTCCAGTTAACCGCTTCACCGCTTGCACCTGTGCTTTTCGCCCCAGGTGCGGGCGGTGTCTATTGTTGTGGACAAAGAAAAAGAAGAAACGGTGGGCCACGACAACACGTCGCACTGCAATAATCGTATACGGTCTGCCATTCCCAGCATAACATACACGGCCAGTCTGCAACTACGAAACACGAAATTGCGCTGATAGCGCTAAAGATAAAAAAAAATAGCTTAGTAAGCTCAGAGGTACTTTGAATCCTCTCAGAGACCAGAATGCAGTTACGAATAAAGGCACCATTAACCTCTGTGAGTTTCTTCACAATTGCAATGACGTGTAGGTAAATTAAACGAGTAACAACATGCAGCCCTTGCATTCCATTTAGAGGCTCTCCCGAACAGCATCACTCAAAACTGAAAAACGTTTTGAACAGTACGAGCTCTCCAACGTGCAAATGAAAGGAAAAAGTACCGCATGTCAGTTGATTCAAACGGACATCGGTTTGAGCTTCTTTTTATGTTTCGTTTTTTTTTAACGTCGTAATTCCAAGATACCATTTGCTTACGTGCCATAAACAGCAACGGTGAAACCGATGGGTCCCGGGGGTTAGGACGCATCACCTTTTCCAAGTGTCTCACAACTGGGAAAGCCGACATTCTCGCAACCATTAGAGAAAATCGCTGGTTTCCCCGGAGCCGCACGGACTTTACTCCAGTATTCACGATACCCGTCCCCTCCGCTCTAAGTGAGGGAACTATTTCGACGCACGCCGCGAATTCGCGCAGATGACAGAGTTGAGAGCGTCAGACAGTCCGGAGGGGAAGCCCGAGCTTTTGATGATGGTGACTTGACTTTAAGGGCACAGGGGCAACTCAGCTATATAAGCGCCGTGGCACAAGGTGTTGCCCTCTACTCTAGCTGGGGTCAACGACCCATTTTTTTGTTGAAGAAATTCACCTTAGAGAAGCCAATCACTATGCCAAGGGAAAACTGTATCCACTGAAAAAAGCGGTAGGGTTTTAACGTAGTTAAACCTAGTATACATGCGAAAGCATGTGTTTAGCCTACTCGGCTCATGGTTTTGCTGTGCTGAGTCGTCGGCAAGTCTGGCGACGATATTCGACTCAGGTTAAGCTCTCATCTGATGGAAGTTGATGAAGACGACCATGTGCACTGTACAGCGCGAAAGCGTGTTGCAGTTTAACCCGAGGCGTGATCGGCTGCGGTGGTAGCATCAATGCGCTCGTGCACTGGCCAGTGAAGCTGATATGTTCGCGTCGCCGCGGGTTGGAAAACCAGTCGCGGCAATATTTATTTTATTTCTGCACCCAAAAGGTGGTGCAAGCCACAAGATTCTTGGTTCGGTGTGACCCCGTGAAGTAATGCTTTCGCACTAAAACCGGCGGGCACCCGGTAGCAGTGGGGATCGAACCCCGCACTTGTCGCGTTCTTGAGGCGGATGCTCAAACCACTAGGCCACCGTTGCGGTCAAAAGTTGGAGCTCCTCTACCGACAAACACAGGACACACAATACAGTCGTTTGAGCATGAGCCAGTGCCCTCCACCGCACACGCAGATGCCGCGTGCGCTCGCCTTACGCATATGATAAGGCACTTCAGTCTGTTCAGACTGACAAGCCGTGTCCCCATTCAGCTTAGGTCCTGGTCCGGCTATCTGCCTGTCAAGCATTGCGTCTCTCTCCGCTCGCTATGTAAAGGTTCACCGAATACTTGCAATGCAGCGACCTGCAAAAACTTCGCGTGCAGTCTAAGCGCCGACCACGCGGTCGTGGCCATTTCATTCGAACGATTGAGCGTGAATGATACTAGACCGAATAAGAATGGACCGCAATGGATCCACATCAAAAAGCTTATTACGCATGCGCATTACTTGATGTTTGCATAGTCCTCGCTGCGTTACTCGCATGTAAAGGTCCGTGGCAGCCTATTGTGGAAAGTAGTCCACTACAGCGAATCGTAGATGATCAGACCTCTCTGCATTTATAAATAAACCTCTTCCTCCTGACATAAGCGACCAGTCCAGCCACAATGCTATTTCAAACGGCAGGCTTCGCCGCTAGGAGTCTTTCCTGGCGCACGCACAGCGGCTCGTTTCCAAAAAGCCTCTTCAGAGAACGAACGCAATAATTACTTCTTTTAAACTCTTACTGTACTCCACTGTACGCACAATTCCTTCGGCCGAAAGTTCCGATTTCAGCAAAAATGAACGAATTCACACTATAAATTCAGAGCCAGTCGTTCGAGAACCGATCCCTCATCTGGCATTTGAGCACAGCCAGTCCGCTGAGGGACTATATATCAACATCCACGGCGGCAGCGGTGGTGTGGTGAAACTCGCGGTGTTTATGCATCTCAGCATGGCAGTTTTCCGATGTCTTTCACTAAAACATGGCGGTGTAGTGCAGGAGGTGGCCTTAACCAAACGAGAACTAATTCCTCGCATGATTAGAAGAATAACGTTTTCTAATACAGAGATCCCTCAAGTGTGAGAATTCAACTGGCTTGTGTCGAATGCTTAGAGGCATGAGGAGGATAGAAGCGGTCGCAGGCTCCATTGCGGCAGCAGCCAGGCACGGAAAAAGTAGTTCAAGGCGAATCTCTTCTCGTTTTGTAACTGCCGTCTCGGGCATTCCTATAACATTATGTAACGTAATGGATTTCCCCCGTGGTAATGAATTCGCCTCTGTGGGCAAAGCTCGTTAAATTCGCAAGCTAAAACCTTTATTACCGAGCGAAAGCTACACCACCGCTTCCAGCATGCACAGTGGCTCAGCGAGAATTGAAACGCACAGAAGACTCGCTATCATCGTGCTGTAGTCAATTCTTTTGTTCAAACTAACCGGGGTACGTTCAGCAGAGTAATAGTTTTCCGAATAACTAAGAGATTCGTTTCCAGCCCCTCCATCACTTCTAATTTCTCAAATCCTGTGACCCGGTGTACACCGGCCGTATCACGTATCAGTGTTCACAAAGAAGAAAAAAATCGCGACTATTTCTCCACCACACCATCACAATGTAACGCCATCTGTCGGGTGTACAAAGCCACAGCTGGCGCTTACCTAACGGGACTGAAAACATGCTACTAATTTTTTGTCTTATACTGAGCTATCCAAGACGTCATTTAACGTCAAAGTTCGCCTCGTGATCAACTCACTAAGTGGAAATGTAAAAATTTGGTAGATGCGTCACATGACCCAAATCGTGCTAATATATATGCGTCATTGTTTTTAATGAAACTTCTGTGAAGAATTTTCATGGTCATAAAACGTTACCTTCACCACTGTTTATGACTGACTGCTTGACTTGTATCCAATGTTTGCATCAACGTCGAAATTGTATCCAACGACTGCATCAACGCCAAAATTTGATTTAAGTACTATTCCTTACATTCCAAGGACACTAGCCAAGGATTTTACTCCTCCCCCAAGTGGAAAATCGGGACAAGAATCATCGCCCCATCGCACTCACCAGTGTGTTCTGTAAATTACTGAAAAGCTAAATTTTAACCGTCCTCATTAGCTTAAATTCATTCCGTACATCGGCGCAGCACTTCTCTTTTAACGTTATTATCTCCATGCAAAGTCCAACTTCACTCTTTCAGCTTCTTTAAGTACCTAATCAAAATTTGACCTAACTTTACCTGACTACTAAAAGGAATTTGACAAGGCAGGTCCCCGCTTTTTACTCCACAAGCTAAACCAACTGAACCTTGCGTATACAATGTAGTAGACCGGCGGAATATTTTTTTTTAAAAATAACTAATCGCAGTTTATTTCATTTTAAATCATAATTATCATTCAAAGCAGTTCAGTTCCGCCGCCAATCCGCTGAGCAGCCAAGAGAAATCGAATTGGCTCGCGCTTGGCAGATTGTTGTTGTTGTTGTTGTGCAGGGGCGTGTCGTCGTCTTCTGCGGCCGGACCCCTATGGCACGCTACAGGCTCACTGTGTTTCTCATTTACATAAATGGCCTTGCTGCCGCTGTACCACCTGGAATTCACGTATATCTACGCAGAGCTGTGTTCCTCGGGAAATAATTCAGAGGACGGTGCTAACGTTCTTCTAGTACATCTAATTAGTGTAAACAACGGTTCACGGAACTAAACGCTGACAAGTGCAAGTCGTTCTAGTATACCACTTTGACCCAACACTATACACCTGTGCACTGGCTGTAAAAACGTTCGCCTACGAACTGTCGCTACAAACAAGCATGTCCAACATTCTCGGGCAAACATTTTTAAAATTGAAACACCGTAAGACACAGTTATGGAAATATTTAAGGCAATGGTCCATTATTCTGATATGTAGCAAAATCTCATATTAAAGATTTTCAAGCGATCGCATCAAGCAGTTAAGGCTGATATAGAAAACCAATGGGGAAAGCTTTTGACGATAGCGAAAACGTTAACAAAAAAAACTGCATGGCTGCCGTCGGCTGATCTATTGATTGTTATAGCGAAATCTTACATTATATGCAAAATTTCGTTCATAAACGGTTTCCTGCTCAAACATGATTTTGTCCAGAATGCTTGGTATGGTCTACATTTCTGCTGACCACACCACGTCGACATAGCTATGCCGCGCATAATAGGGACATCGCAACAAATACTCGTATATGCAAATAGGCCACGGGTAGGAGCGCCCCTTGCCACCGGCGCGAGAAGAAGAAGCTGAGCACCGCAGTGGGTGGCACCACTGTCGAAGACTGGACCCTCGCACTCGGCCAGGTCGTTCACATCGCTCGGAAAAGGAACACACCGCCCAGGTGAGCCACGACCACACGCATGGGTGTGCACAGGGAAGGGTTTGCGATAGAAATGGGGAGGGGGACTCCCCCCCTCCCGCGACAATACGCATTCTGGCTGAAACACTGCTGCGTCGCCGCGTCAAGCACTTCGCGCATTATCCCTGCGGGACCGAAACAGGCAAAAAAAAGGACCGTGCAAGGCTATAGCGCACATTTACGTGACGACAAATTTCAGACCAGCTGCGCGATAACGGGAAGACACATTAAGTATGGTCATACGCAAGGAGAGGAAAAAGGGTTAAAGAAGGGTCCATTCTCGCCGCGAGTGCTCCACGTATTTCAAGACTTGGCCGCCGAGTGGGCCGCTAAGCTTGCCCCTATAGCCATGGGCTGGAGGCCATCTAGCGCGGACCGTCTGCATCTGCATTGTGACTAAATCAACTATTCCCAATCCAATCCAAGCATTTATTTAGTTATTTATTTCAGGTCCTTCAACGGCCGTCGGGTGAGGCCTTTACGTGAAGGGTATGAGGACTATATATACTTCATCAGTGTATAAAAATGACGAACCGGGACTCCAGCTTGTTATTTGCGGCTAAATATTGCTTGTCATAGTCAGTAGAAAATAGAAATGAGGGGAAAGTTGCCAGCTGGGGACCGCGTATGAGGTCATGCCTCGCGAGCGGATGGCGGCATGCTCTGTCAGGTGCTTCGCGGCTCCATACTAATGTCGCCAAATTACATGTCAGAAGTGATCCAGCGACTGTCCGGAAGGTTGACGCTCTGAAATTATGCGAGCGCACTTGAAATTCCACGCTGCGTAAAACCAGAGCGTGGGTACAGAGGGGTAGAGGCCCTGGGCCGGTTGGCATCCAGGTGTAGTGTCCCGGGGACGTACGTCATATGACCACTACTATCGATCGACGCGGACAAAACGGGCGCCTCGACTAACCACCGTTCGATCGAGGGATGTCCTTGGTGCGGATTGGGTTGCTCAGGGTACGAAACAGAGAGCGAACCATGCGTAACGAAGTGAACAAGAAGCGATTGGTCAACGACTGAGAGACCAATTGTCTGTCCTGCAAGCGACCGCCACGCGATCGCGGTTGCCTTGTTATTGTCCGCTGAGCAAAGAATCGACTCAGCCGACCTGACACAAGACCGAACAAACGGTACGACACCTAAGCGCTGTTCTCAAGTTCGTATGTGGGGCATACAGTGCAGCGTTTGTTGTATAAAGCTCAACGGAAAATTGGGGACAGCTATTCCAAGTTTTAAACCGAATCTGTTTGGGAGGCATTCGCTAACCAGCGGAACCGCAAGCCTGCGTCGAAAACAGGATGCGAAGGCGAATGTCACTAGCCTGTACAAGGAAGCGAATAGAAAGGCGTCCACGGTCCATGCTTGCCTCTTGTGTTTCGAGACGGTAGATCTACACGCGAACGAATTCGTGTCTATGGAACCGTTTGTACCGCTTGTTTAAATCGGGCGTAGCTGTTGTCACTGCAGAGCGCGGACGAAGGCCCACACGCTAACGGCTTCGAGCACCAGCTGAAAGAGATGGCGAATCAGACTACTGTGTGAGACCACACTGGTCAGTTTTCGAGATGGTGTGCCATGACAACGTGTGCGGCAGAGAAAAAGAAATCAATAAAAAAAACATGCTTTCCTCCTGGGTGGAAGTGAGCACTCCCATGTGATGGAGTTAAGGGGAGGCGATACTCCCTATCACAGTCTGTACCCTTCTGTAACCATTCTTTTAACAACGCGCCACAGAAACGATGAAAAGGGAATTGCCGGCGGATCAATACTCATTATATTGCTCTTACAGTTATTAATCGAACCGAGTAAGTGGCCGAAAAGCCTATAGCCGGATGCATCTCAAGAACGAATTTATAACACGACCTAGGAGACCATTGTCGTCTCGGTCAATCGCCTTGCAACTGCTAGCCACCTGGAATGCCACGCTATAAGACTGAGTGCGATTTATCGCGACGTCATATTGGTTGAATGGCCGCATTAATGGGTTAGATCTTCGCATTTTACATTAAGCGAAAGCTGGGCATTGGCAATTTCAATAAAACAGCTGCTCGTACGGCAGGGCCGCGTCGGTGGTATAGTGGTTAGCATAGCTGCCTTCCAAGCAGTTGACCCGGGTTCGATTCCCGGCCGACGCATATGTATTCTTTTTAGTTTTCATTATCACGCAAATAAAACGCCGGTGTGGCTGTTTCGGCCATGCTGGGGCGCGCAGTATTGCCACTAATTTCAGTGCTCATTATTTCTTTCCATCCGTTAAGATCAGGTTACCGGCGCAGGCCACAGTTTTGGTTTTTCCCGTTTTGTGTTCTGTTTATCAGAGCTGTGCAGAGCTAAAGGGCCGTATGCGGAAACTGGTTGCCGGTGCTGATCCTCTGTCCCTCGTGCAGAGCTATGTGGGGGAGCCCACCGGCTGCTGCCTAGGCGCACTCGCAAAGCTGTAACTCTAACAGAGAACTTTGCATGAAGAAAAAAAAAACACTGAGAGAGTTTTAAAAATTAGACAATGCATTATAGAACTTCCTGCGAAGAGCAACTCTCTGTCAAAGACATTTGTGGTGTCTTCGACTGGTCGCTTTAGATCGCTCTAGAGCGCTCTGAGAGGCGACCGCACATTCGGCTGGTCGAAGCCGGCCGCTCTGACTACATTCGGCTGGTGCTTTCTGAGCGCTCGCCTCCAGCTCAGAGCGCTCTGACGCGCTCCGAGAAAAAAGTCGGAGCGGCTCCGAGATGAGTCCATGTGACAGAGCCACTTTGGCCATTTCGCGAAAGCGGTGTGAGGCCTCGGCGTCCCCTGCACGTAGGCAGAAACAAGTGTAGGCTTTTGACGCAGTAGTAGCGTCCTGCTGTGTTGTGTTTTGCGGGTGCCGCGCTGTGTGAGGCAAAATGTCTAAGAGACGACCGGATAACTACGCTAGGAACGCGGTCTGTGTTGCTCTCGCATGACAACCGCGATTCCAGCAGCAGCTCAGACGAGGGCGACAGAGCCAATAACAAGGCGACGTTCGAAAAATGAGCGTCCCGTGGGACGGAAAGCAGGGGTAGCGATCGATACAGGCTAAGCGGCGACCGCGATGCAAACTGTGTGCGGCTAAAGGTAATCAAGGTACCTTACGTGCGGCTACTGTTGACATCAGCAGCGGTGCCGCGTAGTGGTTCCGGAAGTTACGTCCCCCTTCTGCCCCCTGCGCTTCCGCTCTAAAAACTGTCTGACCATTCGGCTTGACTAGTCTCGCTATGCGCTCAGAGCGAGAGCGACTCCCACTCTGCCAGATCCTAACCGGATCACGGGAGCGACCAGTATAAGACACCATTAGAGTGACTCCCGAATAGTGAGTGGCTTTTTATTGGTAACTCTCTGGAGAGAAGACTCTTTAACCAGAAACGTATTCCCACGAAAATTACGCTGTTAATGCTAACCTCCCATTTCTCTTACCAGTGCTCTCGTTGTTTGTTCGGCATGTACTCCCAGCATCCCCCCCGCCCCCCTTCCCGGCGCAAGCTCGATAAAAGAAAGTGGATTGGGCTCCTCCCGAAACAAAATTGTGCTTATGCATCTGCTACAACAAAACAAAATTGTCCTTATACATCTGCCTACAACAAAGTGAAATCTTCCTTGGGGCGTGATTAATGCACTCTTTGTAGATAAAAACTCTGCAATGGAGAATTTTGGCATAATGGGGATGAACTAACGTGGGTAGATACCGGACAAGCCAGGTGACCTACATATCCAGGTTGCCCCGAAACTTTGCATCAGTGTTACATTTTTGTTTTGGTCGCACACTGATCTATTGTTCCTAATGTCCATCTTCTCTAACGTTCCTGAGAAGTTATAAATAAACGTTGCAATGACCTTAACTACGCCGTAATTAAAGATTAAAGCTACATAAATACAGCTGTTACTAAAACGGGAAAATAATCGCGTAAGAGGATGCGGGCCCGCCAGTTGTGATGGTAGACTGTTTAATCAGCGCTTTGCAAGGACCAACAAAGAGGGTCACACTTGGGTTCTATGTTACATCACAATGAATACGTGTAACTCACTCACCTCCGAATTAACGTATACCATGGAGACAAGCTTATATAGGTACTATTGAAGGGTGTTTCATGAGCACCGTGCCCATGAATGATAGTGCTGGATAGGTAATAAATAAAGTTTTCTAACAAAATAATAGCGCTGAGCATGATCTATATGGCAGGCAACAATGTAACAGATTTATTGCAAAGTACTGCTCGTTGAAGGACATCTTCACTGTATTAACAGTGGGAAAATTTCTGGGACACAATGCTTGAACTATATTTGCATTGTTTTACAGTTATGATAAAAAAAATGTTACAATAATGTTTAATTTTAACGCTAAATGTAATCTTTATTGAAGGGTTCGGCGCGCTGTCGCATTTTTTTGTACACGTTGTTGCGAATATTCCGCGAGAGGGCAGTGACCTAGGCTGCGCGTCCGGTTTTGTTTTATTTTGTTTTGCTTTGGTGCACGCCGTTAGAAGGGGACTCATGCCTTTTTGGTTAGTCTCCCCATTCGTCCTTGCGGTTTCCTTCGCCGCTCCGGACGGCGGGGCTATATCTGCCGGCCTCGACATTGGACCCCTGTCCCCTCGGCGAAGGATTGCGAGACCACCTAGGGAGGAACTCGGGGGTAAGGGAAAATGCTGACATCAGTTCTCAGCTTTCCGATTCGTCAAAACTGATGAGCCGCAGTTAGCCGTTTATTTTTACATGTGGAAAGGGGCGCGGTCATCTTCGGGGTGTAGCCGCGAATGGAGCCGCGCCCGTGTGCTTTTGTCTCAAACTACTCCTAGCGGGCAGGCGCTCGGTCTGGCCGAGTTCGGAGGGAGTGACCGTTGAGAGCTGGTGCAAGGCGCGCCAGTTCGACTGTTGGGACGCGGTGTCCCTCGCCTCTGTGCAGGCGGTCGGCTAGGCCGGCCGCGGATAGTTGTGGCCGTATACTGACCTTTGTTTGAACCCATCTGTAAATAGCCTGTATAAAAGTTGGTTTCTCACTAAATCGCTTCGCCTGTAAGTCATATCATCGAGAAGCCTTCAAGCGGTGCATCCAGTTTCTGGAAATCACCGGACCAGTACCACCGGCAAACCTTTACTTTTATGATACAACATGTAACATTATTTGTAGATTCTATACATTAGAATAATAGTTGAAACAGGATTACTGCATGTATACTTTGAATGCTTAACTAACGTTGATGATAAAACATATAACGTTATTTGTTAGTTTTACCATTAAAAGACGTTCCAATGTAGCACACGTTACTGCAACTTAAGGGAAAATTTTGTAACACCATGTTCGGCATTACCTGGGTACCTATATATGCGCATGCAGCGGAACCCGCAAAGAGTTTTTGTACAGCCGGTAAACTATGTCTATGACACAGTCACATATACTAAGGTGGAGGGCTCCGACCAGTTTCGTCGCGTTATTTTGCGAAGCCACCCAATAGCAACATTTTAACGAAGTTGCAAAACGCCGTGGGCGTGAAAGGGCACCCATGTCTGACGGATCTATCACTGAAAAAAAAAAAAATTGAAATTCCCAAGACACCTAATTTTTTTCACCCAGCTTTACTGTACTACAAATAGCCGGAAGGAAAAATTCACCTTTAACACCTTGAAGGGTCAACGTCTTCAACTCTTTGTTTCTGCCATACGCTCAAGGAGCTAGGGTCGCATCTCGCCGATCGCGACTTGGCTCTCAGCATGGAGGAGAGCTCTCAGTGACACGTCAGCATAGTGCACACCTTTTTTTTTCCAATTTTTTCGCCAGGATCGCATGTCTCGTTGAGCTCGAGTCATCAACAGCTATCAGTACAATACAGTAATGGCAACACGTCCTGGGAACGAAAAAAAAAAAACAAAAAAAACATGCGTCGGCCGGGAATCGAACCCGGGTCAACTGCTTGGAAGGCAGCTATGCGAACCACTATACCACCGACGCAGGCAGCAATGAGGAATCTGGCCGCTGGTGAGGCGCCTGGGCGGCTGGGTTTTAGCAATTTCATGTTAGCCACCGGCTTGTTTTCATCAACATGTCGCTAGTGAAAATGAACTCCATGTTATTTTCGACGGAACAGTGTCGTGATTAGCATGCACAAGTATGAACTCGCAAAAACTGCTCTTTGCAGCAGATGGCCTTCTTCAATGCGTCTACATAGATCCAACACTGCGTTCGGCCTAAATTCATTATTTTACTGCGTTCATTCCTTCTTTCTCCATCTGCCTCCGACAAGAATGCATTTAAACGACGTCACTGTGGAAAAGTACCCTGCGTCGCAGCTGGGCCGCCTCAGCGTAACACCGGCTACACCCGCCATCAAAAGTCTTTAGGCCACAACGTTCACTTGTAGTGTAATGAACGTTCCTGTAATTCCCCCTATAGCGCAACATTCAAAGAACAGTCAAGCAAGAAACTTCTTTACCACGAGAAGAAAACTTATTGAATTTCAAGGCCCTGCGGACTTTGATGGTGCCGTCATGGAGCTCGAACGAAAAACCTAGGGCCTGGAGACTTTTGACCAACACTGTTAGCACGTGGATGCATGCGGAAAGCTCCGTTCGCGAATGGGTACCACTAATACGCAACGCGAAATTAAAGGAAATGCGGTTCTCTCCTTTTAGTGTGTGTGGGGGGAGGAGAATTTTCTGATTGGCCTAAACGATTCCATGGCCCGCGTCACCTCTCGGTCAGTGGTTTAAACCCAGCGACAGCGATGACGTGGCGTTGTTTGAGCCAGTTGCAAGAAGTGGCAAAAAGCTTTAGGGGAATCAAAAAGGAGCCTGTATTGCACCAACCGCGCGTGGTAAAAAAGAAAAAAAAATTGCGTCGGCCGGGAATCGAACCCGGGCCAACTGCTTGGAAGGCAGCTATGCTAATCACTATATCTTGGTCAGTGGTTTAAACCCAGCGACAGCGATGATGTGGCGTTGTTTGAGCCAGTTGCAAGAAGTGGCAAAAAGCTTTAGGGGAATCAAAAAGGAGCCTGTATTGCACCAACCGCGCGTGGTAAAAAAGAAAAAAAAATTGCGTCGGCCGGGAATCGAACCCGGGCCAACTGCTTGGAAGGCAGCTATGTTAATCACTATATCTTGGTCAGTGGTTTAAACCCAGCGACAGCGATGATGTGGCGTTGTTTGAGCCAGTTGCAAGAATTGGCAAAAAGCTCTAGGGGAATCAAAAAGGAGTCTGTATTGCACCAACCGCGCGTGGTAAAAAGAAAAAAAAATTGCGTCGGCCGGGAATCGAACCCGGGTCAACTGCTTGGAAGGCAGCTATGCTAACCACTATACCACCGACGCCGACAAGGCCGCTTCAAGCCAAGGTCTCATCATATAAAAATCCCCAGTGCCTGACTGATTCTGCTTCAGGACGAGTTCAATGTTGTTCCATACAGGCTAAACGTAATGTTCATTAATCAGTGTAGTGAGTGAGGGCAGAGGCTAGAGCCTTTCGTGCGTAAAAACGCTTCACGACCGGTCAGCGCCAGGGCAATGGCTGGCCATGAAACGCGCTTACTACGACATACATCAAAAGATGGCGCCACGTACCTGAAGGATGCACGCGCCCGCGAAGTTTGACCAGACGAGGACTCGACAGTTATCTGCGTATCTCATCTGCTCCTAGCCTGCTTCTCCAGCACATTGTCTACTATCTTTCTCCCAAACGCACTGATCTTCCAGCGCAGGATAACAGCCAACACTAAAAAAAGGCCCACAACACTGTATCGGAACAGCTCTCACTTTCTACCGCTTCGAATTCTACGAGCAAGAGTTGCGGCGGGAGCCGCACATCCCACAATTCCAGAGCGTCTTTGCCAGGCGTAGCAAGAAATCCTTGTATGGTACCGTGGCACACGCTTCAGGAATGGGCGCAGCAATGCCCTATGTACCGAATCCATGCGTAGACAATAGGTGATACACCCGCCGCGGGGGCTCAGCGGTTAGGGCGCTCGGCTACTGATCCGGAGTTCCCGGGTTCGAACCCGACCGCGGCGGCTGCGTTTGTATGGAGGGAAAACGCTAAGGCGCCCGTGTGCTTTGCGATGTCAGTGCACGTGAAACATCCCCAGGTGGTCGGAATTATTCCGGAGCCCTCCACTACGCCACCTCTTTATTCTTTAACTCCTTCCTTTATGGTGCGGTTCAGGTGTCCAACGATTATGAGACAGATAATGCTCTATTTGTGAACTAGGGAGCACGAAATACCGGACGAGGGACAGAGTAAGGGACACAAAAACAGGTTCACGAGCGCTCGTGAACCTGTTTTTGTGTCCCTTACTCTGTCCCTCGTCCGGTATTCTGCGCTTCCTTGTTTACAACATGCATCACCAACTAGCCCGGCAGCTTGCTCTCCTAAACTGCCCTATTTCCTTTCCCCAAAAACCAATTATTATTATTGTTATTAATAGGCTATATATATATATATATATATATTGGCGTAATGACCGCATAAACAAAGCTTCCGATATTAGGTCAGTTCAGGACTGGCCGCTGCATTGGCTGGCACCACCACTCCTGGCTATCGATCGCAATTGGCTGCACGCGCACTGGCAGTCTCCGTGCTCCCAACGCAGGCTCCACAGCTATAGGTGCTCTGGAGAAGAATGGGCATTAAAAAACTAAGAGGAACACTTGCTAATGTGTGTGGGACCGCGGCGCATCCAATCAGTCAGTGTAATTCTCTGACAGTGAAATATGCCTTATACACAGTTATCGCCAACATGAAGGGGAATGCATTATTTTCATTGCTTACTCCTTGAGTATTAGTGAAAAGCACACTTTTTCTTCTGCTCTAAACGCTCTTCTCACTGGGCGGATGTAATGCCCATGATATCTCCGGAAAGCAACATTTTCTCTTTTTTTCTGGCACTGATGTCACGCGGTCGCTGTATACGCTGGAGGACCCCTGTTACGGCTAAAGTCTACGCATTTGTCTGACGAGGTCGTTGACAACTGCTGCGTAGTGTGCCACCATATATAGCGTCCACCAAACACCACATACAATTGTTACTTCCTACGCACAGTCAATAACCAGCCCAGATTAATACGGGAGGGAGCGCACCCGCTCCCTACCGTAAGAAAGGAACACCACCGGCGCCGCACACGTGCTTTCGTCCCTCCGTGTGCGATAACCCTCCCCCGCGGTCTTACCCGTGCAGAGGAGGTTGTGCTCCGGAGGATCCGGGTCGGAGTTGCCCTCACTCCTGCCGTAACTCGGACGTGGCCTCAATTTCGCCACTTATATCCCCGCCTAGGATGTCCAGTCTGCAACTTACAAGACACTGAGGCTGACATTCACCACTTGTGGGATTTCCCGGCTCTGAAGGCAACTAGAATTCGCCACCTGGCAGCAGCGGGTCTCCGCCCAGACATCCCGTCCTCATATATTGATTGGACGCAGGGGCCACATCACCGCTCCCTCCTCGCCTTCATTAGATCGGCACATCTTTCCTGTTTTATTTAACACCCACCCACTGTTTTTTTTCTTTCTTTTCTCTTTTCTTCCTAACTCACCTTATGCCCTGAGGCAATAAACAACGCCATAAAAAAAAATTAGTTTTTCACTTATTGTTTCTTAATCGGTTTACGACGCCATCACTGCTTCCCAGCCACTCCCAAAAAGAACGACGCTACTTTCCAGTTGATCCCCAACTGGGACAAGTTTCTCCCGTTCTGATTCCAACTGACTGTTTATTTATTTGCTACCATCAAGACCTGGGGTAGAGGCAATGCCTCCGTAGAGGGCAGTTGATGAAATCTTAATTATCGTATATAGAAAGCAGCGATGAATTGTGACACAGTAATGCAAGACCTCGGTAGACAATTTGAGCTAAAACGTTACGAAATGCTCTGTGATATTCCGGCTGCTCATGAGAGAGCGCGGTCCCGAAAGACCCATTGTTCCCCACTGGGAGGGCAACAGTGGGACCAGTTATCTCCCACCGGGCCTCCACAGCTGTAACTGGTTGAAATCAATTGATTCTTGTTGCTCGAAGTCTAAGGTGTGTATCTGGTGTACGTTCAGTAAAAAAAGACCCCCAAATGCGCAGTGTCAGATGCCGACGGACAGCGGCGACCAGACTGCGGCGGCTGCAGCCGGTGGCGTCGTCGGGCGTCGCGGGGGTCGGCTACGCGCGCTGCGGGACCGGCTACTGTCGTGCAAGCCCGTGCAGCGTTTCCTCGACTGGTACGGGCAGTTCTGGGGGGCCGACGAAGAGGAGCGTCGGCTACACGAGTCGGACGCGGACGACGGCTTCGTCAACTGGTTCTGCCTGCCCTTCTGCACCCGCAGGCCGGTATTCGCCAAAACGGACGTAGCCCTCGGGGGGCCCGACGACGAGCGTCCCTTCGGCGCCAAGTGAATAAAAGGGGTTCCGAAAGACGTTTCCCTTCGTTTCAAACACAAAATACACGAGTCCGAAAGACCACGCTCAAGCTCAGTACGGATATATGGCTTGCACTGGCGTCATATTGTGACGAAGAAGACGAACTGTGCAGTGGCGCGGGCAGGAGTGCTCGCGCTATGCCAGCGGCCATTAAATCACCTCCTTGCCATCGATCATCGCGTCTCTTTCTTCGGCTGGCCGCCACGTAACAATATAGCGGCCGCCATGATGGCGGACCATAACCACGGTGAAAAGTATGTGCGCCTGCCTAATCCGCTTATCATTGCCAGCTTCGATGCATTATCAGCTTATGGAACGTGAACAAATGAGCTGAAGTGAGAATAGAGAAACGAGAAAATATAATTAATCCAGGCAATTTTCCAAGTACCTGCGCACTTGATTTGCACTTCGACGGCCTGATAACTCTTGCTGGAAATGAATTAATGGGCCCCTTATGTATTGCCCCCTTTGAAATTACAATTTCCGTGTTCGTTTTTCTCAATTTCAGCTACCCTGTTCACGTTTCATTTGACGCTGGTCTACACCGCGGAAGCAATGTGTCGTTCCTCCACCATGGCGCCCGTGACGCCACATGCAGCTACGGAACACACCAGCAGGCAGTGCCGTATTATCTTTCTCACTTATTGATATGCCAGCCCTATTTATGAATTTTACAGGCGCAGAAGCAAAAGGACATAAGAATGTAGGTCGCATAATATATATATATATATATATATATATATATATATATATATATATATATATATATATATATATATATATATATATATATATATATATATATATATATATATATATATATATATATATATACAGTAATGTGCGTTTTTATCGCTGACACATTCAAAAATTTCCCCGCCTCAACCGCTGGCTCGTTTGCGGTGAAACTGCACACAGAGCTTGCGTATTATGGTAACTTTTGTATCGTAGCAAGTTTGACAATGGTACTTACTTAGTTCAGGCGCACATGATGCGAAAACGTAAGCGTCTACGAGAGATCGGCGAGCCAAAACCCGCAGACGACGCTTTTTCGCTGAGAACCGGCAGTGGCGCCATCTGTTTTCGGCAGCGGATAGCGTCACTAGGCCGCCGAGGCGAGCGTTGCAAGGAGCGCGGGCCCTTTGAATATGCCGTTCGGCATTTGCGTCTGCTTCAACTGAAGCGCTTACAACATTTTCGGCTAATTGAGCGGAAAAATATCAAAACAACTGATTTAAAGAGGCGAGCCCGCGCTCCTTGCAACGCTCGCCTCGGCGGCCTAGTCGTGACGCTTTCCGCTGCCGAAAACAGATGACGCCACTGCCGGTTCTCAGCGAAAAAGCGTCGTCTGCGGGACAACTTTTGTAAGTCGTCACGATAAAAACGCACAATACTGTATAATAGGCAATCGGAAGATTTTCACTCAGCCTAAAAGCATGCAGTGAATTACTTTTATTCAATTACTTGTGCAAGGAAACAAAAAGAAGCCCAGTAGGAGCTGATGAAGTTCGAGGGACTATAGGAATGAAAATCGTTCATGATTGAACTGCGCGAAATAAACGGGGACCAAGAAGAAACACGTACACACACACAGCGCAGACACTTCCAACTTTTAATTCGAAAAACGCCTCGAGCATTCCTTTTATGCACACCTAATCACCACATGACACAGCCAGGAACCAACACAGCAGATAAGTTTAACAATTCGAAAAAAAACACCTCGAGCATTCATGTGGGGATTACGTGTGCATAAAAGGAATGCTCGAGGCGTTTTTTTGAATTGTTAAACTTATCTGCTGTGTTGGTTCCTGGCTGTGTCATGTGGTGATTAGGTGTGTATAAAAGGAATGCTCGAGGCGTTTTTCGAATTATAAGTTGGAAGTGTCTGCGCTGTGTGTGTGTACGTGTTTCTTCTTAGTCCCCGTTTATTTCGCGCAGTTCAATCATGAACGAAATCCACCAACTAGCCCGCCTCAAAACCCTTCAGGAATGAAAAGAAATCGTCATATTGTTCTTGGTCAGTTCAACAGAAACAAAGTGAGAGCACATTTTGTTTCGGAGATCTATTATCCTCGAACAACGATCGGAAAACGTACAAATTCGAAAAAACTGTTAAATGAATTGGGTAAAGGAGACGAGACTGATGAGACGCAAACAAAATTAATCAAAAGGACTGGTACTGAAAAGCAGAATTGAAAACAGAATCAAACTAGCATCGTCCGCAGGCAGTTTCGGTTTCGCTTCTGCACTTTCCACCAATGCGCGGCGCTTGCATCGCTACAGCGCAACTTCCAATATGGCCGTCGTTAGGACATTCGTGATGTCGTGATCGTCGTCGGAAGAAGTGCAGCACAATGAGTGAACCGAAGGAAAAGCATCGAAAAGTGGACTCGAGAAGCAGGAGGAGTTCCCGATCGGTTAGCCCGGAGCACAAGTCAAAGCAGGCAAAGGTAAGAGACGTAGCGGTTACCCAAGAAGCAATCGGGCACGTTAGCACACCGCTGCGACTACTTTGGGTCCACTTGCTAGCGTTGCAAAAACGTAAAGCTAGTGTGGTACAACACGTTTCAGTAACTGCACGACACCTAACTCCGTCTGGGCACATGACACTTCTCGCGTGACTGTCTGTCCTACTTAGCGCTGATGTTGCATATTTCAACAAGGTCGATTTAACTAGCGATGCTGCCAGCTACGAAGAAGCACAGTTGTCATTCAATCTAGCGGTCGTGTTAGCTTGCTGGTTTGCTTGTGACTTCCTACTGCGCTTGTTTCTGCCGAGCTGGACTTTCATTTGCGAGCTCTTTAGCATTCCGCGGCCGCGCTCAAATCAAGCCGAGCCATTTGAATGCCTGTTCACGTCTGATTCCATTGCCTTTGTGCGCAACGTTGCTTCGTTTCTTCTCGTGTCCTGTCCTACTCTGCGCTATGATCATGCATCGCTGTGTTCGAGGTCATATTAGCCAGAAAACTTTACAGCATAGTCCGTGCAGCGTGACTGCGCGACAGCAGACATGTAGGTCCGATGTGCACATCACGAAGATGCGCAGACGAAACGCCGCGCCTTTGTGCTTACGAACGAATAGCATTGATGCCTATTCATGTGATTCTTCGTCTGTCTGCGTGCATGCACGTCCCTAAACTGTAAGCGGTGAAAAGAATGTTAGTAAGCTGAATCAAAGTACTGTAGCTGCTGTAATTTTTTCTGAGTTTCACATAGCATGCAAAACATGCTATGCTCATAAAATGCTGACTGTCTGCTTTTATGCACGGGTAATGTATACGTATCAGAGTCGACTGTTGGTGAAGTAGTAGCGAATACAGTACTGTAAAGGTGGAATTTCGCAGCCCTCACTCAAAAACCACTCCTGGCTTTTGATTTGTGGGGACCTGTTCAACCTTGTGTCCAGTGCTGTTTTGCTTTAGCTACGTTTACACTGTGAATGCCTGTCCTCATCGTTTTCAGTACATTCAAGATGCCAGGTGGCTGTTGATCTTTTGCATTGACATATCTGCCTTTTTCGTACTTGCACCCACTGCCTCTGTGTGGTTTTCTGTAATTACTAGTGCAGTTCTTGCATCCTTCAGTATCTCAAGGCTAATCCTGCCTCTCCCTACTGTGGTCAAACAGGTTGAGAGAAAAAGTGGCAGTCACCGGGAGGATATGGAGAGGCACCAAGACAGGCACGGACGACGCCGGAGGAGCACGAGCAGAGACGACACGAAGCGGCGGAGGCACGACGACGACAATGGCCGCCACCGTGCTCCCCGCAGCCATGACGGCGACCGACGAGATAGGTGAGGCAAGCAGCTGAGTCGCGCGTCGCGGAGGGTGCACTAGCGTTTTAATTGCAGCTTATAAAATCCGAATGTGAAACAGTCGCATGACTGGCTGAGTAGTGTGAGTGTTCAAGTGCTGCTCTGGAAGACACAGAAAAAGAAAGGGGCAAGGTTACAAAGGGTGCTCCAAGATTTCGAATGCTAGATGAGGAGCACCTGATATTCTGATGCCGTGTTTGCTGAAAGACATTGTCCCGTTTGTGTACAGGAAGGCAATAATTTGTTACTGTTGTTGAGATGCAGTAGTACGATTATTCATTGTCATATCTCGATAGCCGGATGTTACATTTTGATGCAGCACAGCTTCTTTGCATATGTACGACTTTGCAAGTGCTGCTACCAAATGCTGTGTCAGATAACAAAAAACACAGACTTCTGCATTGCTTGGAAATTTGCATGATTGAAAGAATAAAGGAATTTCTAGCATAGGTGAAGATCGCTAGACATCAAGTCACAGATTCCATGCCTTTATTGAGGACATTGTGAAACATGCTTATGAAAAAGAAAAAGGCTACAGCGCTATCTTCGAAATCCCTGCTACAGGTTGTACTGTGAGGTCAAAAATTCTGTATGGTAGTGCTGACAATCCTCTTCTAATAAGCTTGCGAGTTGCATGGTGCATGCTTCGGAGCCACCAGTTGTGTATCCATGCTGTAATGCCACGTTTTGGTTTTAAAGGGCTGTAAGTTATGAGGCAGAGGTGCGACATTCTCGTTCTTAAATTCTCTCTTCCATGGAGTCCTGGAATGCTCGTGTAGGCCCTCCCTTTATTTCATTCTATCAGCATGCTTTGCAGGTTCTGTAACATCTTGTATGGTTTTTGCTGCATTAAGGCTGTTTTAGAAGCAAGAATGGTGCGTCACGGGGAAAAATTTCCAACTTGTTGAAACCTTGTCGCTCTGGCTGCTCAAGCTGCCATGACTGCTCTAAACAGGTTTTTGCGCCGCGGTTGCAGAAATTGGGAGCGTTTTCACTTGCATGTGAAGCAGTCTGTATCAAAACGACACCGTTAGCTGGTCACATTGTATGCAGAAAGAACGGAGGTTATGCAAGAGGAAGTAGCCGAGAAAAAAAGAGAGGTACTACACAGTGCCATGACTGGCTGAGTAGTGTGTGTTCAAGTGCTGCTCTGGAAGGCACAGAAAAAGAAAGAAAGGGGTACGGTTAGAAAGGATGCTGCGAGGACTCTCATAGTGTCATTCCTAGGGGTGCCTCAAAAACTGCTCATGCAAAGCCACAGTCAATCTTTTCAAATCACGTGCTGCATTGTCTGTTACTGGGAACTTGAAGCAGTCACTTTTGGTGCATTACAGAGGCAGCCCACCGTACAGGGACCGGCGACGGCGGCGGCACTCTGGTGACGGCATGGGGCACCAGTGGGGCAAGGAGGAGCCCAAGGAGGAGCCAGAGGAAAAGGCAGGTGTCTTGTGGCTTCTCAGCCACTTTTCGCTTGTGGCAGAGCTGCCTTGCAGAAACACCACGCTTTTGCGGCAGCGTCAGCTAGACGTCGCCTGTTTGGTGGCCAGTAGGAGATGCACTTGCTGCACAGCTTATGGTGACTTCCAATCGCAGAGTTGGAGCGCTTCTGGAGCAACGTTTCCTGCTCTTTTCGGAGCAACTGTATTCCAAACGCAGATCTGAGCCACGGATCGCGTCTTCCAATCGTAGACAGGGAGCGGTTGCCGAGCCGAGATTGCTCCGTGGAGCAGTCGGGACTGCTCCGCTGAAATCGGTGGATCCGACCGGAAGTTTGCGTGGCGTTCTTATGCAGCGGCGATAGCGGCGCCCTACATGCTCTGGCCTGCATGCTCTGGCCAGAGCAAGTGTACTCCAATCGCAATTTCAGGTCGCGCGCTCTGCGCCGGATTCAGGCGCTCTGTCACAGAGCGTGCAGACCGCTCCGGGCCTGCGATTGGAATTCATCATTAGTAGTTGTAGCTTTGCAGGTGTAGATGTGGCAGCGTAGCTCTTGTTTTGGAAGGTCTTCGTACCTCAGCATTTCGTCTGGTTGTTGGCCCACAAGTTTCAGAGTAAGAAGTGACTGCTTGTTGTATATGTGAGAGACTATAGTCAGATACAACTCAAGATGGCAGTAGCAAATACCGCTCTAAGGAGCCCGTCCGTGGTTAATCCCTTTTCGCAGAGGCACCTGCCAGTCCCGTGTGATTTCACGCTAGGTGATTAACCGCGTCACGAGAACTGGTCAACCCCATTGGCTAGAGGGCCTCCTTTAAGGAGCATTTGCCGCTGCCCTCTTGAGTTGTGTCTGATTACAATGCCCTGATTGCAGTGCCGCTGCTCATGCTGTGACAGGCAGTGTTCACTGTTTTTTTTTTTTATTGGTGATTTCGAACTGTCGTGGCTAGCAAAGGGAACAGCTTTATCTTATTATCAAATAAAAACAAATGCTATTGATAGTTTCCGCAATTTTCTGGCATTTTATGTTTTCACCACGTCACAATGACAAACTGAATTCTCACGCAGCTGCCACTTTCCCTGTTTGCCCGTGTTCCATGAGGTGCTTGCAGCGTAACAAGGTTGCCATGTCCATCGCTATGGTGGACTATGACGATGGTGAGCGCTGTCAAGATTAGGCTACAGACAAAACACACATTCAGTATTAGGAGAACAGGCAGTCAAGGCAGTCAGTATAGCTGAGTAGGTAAACACTGCACATCATGTGTGAAGGTTGTGGGTTTGGATCTCTCTTATTGGGACATTGTCTTTTCTGGTTTCTGTAAAAATACAGTGTTTTTAAAATGCCTACCCAGTTAACTTCCTCCCGTAATCAACAAGAAAATAATTAACATCCGTCTGCACTTTGCTTGGCTTCAGTGACTGTTGGTTTCTTTCGAATGAGGCAACGACTTACCTACCCTTAGTGCCACAAGAAAATCTTACCTTATGTGTTCTCATGTTACAAGCGTCATCTCTTCTTGTCATCTCATGCCTCATGAACTTTCTGTTTCGAGTGCCATTAGTGTAGTGTGGTTCAGGTGTTCAACACAGTAGGAAAGAATGATCTGCGTAGAATGGTCTCAGAAAAATGTGTACTACTCACAGCTTTTGGGCTTCAGGAAAAGAAAAATCTGTTGTCAGGCAGCCCTTAGGTAAGTTTTTTAAAAGAACGTTCAATGCTATTCTTTATTGATCATCACCAGGTTCGAGGGAACAGTTGTTGGATGGTTCTGTCTTGACATTCTTTTCGAGGTTACCTCTCCTCTGCACTGTCCAGTGCATTGGAGGCCCAACATTTATCCAAAGCATGAGCAGTGCTGTAAGTATAGCATGATGCAGGATTTAATATGGGGCAAAGGGAAGAGGAGCTTTATCTGCATAGAGTACACACAGAAAAATGTGCATTACGGCCTTAGGGCAAGTGTTGTAAGTATAGCGTGATGCAGGATTTCATGAAGGAAGGTAAAGGTTTGCTTGCCCATCTGTCTCTGATCCACTTAAACAGGGTTTTTGGTGCTGATCTTTTCCGTCAGTTTGTGGAAGTCACCTTAGCCTTTCTCGATATCATCCATTTTGTATAACACCATTTGGCTCACAGAGGTTAGGTTGTCATTTGAAGGGTCATGGTACATAATAGTTGTGCAAAGGTACAGGAATAGATGCACGAAGTTTTTAAATAAGGGAATGATTACTAATTAGTATCCACCAAAGTGCCACCATATGGCAACAAAGGAAAGCTGCACAGTTTTAATAGAAACTTCACAATTGAAGAAAAATTTGCCCTGGTCCAGCGATCGAACCCAGGACCCCTGCCTCAGTGGTGAATTGATCAACAACTTGAAATGAGAACGGTGTTTGCCAAACGTTCAGCAGAATCCGCAAGCCAGAGTAGGTTTGAAATAAGGCAGTAATTCTTCCAAAAATGACCATCTGACCTTAAGGAAATGACCTAAACGCAGAGATGACCTATTCCGGTGTCTAAGGTGATTTCAGCCAAGCTACGCGTAGTACGCGCCTCATGCCAGTGCCCGTTTCCGGCAGGGTACATTGAGCTCCATGTGTTAAAATATATATATATATATATATATATATATATATATACTTAACTAATGTGCAAATCGGTTCCGTTACGAAAATTTGAATTGTGTTCCATTTACCTGGCTTGCTCAGGCTGGTGGTCGCTTTTTTTTTATGAGTGGAAGGCAGCGCAAGCGCAAACTTCTATTAACCTTCGGAGTGCGTGCCGCTCGGGACGAAATTATAGGACTGTCGGTAGTCCGGTTTGCAACTAACATGTCAGCTTATATTTGTAGTCAATTTTTTTTAGTCAGCGAGAGCTGCGAGTTGGGATTCGACTCTTTTTCAAAGTTGACTTACACGTGGCAGTATTCGATGCACCTTAGCGACCGCTTCAGACAGACGGTGGTGTTGGGTTCTCTCCCCAGACGAGTACATATTTTTCTTCAACTGCAGAGCTTCTGGGAAAGCTGTGTCACCTTCTTTGTAGTTGTATAGATGCACCTGGGGGGATGCTAATCTCTAATTATTCCCTTTATTAAAATCTGCTGCACCTCAGGAGATTCCCATGAACACTGGTCAAGCTACGTTTTGAGTTGGGTTGAACATTCCCTGCTGTGCTTCATATTTGGATCGGTCGTTAAGAGATCGCATTACCTAACAACCCAGTGGCTTCATTTGTCCCTTGCGAAAAGTGCTTACATGGCCCTTTTTGAACGGCCATGCCTGCGTGAAAAGCGAGTGAAGCAGCTTTTTGCCTTGCATGCACGCAGGTGGCCGTGAAACCCGACTTTGGCCTGTCGGGTAAGCTGGCTGAAGACACCAATGTGTACAATGGTGTGGTCATCAAGTACAACGAGCCGGCTGAGGCCCGCAAGCCCAAGCGTCGGTGGCGACTCTACCCGTTCAAGGGTGACGTCAGCCTGCCCTTCATACCACTGCACCGCCAGAGCGCCTACCTGCTTGGCAGGTGAGACAGTGCATTTCTTGCACTCCTGTGTACTCTTTGGACTACTATGTGATAGAATGTAAAATTAGCATGAAATGTGATTCGGTAACTGATTTCTAGCTTGTTTTCTGCGCAGCAGCATGACAGATTGACAATCGCTGACCTTGCCTACCTGACCTTTTGGTTTTGTCATTTGCTTATTGTGCAAGAGTGTTCGTCGTTGGTGTCAAGGTCAAGGATTTTCAGGTTCTCTCCAAACTGCGCGTCGGCTGCTTGCCGGCTGTTCTCAAACTCCAGAGAGCAATTTTTTCCTGTTCTCTCATTTATTTCTCTTCCACCCTTGAGAAGACAGACTGTCTGGCTCACACGATGTTCCCACTACTGACAAACAAGCACATGTTTATCATGAAATTTTAAAACAAGTGTGGTTCAACCTCGGCTGACTCGTGGAGCAGTCCTCTGTAATGTTGCCATTTTGGATCAGTTGTTGCGCCTCCTCTAGGTTATGAAAATCGCCAATAGCAATTACGTAGCGATGGTGTGTGTGGCGAAGTTGTAGCCGAATGTGTACAGCATGATGCCCTCAAGAAACAGAGCAGTGCCAGGCAGCGCTTCAGAGCTGAGGTTCGGTGTGGCCACTAACCGAGAATCTTCTTCGTCACGGGGCGAGGATCAGGGTGGTGCAGTGCGCAGCGTAGCACCAGAGAGACTGGTAGTTTTTTTTTTCTTCTATATGTCTCTGTGGCAGGTCTTGCATGTTCCTCAATGACAGCACGAGGTGCCTTATTGGGTTGTCAGGTGTGATCTAGTTGAAGAAGCGAGAAACCTCACTGTGCAGCTTAAGACTTGAGGTGCAAGGCCCACATGAATACTCTGCGTGCAATGCCGTCATGCCAATAACTAGTACATTAGGAAAGGGCTGCTGGGTGGTGTCATCAGTGTGGAGCACCAGCAAGCAGGAACCTGATTCTGGCTTTGATCTCTGTGAGGACTGATACCTGGCAGTGTGCAACATTTCGCTCAAACAGCATTTGAGGA
The DNA here is from genome assembly GCA_030143305.2 of Amblyomma americanum. Taxonomy (NCBI): domain Eukaryota; kingdom Metazoa; phylum Arthropoda; class Arachnida; order Ixodida; family Ixodidae; genus Amblyomma; species Amblyomma americanum. Next base: position 181,698 of record JARKHS020025394.1, on the reverse strand, counting down.
ACTTGTGACAGACAGCGCAGGCACGCTGTACTTGCTACAGGAATCAGCAGTGTGCTGCAGCCTCATAAATTGGTTTTACAGCAACAGCTGTTAAGCACCCATTCCTGACTTTCATGTCAGTGTAGTAGTAGTAGTAGTAGTAGTAGTAGTAGTAGTAGTAGTAGTAGTAGTAGTAGTAGTAGTAGTCGTCGTCGTAACCAGTGGGTGGTAGCCATGGTAACCACTAGGACGATGACTACCATGGAAGGAGGAGGGTATCATGAGAGTGGAGGGATTGCCAACTGGAGGATGATTACCATGGAATGAGGAGGGTATGGCAAGAGCGTAGGTGTAGCCGAAGGGTACTTGCCAAGGAAGCCAGTGGGAGAGAAGGAGGAGGATTACTATGGAAGGAAGAGCGTACAGGGAGTTAAGGAATGAGTAACTGGAGGATGTCTGTGATGGGGACCATACGAAGAGTAGCTACTATGGAAGAAGATGGGAGAGTATAGGGAGAGTGGGGGAAGGTGGCATGGTCCATCTGCGGCGGCGGCTGCTAAGAAACGCACCTCCGACGAGAGCGTCAGTGGCAGCACGTCTAGAGCAGGCAGACTGGAGAGAAGCGCCAGTCGAAGAACGAGTGTGTATGGAAAACTAAAAAGAGGGCTCTATAACTACACAGACATGAAGTCGCTGTCATATTCTCTGCTCATTATATCGTGATTATAAACACTTATCATCTGTCGCTGAATCCTCCGTTACACAGTGATAACTGTCATGTGAGCTTTTGTTCTTAGAATTAAGAGCAGAATGTTCTGTAAAGCCTGGCATTGTGTTCTAGTAATAAGAGAGAAAAACTGTAGTTATAAGCAAAAACATAGAGCTTCATGTTCATTTTTCGGTGTTGCTCCATTATTTCTTCTCTAATTGCACAAGAGGTTGTTGTCCTGAAAACCTTAATTAGCGAAAAGCACAAACGCTGTCATAAACACGCAAAACCTGTGACCAAGTGCTGAAGCCCAAGGTGCCTCGTTTGGATTGTTTTGAATTTCAACAGTGTTTTGAGGGTCTCTGAACCCATGTCTGGCCAAAAAATTTGCGAATTGCAAAACCATTGCCCACGAAAGGCGCTACTGCAAACATTTTTGTGTAAGGAGCCATTAATAGTGAAATTACAGCCATTGCAAAACAAGCAATTTCAGTGTGCTCCTCCCAGCCATGCCCTCTCCAAGGCAGTTTCTCTCGCACATTGATCGGGTGGCTTCCTTAGTGGTCTCCATTTCTAGCCTTCTACAGGGGGAGGCAAGAAGCTAGTGTCCCTGGCCAATTTTTTGTAGTCGGTGGGACCCGGAAAGTGGTTCGAATAATCGAACAGTCTGAAAAATCCGTGAACTAAAAAGGAAAAAGGCTTTTCTGCGACAAAACGCTTTTCAAAACCGCGAAAATCGCTGCTCCCCATGTTCCGCCTACAAGCGATGATATTAGACTCTATCTGAGCCATGGTCGTTATTTCGTCATCTCTGCACCCTCTCATGTCACGATACTAGGCGGTGCGTCGCGGTCGCAAGTCATGCTGCGAGCATGCACTCGCTGCGCGAAGCAAGGACCGCAAGAGCAGTCAGTTTGTATGGAGCCGCGACGTTCGCAAAGAACAAGAGGTAGCCGATGGGAAGATGCGAGCGAAAACAAGCGCCTCCGAATGCACTTCCCCTCACCACCTCTACCGTGTTTGCTGCCTCGCACTGCTGGTGGTGTCTTTCAAGCCGCAGATGTCCTGCTGTCCCGTTGTACTGTTTTCATTGTGATTGCACGTTTTTTGTAGGCCATCTCAATGGTGACGGAGTGCATCCCGTTATCTCAAATGGCAATGATGGAGAACAAATAGTCAAGCATATCCGTGCCAGTCTGTTCGATGCATTCCGTCAGCACCCGCAGCTCACCGATTCCGTTTAAATCAAAGGTTTCACGGCAGCGGGGAATGGGTTGGTTGCAGTGCCCACTCGCGTCTATATTAGGCCGAAATAACAACAAACTTTCGGTTGAAAAACGATCTCAACAGTATTGTTGATGTCTATTTTAGTCCGAAAAAAATCAGTTTTAGACTCCATAAGGTCCGAAATGTTTGTTGTGAAAATGTACATGTTCTGTGAGGTGCGCGACGGTTCCTCAGCGAAGTGCGAAATATTGTGCAAGTCCGAATAATTGGAGTTCAAAAAATTGGTCGCCTACTGTATGTGAGAAGTCAGTGCTATGCACCCGGTCTGCCCTGGATCTCAGTATGTAATGCTCTGCCTGCTGCAGCGGCTCAGTGGCATTGGTGCCCAGCTGCTGGCGGCGGTGGCCATATTTTGATGGTGCAAAATGCAAATGGCGTCCATGTGCTGTGCAATGTCGGCACATGTTAAAAAACCCCAGGTGGTCTAAATTAATTCGGAGCCCTCTACTATGGTGTTCCTCCTAGCCACTGTGTCTCTTCAGGACATTAAACTACCGTATTTACTCGCATAATGATCGCACTTTTTTTTTTCAAATACTGACGCAAATTTCGGGGTGCGATCATTACGCGGGGTAAATTTTCTGCAAAAAATTTTTGAGCACCGAAAACGCAAACAAGTTGCAGGTCAGACGTCTTTTAGAACATATATCTCGATTACAACCAAAAATAAAAGCTGAGTAAGGCTTACCTTCGCAATAAACACGCACATTAAGCATCACATGGAGTGCACAATGCCCATTTATTTTTTTTCGTCAGTACTCTAATCGAAGTCTGAATCCTCGCCATCCTCGCTTTCACTGCTGCACGACTCATCGGAAACGGCAGTGTCGTCGCTGGGAGCATCTTCACAATCCCACAGGAAGTCATCTTCTGTTCCATCCAAAGCGTTGGATATGCCTGTCTTCTTAAAACTCTTAGCCACTACCTCGTCGGGGATACTGCTCCACGCTTCTGTGATCCACGAGCACAGCATCTCCACGGATGGCCTTCTAATCTTTCCGCTCGGCGTCAAATCATGCTGGCCCATCGCCATCCACTCAGCATAAAGTCGTCGAATGTTGTCCTTGAACGGTTTGTTCAGGGACACGTCGAGAGGCTGCAGCAGCGAAGTCAGGCCGCCAGGAATGACTGCAATCTCGGTGCGCAGCTCTTTCAGCTTGGCACGCACGCTGTCCACAAGGTGACCCCTAAAACTGTCCAAAACCAGAAGCGAGGGAAGCAGAAATGCTCCTGGTCTTCTTCCCCAAACAGTCTTGATCCAGTCGACCATCAGGTCTGCAGTCATCCACCCTTTCATCTGTGCACGTATATGGATGCCACGGGGAAAGTTTCCCTTCGGAATAGTCTTCCGTTTGAAGATCACGTATGGTGGCAGCTTCCGCCCGTCGGCCGTCACAGCAAGCATGACTGTGCATCGCTGTTTTTCTGCGCCAGACGTCTTCACGAGGACGCTCCGAGCACCCTTCTCGTTCACAGTTGTATTCCGGGGCATGTCGAACGTCAGTGGAGTTTGATCGGCGTTTCCAATTTGCGACATGAGGTAACCGCATTTTTCGCGAAGCCTAGTGACGAAGTGATGGAAGTCTATCACTTTGCTTTCATACGCGGCTGGGAGCCGCTGGCACAATGACGTCCGCCGCCTCAGGGAAAGTCCATTCCGTCGCATAAAGCGAGTCGTCCAACCGGAGCTAGCGCGGAAATCCTTTGCGGCGATTCCCAGCTTCCTGGCAGTTGTGCGCGCCTGCGTCTGTATCATTTCTAATGACACTGCGCAACCATCCTTGCGCAGGTCCCTCACGTATTCTAGGACCGCCTCCTCAACACGAGGGAACTTGCCCGTTTTGGGTCCACGGAAAGCCCGCCGTGTCTTGTTCGTAGCCATCAGCTTCTCGCGCTGCTTCTTCCAATAGCGTATCCTCATTTCGTCCACGCCGAAATGCCTACCAGCAGCGCGGTTGCCATGCTCCAGTGCATAGTCGACAGCCTTGAGCTTGAACGCGGCGGTGTAACTGGCATACCGCCCCATGGTGAAATGGCGTAAACTCGCACAAAAACACAAAGCACGCTAGGACGCTGCCGAATTGCAAAATGGCGAACGCCGCAAAGCATGGAATCATGGGAACTCCAACGTTACTAGACTAGGTTGGGAACTCGTCGGAATGCATTCGCTGCGGGATGACTGCAGATCAACCACCAGGCGGCTCCATGTTCGGGGTGCGATCATTACGCGGGGAATTTAAAAAATGTAATTTTGACCTCAAAATTCAGGGGTGCGATCATTACGCGAGTGCGATCATTATGCGAGTAAATACGGTACCATGCCATAGCATACCACCGCAGTAGTGCGCTGCACATCATGTTGTGCCAGAAGAATGATCATAATAGAGTTGGAAGGTAAAGCAATGTGTGAGCAATGCATGCAGAACTTGTGCTCACTTCAGGGACAGGGGAAATACAGATTAAAGCTGTGCCACACACAAACAAAATATATATGAAGCACATGGGAAGCGTGCAAAGCGACTAAAGAAGCAATGCTGAAGTTCTTGCTTTTTCATACTCATTAACACATGGCATAGAGAAAAAGCAGAGGGGACGAGATGCCAGGAAAGCGCATCATTTGTAAATGGGGATGATCAACCAGTGCAGTAGTTTTCTTCATTTACGTACAACGGAAGTGTCCATTCGATCAATCTTAGGAAAAAGATATGTTGAGAGGGAGTGCAAGCAAATTTTTCAGTTGCCGTATTTTGCGGTGTGTGCATTGGTGTGCCAGCTTCTGTTTCTCATTGACAGGTCGCGCCTAATTGCCGACATCCCGATCGACCACCCGTCCTGCTCCAAGCAGCACGCGGTGCTTCAGTTCCGGCTGGTGGCATACACACGCGACGACGGCACGACTGGGCGCCGGGTGCGACCCTACGTCATCGACCTCGAGTCGGCCAACGGGACCTTTGTGAACAACAAGCGCATTGAGCCGCGCCGCTACGTCGAACTGTTGGAACGGGACGTACTCAAGTTCGGGTTCAGCACGCGCGAGTATGTTGTCCTCCACGAGGAGTCTCAAGGCGAGCACCTGGACGACGACGTCACGGGTCCCACTGATGGGGAGGAGGCACCATTGACCACCGCTGCGTAAAGGAACAATATCTGTGCTGCGGAAGACGTGGAATCTTTGGACAAGGTGGTGGACTGGCTGGCAGATTGTGGTGAAAAACAGGGCAAAGTTTTTTTCCTCCCCCTCTGTGATGAAAAGATGCCATGTTGTAGAGGACAAGCCGAAAGCCAGCATGTGCACCCAGTGTGAATTTTCTATTTCTTGGCACATGGTGAGTTATTGAGTCACATGGCAGGCACTGTCTGGCTGTATTGAGCCTTGCAGAAGAAAACTGTGTATGACCATGGACAACTTTTATAGGGAATACTGTATGTATACACTTCTGTCAGCTCTACAGCAGTGAAACCCTGGTATTCCCTAGCTCTTTGTATGCCATTGCCATGCTTGGCTTATTTCTGTTTAGTCATCAGTGGTCAGTAAGCAGGAGCATAGCCATGTGGGCAGAGCTGATACCTGGACCATCATCATCCACCACCTACACACTCGTGTGAAACCGTGCCGTGTAGCACGAGTCCTGCCAGCATTTGGTGATGTGGCTTTACATTTTATAAGAGGAACAGTAAGATGGTTGCTGTGACGTGCGTCCTTGTACTATCATGCAAGGCAGTATTTCCCACGCTTCCGGCACTGCATGTCGTTACTGCTGTTGATGAACATCGCATACTTCAATGCATTTGTCCGCAGGGCTCGGTGACAGTGACTGCTTTGTCGGAATTTCCGCCACATGTTGTAATGCACCGTCATCACGCTGCCAGGAGTGTGCACTGCCTCTTCGTCTGGGTCACTGCTGAGATAAGTGGCACTTGGCAAGGAACATGGGTGTTTTGGGAAGCGCAGCCAACTGCAGGTTCCATTCATTGTCTGATGCGATAGCATTTCTTCGTTTAATCTGCCTCCTCTTGCTTTGGTGATTCATGCCAGCAGGGTATGGCTAACCGCCCAGAACTTGGCAGCGGTGAAGTGACGGGCAGGTTGGCAGGTGGCATCTCTAGCGTACATTGAACATTAGCAGGCTTACCACTCATTCTCAAGGCGTGTGTTGCTTATGGAATGTGCTGTCATCATCATGTTTCGCTGTCGCATGTTGCCCAAACACGAGTCCATTTATTGTTGAGGAATGTAATCATTTGTTGCTTCTTGGAAACCATACCATATGTGTTGTCCATGCAGTGCTGGAAGACACTTTTTTTCAGTTCAAACTGAGTGCATAATTTTTTGGGTGCACAGTTCCCTCAGCAAAGCGTTTGTTTGGGTCAACCTTTATGTGACAAACACTGCTTGTGAGACGTGAAAGCCAAGAGACAAGCGTCGTCACCACAGATATATTGTACTTAAATGTTGTGTGTTGTGGAAGAATGTAAAATATGTTTCATAAACTTAAACTATTATTAGTACATAAATGTGTGTGCTATACAAAATATGAGTCATTACTTTTTTGGCATGCACGCTGCGTGAGTGTAAAAGGAATTCTTCTGCGAGGCATGCAGCTGAAATGTGTACGTGTTTTTCACTATAGATAGGAAAACTTCATTCGTCGTCAAGTTCGTTGCTTTGTTGGTTGAAAGAGAAAAAGAGATAAAAAAAAGCAAAAGGAGACATTTAAGGATTGTTACTCTCTGGTTCCACATTTGGAAACAAACACCGTTCACAGTGGCTGCACGTGTTTGATTGCTGCTCCGATAGTTGCAGAATAGAATCCTGGTCATGGCGGCCACATTTCATTGGAGGTAAGTTGTGCTGTGTGTGTGCTGTGAGATATGAGTGCACAATGAGGAACCCAGTCTGGCTGAAATTAATTTGGTGCCCTTTGCTACGCTGTCGTAATCCCACGTACCATACACACCATACCATACTGTACTGTACCGTACCAGCACTAACATAATGTGGCACAACTGACTTGACTCATGCTAAGGCGAGTTGTATGACGTGCTACATTGAAGAATACCCTTTGTGGAATATTGATTAACACCTGTAGTATTTCTTCACCATAAAAACATAGCTTTGTGCAGTAAAACTGTGCAAGCAGCATTGCTAAATTTGCATTCTTATATCTGTCATGTAAGTGCAACTGAGACAGCAAGCATACAAAAGTCGTGCTTCATTATGTCATGAGCGCTTGTTCAGGTGTGTTGCACAGTTTGAGTTCTCGTGTCCATGCAGCCTTACTTTGGATGGATGGTAAATCATACAGCAATTGGAAGCAGTGTTTGAAAAGAAAAAGGTTGGTGTTCACCTTTAGTATGTCTTGTTGCCTAGAACTTGTTGAGCACTTTGCAAACCCTTATTGCCACAAGAAACGTGGCTAACCTACGTCATTCACTAGATTTGAGGCTGTGATGTACCTGTGTGTGTTATAGTGCCTGAAATCAGCCCAAAAAGCAAGGAACACTTTAGTGTCTATAATGGATGAGCTGAACATCACCCTGTTTTCATGACAGTGTGCTGTGGATTATTTGCTGTGGAAAAATGTGATTGCTTGTCGGGAATTGAACAGTAGGGTGGAAAAGGAGACCATTTGTTATCATGAGATGAGAAGTTGACTGTGCTGCTCATGACCTTGAGCAAACCGCTCAGTATAATGACAAGGGAAGTTATAGCAACTAATAACCCTTCTTTAATCTTTAAAACTTGGAATGCCCATTTTTAAGTGCTCCAAGTCCGGAAGGGTGATGCGGTGCAGCTGATGAAACCACATAAAACAAAGGAAACAATGCAGGAGCGTTTAGGCTTGACACTAGAATGAATTGGCTATTGTCTTTGCAGGCCTGAGGCTTTTCTTCAGTCTTTGTCAGACACAAAAGCAGCATTGCTTACTTGCTGGCTTTTGTCCAGAGCTTGCATCTGGAATGTGCCTTGAAAGATCGTTGTGGCCACTACATTTCTCAAAGTGGGGACAATTGTTTGTGCATTGAAAACGGTTTAAAATACACGCTCCAAGCTTAGTGGAACCAAATGTAATCAAAGCTGATGGAGGCTTTATCACACGAATGTAGGATATTGGCAGTGTTCTTCTATCGGGCAAAATTGCTTTCATGCTCAGTCTTTGCCTATGACCGCTAAATAATTTATAATCTGATTTCTCCTTCACCTGTTTCTGTTTTGGTTTCAACAGCCAAGCGATGGCTATATCAGATGTCAGTGTAGGTCAAGGGTCACAGGAAGCATGAGAAAAACTGCCTTCTTTTTCACTCGTGTTCCAGCTCGTGAAGTAGGCTGGCCTTAATGTGGTAAATCTAAAACGCAACAGGTGAGAGGAGAAATTCAATTGTAAATTAATAAGCAGTCGTAGATGAATTCCACATTGTGATCCATGTATAGCAATGTCTTGTGCATCACTACAAAGAAGAAAACATGCAACCGAAATTTGGCATCCATGCTATTGTAACAGTATTTTAACAGCTCTGAAAATGTTGCACTGTTACATGCATGAACATGCACTGAAAATTCGTTGCCCGAGCAAGTGACGGAACTAAGAATTTGGTCCGAATGGCATGCCTAGACCTCTGCACCATGTTTTCACAGGGTGGTGGTGATCACGACTAGCTCATTTACATACTTCCTCATCCCGCATCCACTCCTTCCAGTGCACCTAGTTGTTCTCGTGATGCATACCAGCATCTTGCCACCTTTTCTTTTTGGTTAACCTCCTTTCCTGCCTTATAACCTTGCGAGAAAGGTGAAAACTTCCTGGTTCAGAAGTTAGGTTCAAGCTACTTGTCCAATGCCAATATGGAGTGTGCGGTGCAAAACAAACATGAATATGACACACAAGCTGCATAGAGGTGCCGCTCCATGTCGTTTGTGTGTTGTGTCTCAGTTTGGTGTGCACTGCTAGTGAATCTGAAAATCTGCATCAAGCGATGACAAATATGCTGACAAGTGGACTTCTCTTCGTGCGTGTGTCACCCATTGAACAGTATTTATTATTATAGCCATATGAGCACCCTTGCAGGAGCATATGTGCTGGCTTGGTGTCGTATCCGCTGCTGGCATACTAAATTTTACAAATCCACAACCCAGTAATTCTGCTGCCTACCACGAGAGAATTTGGGGTGACTGTGCCTCAAACACAAATCAAGCTTTGGGAGGAATTTTGCAGAGGAAACATTAAAGGGCTGAGAAAAATGAATACTGAGGCCCTGCCTTGGGGGCACGACACGATAGCGTTAAATGGGTTAATGTCCATATATGTGGCATTGGTCATTCTCTACATTCATAGGTCTGTAGGAGTCCTCATACCACTCTTAGCGCAGTGGTGCAGCGGTTATGCGAAGCGCCACTGGTCGGGCTTGCGAGACCCAGGTTGTAGTTCGCTAGCAACCTCTCGTGACCAGTCATTAATTTACCTGCTGCCTGCCATGGTTGGTGGTTTGCTCACAATCCTGTGGGCAGGTTGTGACGACATCACAAGGGCACGTGACCTAGGTGGCCCACCTGCCACCTAGGTTGCTTCTCTGAGGATTTTTCTGCTCACGCCGACACCGGGTTTTCCACTGAACGGAACGCTTAACGCTGTCCCGTAAAGATTTTGTTGTTCATAAAAATCTATTCTATGGCTCATTATGAGCATGTTGAGGCTTGTCAGCAGCTAAAGGTGCATTTATTACCAGGAAAATTGCATTTCAACATATTCTTGCAACTCGATTGAAACTTGTTACGTCTATACCGGAAGTGATTCCGTGGTAAGTATATTAAAGTGAATGGTTGTGTAGCCTGGGCTCGGGAATCCGTGCTCTGAAAACTGTGTGGGCGCACTGCAGTATACTTGTGACATTAGCCAGTGATGATGATACATGTATTGCATTTTTGAGCTATCCTTTCTAGCTTATGAAAGCTCTGTTTTAAATGAAAGTAGCATCTTTGTTGTTTCGACACAATTATTACCAATACCGGCAAACATAAATTTGTCTTCACTGTCACTTTAAACAGCCCATTTCCCTTTCTTCATGTTGTTGGCCATCCTTTCAGCAGGCCTTTGTATGGACTGAACTGCCACTCAAATGCATGCAGCCAGAATAGCAGGATTATGTTTGACATATAAACTCCTTCTTCCAAGGTACCTTGTGAAAACGAGAAATGTTGGTTATGGCAATGAGACGAAATGCTGCTGTAGCAGTCAGATATTCATGCAAAGAGAAAGCTAATTGCTTCTAAGTAACACATCTAAAAAGCTTGGATGCACCTGGAGGATGTTGTGCATTTTTCTTGTTCCACTTGTGTGCCCTGCTTGCCTTGAAATCAATTTTACTGCATCAGAGTTTAAGATCTAGTTATTTACATGAGAGAGTCCTTTAGTGTGGCCTAGACACAAATACTCAAGCACCACAAAATACATGGAATGTTTAAAGTCTTTCACTCCCACTGCCCAAATTTCATAACTTCCACTTAATTTTATGCATGGCATTTATTTCTTTGCATTCCCTGTTTTCCTTTTGCTACTGCAATTCTCTACACGAATTCCCGACAGACTGCAGAGTAGGTTTCAGCTGCTTTAAAGGCTCACGGATATTTGTACTCCTCGATAAAGATGTGACTCTTGCCTACACAGGATTGTTTGAGTGACAGAACGGGTGTGTGTATAGATAGCGCATATGTGATGCTCTGCAAGATTATTGGTTCAGTCCTACGTACTCATGCTAAATCAATTATTTGGCCTCCCACATTATATGGGTGCATTGCAAAGTAAAGACACAGATGACGGTGCAACTTCACTGCTGGAATGCAGACAGCCAATGCAGGATTTTATTATGGCATCTGGTAAGCTTCAAGCTAAGCAGTGCATGTTAAATGCTTTGCCTGGCCAGTGCTTGGTGTCAGATGTGCTGTGGATATGGTCAAATGCTCTTGCATACACTTACAGCTTGACCAGAAGCATATGACAAGAGAAATCAAGCATACATTCAATTCTAAGCCTTCACTTGCTTGCTGCTCTCTGATTTTTGTAGAGCAAGGACCTGAATTGATAGCAGCAAAAGTGTAAAGTGGCTTAAGCACCATCCATATTACACTGAGATTGATGCAGTTCATAGCTTGCTTTCAAAGACTTTGCTTTTAACACACTACATCAAAAGCTAGGCTAGGACATACAGGGTCAGCACGATCCAATGTGCATGTACCTGTTATGATCTGCTCTTTCAGAATCAAATTTCCTGACATAAATAAGGATAGCCAAAAGTATGGCGTAGGTGGCATATGGCAGCTGGATGGATAGAAATGACTGTTGCCAATGCAGAGATTGTTAAATCTCGGAGTCGAAAGTAATAAAAGGTACACCGGGCACTTGTCAATCGGCACTATACAGCGCGCACAGCTGCCACACGGCACGCCACGTTATGAGAGGCTGTTCTCTTCATCCCCATTACAGAGAAGATCGTTTAGTAGGCTGATGATTCGGATATGTGAAGGCAATATAAATGACGCAACAGACTGACTCGGGGAGTGCCACAGACCGGGAAGCAGTACAGCAGCAACCGTCTTTCCTCGCCCATCTCCCTTCATAGTTCGATATTTCACAACTTGCTTTCACAACCGACAAAAGGCAGCCGCACGGAAGTGGATTAGCCGTGGTTTCGCTTGTTACCGTCGGACACTCCAGCTGCTTGCACACCCGTCTCGAAGCCTGACATACCCGCACAAGTTCACATTTATTAGCTTTCACGTCGCGCACACGTAACCACATAAAATCGCTCCCAATTAACCACCCACGGCGGCGGCGTACGTGCAGCGGCGACGCATCGCCGACACGCACGAAAGGGTAACCAAGGCCGACAACCGGCAAACCTATTTCCAACCAACCGATTCCGTCGCCGTCCACCCTTCCTCGGCTCCTTTTCCCCGCGTGCCCTTTCGCCTCCGCGCCGAAAAGACAAGCGCCGTTATCCCAAAGGCGGAGATAATTAGACCCGCGAAACCAGTCGCGGCGAGAAAAAACGCTCTCCATTCATTCCCGACAGTCGCTCGCGATTGGAGGGGACTCGTATCGCCCGCTCGCCCCTTCGCAGGATGCTTCGCTGCGCTGGGTTTGGTACCGTTAGAAGCGTGTGCCCGCAGCGCACGCGGTCGCCGTCGCGGCTCTCCTACATAGGTGCGATCACGCTGCTCATGAATCGTCGTTGCTGCCGCTGGTAAGCTGGCGAGGCCGCACTTTTGCTGGGGAAGGAGAAGAAAAAAAAAGAAGAGGAAGAGGGTTACGATTCATGCGGCTACGCACCTTATCATCGCGCCGAAGGCGCCGCTTCGGAGACACCGCACGAGCAACATCTTTCCGCAGGCTGTGGGGATCTTCGAGGAACGAGTTGAACGCAGGAGAAGCCTCAGAACGCACCGGTTTCGACCTCAGCCGTCTGTTTCGGGCCAGGAATAAAGCACGCACCGGGGAAAACGAATGCAAAAAAGCAACACCAAAAAAGAGGGCGAACGAGGAGGGTGCTGAGGGAGTACGCTCGTTCTAAAAGTGAAAGCCAGGTGGCGGCACGAAACCAGCAACTTCTAAAGCCCCTCAATAGACTATGGAGGGCTTTAAGCAACTTCGAGCTTCAGCGCATCCACCTCCCCGCTGATTGTTGCGAGTTTGTCCAGATGCGCGATCCAAAACAGCTGCTTAATCACTGAGGGCTAGCGCACTAGTTAGAAAATTGCGCCTTGTTTGAACTGTATGGCGTAAACTGCGTGCATTTGGTTGCGTGGTTGTTTCAGTGGGTCTTTCAGTTCTTTTCAGTACTGTAAGGGTGCTTTCTCGCAAAGCAATGATGCAAAGGGGTAAAGCAGCCTCTAAGCGTGTTTTGATCTCTTTGGGATGCCTGCTGGCTTTCCTTGCTATTGTATTTAATGTGAATATATCGAGTGGAGCATGCAGCACGCAAGCAGGCGGGCACACGCAGTGAGTAACTGAGGAATAAATCAATGCTAACGTGGTATCGGATTGCTTTATCATTCCGAAGGAGACATGCATCACGAAAACGTTGTGATAATGTTATTTGATTCAGTCAAACAGCAATACAATGTCCTCTTCATCCTTTCTACTGTTTTCTAAATGTAATATATAACTGTTAAAACAAAGTTTTTGTGAGTGTCATGAAAACAACCGTTATACTATGTGGGGTTTAGTCCCGAATTAGCCACACGTTGGGGCTATCAAAGACGGCGTAATGGAGGGCTTCGGATTATTGTGGACCATCTGGGGTTCTTTGAGGTGCACTAACATCGCACAGCAGGCGGGCGTCTTTTTCATTTCACTTTCATCCAAATGCGGCCGCCACTGCCGGGATTCGATCCCGCAAACTTTGGTATCTGTAACCGAACGCCTGTGATTGCGCCAATGGGTGGTCCCAAAAATTAGGCGGACGCTTTGTTTTTCTTTTTAGATTTTTATCTTAAACAAGAGTGATGCCTGCCCCACCTCTATGAATTGTACTTCTAATCTGTGACAACAAATAAATCACATTGTTAAAGCAGGAAGCCGCAGTCTCCTAACGCAATGAAAGCACAAGGAAATCTGTTTTTGTTTTAATTTGTGGTTCGGATCAATGGGAAATTGACCAGTATGAAGATATTATTTCCTAGATAAAAATGATTACACTCCTAATTTCACATTGATTAACACCAAAAATACGAAAAAAAAACGCATTCCCCAATGCTTTCCTTGGTTTCGATGTCTCATGGCTTTGCTCAAATGTATGTCATAACATACTCCTCATCCCTCCCCTCTTGTCTGCTCAACTGCGAAACCAGAAAACCTTTGTTTCCGCAGGTTTAAAAGACATACAAGCCAAGAAGAACATACAGTAATTCTTGCTTAACATTTCCGCTAACCTGCCATTCCAATTTTTGTATAAATATTGTTGCAGTGTTACACGTCTCGCGTTAATTTTAGTTGCATGTTGAACGCTTTCTTAAGGCTTACATATGAACGTTTAAACATTTACCTTAGGTTTCAGTTTGATATATATGTTCATATCTGCAGTATATATGTATTCTGAGTTGTGCTTGAAGAAAATTCGGAACAGCAAAGAAAAATAGGGGCGCTGAAAGCTTATTTTATTGTTCTTACATTTTGACGTTACCGCAACGTTGTCACAAACACAAGAGTTTATTCTAACGTTCACAGTAGCATGCAATGGCATTGTAATGTTCTGTACAACCTGCGGATCACTGCAACGCTACTGGGCTAAACACTCCGTGGTAATCAAGTCAGACGTCAAGACATCTACTCGCACTACTCATCCATGTGCAATCTTGCGAAACTCAGATACGTTTTTAGCAAGTTTTACTAGCCGGTGCCTAATCTAACAGGTGGTACAGTCACCCGTGTCAAATATATTTTCAGGTATAGCGTCCGATAATTTCACTCAAATTGCTTCGAGAAAACGTACTCACTGGAATACGGAGCCTGTAAAGTGCCCTGTGAACACCAGGTGTGGAGATACCATCTGTTCATTTGTTTTTACTTTTTTTTTCATCTGATAAGCCACGTGATAGATGATAAGGCAAGCTGTTTGCACTTTCGCAGTCAGACAGGGACGCGGCTTATCTGCCTCGCTTTCCATGAAACGCTCCCCTGCGTGATCCGGTCCTGTCCAGACACTGCTAATCAATTGTTCCCGCTTATCAGCACGTGCTCCAGTGCTGTCACGAAATTACTTTTTTTTTTTTAGTTTCGACCATTGCATGTGGATGTAGAGGCTAGGATGCGCGGGAGAGACTGCGAGAGTGGCGGTTGCTGTAAATGTGCATGAGAGAAATATCTAGTCAGATATGTAAAATATTCGTTGAAGATGGGGGTATCGCTCTGTGATCTACATTTATTTGTGTGGGCAGGAGTCGGAAAAGCAAAGAGAAATAATTTTGGGCTGGGATCTGCACCAATTATTTTTAGAGTGCGATCAGTATTGGCCGCACCCCCCACCCCTTTCCAGTGCTTCCAGAGCTTTCTCTCAACGCGCCTTACGTCGGGTTCGAGATCTCCGCCATTGGAAGCCCGCCAATAAATTTTGTAAATAGGCTTTTTAAATTATTCGGACGGCTTTTGCGGCATACTAATATCAGCTGTGGCGGAAATCAGCAAACAGGCGAATCACCTTAAGTAGCAAGTTAGTTAGCTAAGTTTTCGTGGTTAATTTTTGAACTATTACAGCTAGGTGCTTGGCGGTAATTAGAAGTTTATAGGTGGCCGTTATTTACAGCCATGTGAGTTTTCGAATTTCGAAAGCGCCATTGTACTCATTGGTGTGGCCCCGTAAATTCTGACCGTCACGCGCAGACGTCATTCGAAAATCGCGAGTATGTGGAGCGCACAGTGGACCACCCACCAGTACACGTCACTCGGCGGCCCGCGTGTCACGTGACTTTACTGCTCTGCATGGGAGGCTGCCTAGCAGAGTGACACCAAGAAAGGGCTGGTATAGGTTGATGCAGCGGCCACGGTAAGCAGTAGTTTCTGAGAGTGGCCCAAGCTGAAGTAATTAATTTGTAGTGAGTGCCACAGCGTGAAACAGGTGAAATACCAAAGCAGACGACTACACAGAACTAGGAATAAATATTCCTCACGGACGCTAAATTAGCTCGAAGTCGGGCTGAGTGAGAGAAACATTCAGTGCACAGAATAAATCGGGGTTAGTTGGGTGGGCCCTCATTCCAGGCGCCCATTGGCTTCCGCCGCCACCCTTGCCCGGTTCACCAGCTAACGCTGGTCTTCCGAATGTCAGCTGGACAGCGTCGCCTCCCAGTCCTCAGTTGTTGGGTCATTGATTCCCAGAATATGTGGATTATTCTGGCATGCCCATTACCATGTGGTGTAAGCCAGCCACTTCACTGCAGAAGGCGCAATGGGGATCGTACGAATTTGAAAATATATAGCTGAATTTGTCTGGGTGGATACAAGTATTGGATTGGAATTTCCTTAGGATGACCCCTGGCTCCCTGTTTAGATTTTTGTCCGGTTCAGCGTATACTTTCCTTGTTAATCTCAAATGTTGGAGCAATTTCCTACCGCTTAATAATGGCTGAAAGAAAAAATTACACGATTGCACTTAAGTCTGCTTAAGAGCGGAAATGCAAATACATTCCCTCTCGTCTCTTCCTCCCTCAATTTTTCATTTTTTTACTATTAGAAAATGTGTTGTCTTTATTATTTATTCATTTATTTTGTTTATTTTTTCTCAGTTTAGCTTATTTACACAAAGTAAGCCTTCTCACACATTTACACCGTTTTTCATCGAACCAACACAGCATTTATTTTCATTATTCGGTTTGATTAACTAATTAAAATTCATCAACCAAACTGCTCCCATTTCAAGATCTACTCATGCACTACCTAAAACAATTAAACTTTTGCACATTTATCCCCACAGAACGACATAATCGTGCGGACAAAATTTGCGCACACTTTGCTGACGCGACATAGCCATATAATGCTTTCACATTAATAATTATGTTCTTACGAATGCTGGAGTACCCTGGGAGCGCGCAGGCAGCGGTGTGAGTGCCTTCGTTTCCAAAATCCGCAGTGTGCTGGGTTTCATATCACTGTGCACTTATAGACTTGGTCTTCTTTACTTACTTCCGAACAATATTCCTGCGTGTTTACCAATCCTTCCTTCGATATACTTCCGACCTGCAGTCTGGGAGGCTGCATGAGAGCTTCCGGGAGACCATCGCCAAAGCAACCGCCGCCTCCTCTGCCAGGGCGATTCCCTGGCGTCGAATTGATGCCCCATTAACTAATTTCCCTTGCGCATTGGTGCATTCTGTGGTTGTTATTTCCGTTGACCATCCCGCCCCATGTTCTTCTGACGGCCTTCGCCTTAGCCTTTATTCTTAGCTTATGATATTTCGGGTGCACGTTTCTTGGAATTAGGCATCTTGTCTCAGGCTGTCGCAGTCCTGTTCGATATGGTCACAGAGGCGACATATCACAGATTGTCAGCAGAAACGGCAAAAGACCCAATCCTCTCCTTGGTGATGAAATGCCTTAGCGATAATGAGGCTGTGAAAGAAGAGTTTGAGCCATACGAGTCGGAACTGAGTGTTCTGCAGGGTGTTTTCTTCATTGGTTCTAAAGTCGTTATGCCTCAAAGCCTTCAGACAGAAATGCTGGCTATAAGCTGCACGGCGGCTATATAGGAATGAGCAGATGCAAGCAGAAATCACACATAATAATGTTTTGACCTTGTATAGTAGTGGACATTTACTGCATGATTAAAATGTGCCCCACCTGCAAGGAGTATGCCGACCGCCAACCTGCTGAACCATTCATGATGTGACTGCCGCCAGGACACTCCTGGTTTCGGGCGGGGGCAGACCTGTTCCAGAACGTCGGCAAATCATACGTCGTCGTGTTTGACGCATTCTCCAAATACCCTGACGTGGTATACTGGACGATACAATCTTTCGGACAGTAATTTCAAAACTCTCTCCCACTTTTGCATGCCACGGGATCCCAGTAGAAGTGTGCTCTGATAATTGGGCCCCAGCTCACATCCAGCGAGCTTCTAGCATTTGCAAGAGACTGAGTTTAACCACATCACATCTAGCCCGAACTTGCTACGCTGTAATGGTGTCGCTGAAAAGGGCACCCAAATTGTAAACGGCATAATTAGGAAGACCAAGTCCTCCAATGAACACTTATGTTTAGGTCTCTAGAACTACAGAACTTCTACAGTTGGTGGGAGATCACCCGGTGAGTTGCTCATGGGCCGACAACTGCGCACTTGTCTTCCAGACTTCACTGCCGTGCGACCAAAGAAAGTTCAAAAGCTTGAGTCGGCCTACTTTGGATAACCTCTGACCCCACTACGTCCTGGCGACTGGGTTCGCACGAGGGGTAACCAGTCATACCATGTCGTCGTCACTGAGGATGGCAGAGAGCTGCGTCGAAATCGACATCTTCTACCTTTGCAAGAAAGGTATCAGCTGGAACAAGTCCCAGAGGCGACTTCCATCATTCTGGAAGACATTCGCACACCATCGAGTGATTCAGCACTACTGTCCGCACAGTAAGGAGCTCTGGATCCCAGCCCACCGATAAATCCATCAGACAGTAATGCGGTATGCCCATTCACGCCACAGTCAGCACTAGTATGCCTACGACGTTCTTCAAGGGCACGTCGTGCATGCTCTAAGCTGATGCATGATGGTTCTTTCAGACAAGTCGTTTGATGGAGGATATAGCAGAGTCAGCGCTTGTGTAACGAACTATGTGCATCTGGCAACAAGGAGCCTATATACACAGTCTCAAAAATTCTCTTTCCCGTCTTGTCAACTCGAGTGTGATGTTATTTCTGCGGCCCGCATGACCGTACGTAGACAATACAGATTTGGCTGAACCTCGATTTTGCTTCTAAGCTGCTCGTCCAAGGGATCTCAGTCTTGCGTAGACCAAATGTATGGGATCCCTAGTCTATCCACTACGTCCCTACACGCCCTGCTTCCCGACAACTGTGCACACTGCGAAATCGAATGGTCTTCAACAATTTCGTCTTCAGTGAATGTCCATGCTTCGCAATCTTTCTGTGATCACGTTGGCCGGGATATCAAGCGCTCTTTTATATGCTTTGCGCATTAGAACGACCGACTGGTTCTTCTCGCTTTTCTTCCATTTCAGATACGGTACTGTGTAAGCACCATACCATACCGAGACTGCTCTACACTATCCGTCCGGCTTCAAGCTCCCAAGCTTTTAATTGTGTGCTTGAAACCAGGCGTAGAGCGTACAGCGGACGCATCCATGTAGTGAGTTACATATACCAGCGTTGTCGCAGTCCATTGATTAACTGCCAAAGTCTACAATCCTTACGCGGATAGCTGCATATGGGAACTGGTTCGAGGTAGCAGACTCATATGACGTGGAAGGGTGCTACCGCTCTCACTTGGGTATGGAGAAGAATGAAAAGTTGGGAAGGACTGGTTTCTTTCCTGCAAACCATTTTCTACTTTGTCACAGTAAAATTCAGCCAACCGAAATGTGTTGTTGGTTAGTCTCCCCGCTTAACATTTGCTGTTTTCTCTTTCTTCAAGGCTTCATTAATATAACATATTTACGGTCGCTGCGGTAGCCCAGTGGTTATGGCGCTAGGCTGCTGACCCGAAAGACGCGGGTTCGATCCCAGCCGCGGCGGCCGCATTTCGACGAAGGTGAAATGCTAGAGGCCCGTGTACTGTGCGATGTCAACGCACGTTAAAGAACCCCAGGTGGTTGAA
This sequence comes from Amblyomma americanum, assembly GCA_030143305.2. Lineage (NCBI taxonomy): Eukaryota > Metazoa > Arthropoda > Arachnida > Ixodida > Ixodidae > Amblyomma > Amblyomma americanum. Next base: position 162,412 of record JARKHS020025394.1, on the reverse strand, counting down.
ATTTCCGGAGCCTTTCACTACGTCGTACCTTATTGCCTGAGTCGCCTTGGGACGTTAAGCCCCCATAAACCCATAACATGTTTGAGTGTATCTTTTGTTATCTTTTTGTTTTATTCGACAGGTGCACCTGAAGTAACATCTTTAGAATTGGGGCGGGAGGATACAGGATAGAATAAGAAGAAGTCGAGAGCAGTTTAGCTCTGAAAAGCGCAAAGATTGTTAGTGTGCCGATTGACCATTGTCCACTTTTAATGGACACCCTCGCAGTTCCACCGCAAGCCCACCTCTCCGAGGAAACGCTTTTGCCCAGAAGCCCCTGGGCACATCCACAACAAGTGACACACATCACACACGCCCGATGAAGCACCACGGTGAGGACACTTGTCAGCCGTTGGCAGCCGGCTGTCAAACCACCGACGACGAAAGGATGGAGTCAGAGCCGTCCCTGCCCGAATTCGGCGCACGGGTATACCTCCTCCTTCCGTCTACGGAGAGAGGGTGCCAACATGCTCGCTGGCGCAAGATATGTATTTTTAGTCCTCCGTTCCCATCCCAATTCCGTGACTCTGGGTTTATTTATTCAACAAAGTTTTCTCTTTCTTTCTTTTTGTCGTTGTCGTTAAAGAAGCAGACGTGCGACATACATTTTCGGAGTCTCTCCCGTGACACCGATATCAAGTCCAAGGCGCGCAGAGTTGGTGCCGAGGTCATTTACTGGCGAGGTCAATTTGGGTGGCAAATTTCGATACGACATAGAAAATCCAGCGATGCGGTTTTAGGGTGCCTCTGTGCTCCCATGCGCAAAGCCAGGCGGCAAAATACTATAATGTTGCGAGTCGACTGGCTACTCACAGGTGGTCTGGCGTTTCCGGCTCACTGTGCACAGTCTGACTAACATGATGGCAACTTCGTACCGGCGGGATGAAGGCGTTATGAATTGGCATCCTGTTACGTCGGTCTCGGTGCGTGCGGTAATTGTCAGCAGGGGTAGTAAAAGTGTTCCGGTTCTTTTTGCGTTTTTGTCTGTTTCTGGTTACGTTTCGGTATGGGGTACTTATTAAAAAAGATTTAAAAATAAAGAGTCCTGGCTCCAGCGATTGAAGTATAAATACAGTTAAAAATAAAAAAAGAAAGGGATAGGTCCGAAAAAAATTTCGCATAGCAGGAAATAAAAATAAAGCAAACATAAAAGAGAAAGGATTACTAGATAACACGGAGATAAGGCAATTTAAAAGGGATTGGACTCAAAGGGTATAGGTGAGAAAATATATAGCGGTGATTGATAACATGCAGTTTTTCTTCCTGGGCAGGCAATTGAACTTAAATTCCTTATACAGGTATATACAGAAGACCCTGGGGAGAACCCGTGGGATATTATTGCCGCGAACCTTTGCAGTGTTTGTTCCTTCTTCAAATATGCCGCCACGCCGCTTTATCGCTTTGTTTGCGACGCAAGATGCGACCGGATTTATCTCGATTGATCGCAGCCAGGCAGAGCTGATTCTACGCTGTTCCGAAATGTTCTAGTAACTTTGCACGCTTTATCTCGAAAGTTCGCTATCAGCTTTAAATTGAGCACGGCCGACAGCGGCGGACATTCTATCCGACGACCACCGAGTACGCTTGTTGCTACGCCGCCGCCGAGTGATTAAGTCCATTGTGAATGCAAGTCAGCCCAAATAAGGAGTTTTGTTTAGACACCATTTTCGCAGCCTTTCTGCTCTCTGGACTGCAGTCACCACTTCGTGACAATATTTTACGCTGTCTCTTCTACCACGTGGTTCCCATGGGGTTACCTTTGCGCACAAAAGAGTATACCAGGCGTTCGTTCCACTTTGTTATTAGGCGCTGTCAGCTTTACCTTTCGCGCACATACTGAGCTCGTCATTTTTGTGCTTCTTGCAGCCAACAGACACACCGACAAACTTGTAATGAAAATTTAATGTTTGATTTGTTCGCTGCTGCGACGGCCGTCACAAATCCAACAACGTTTGTCAGCTGAACTATATTACAGTGTCCGCATCTATTCAAAAAGCATGCGCGCGGAGAAAGAGGTATGACTTCTTCGTAACACAGAAAAGAGCGCAGAAAAGCGGAGAAGACACAAAGGCAAGACGGACAGTGCTTTCCCTCTCTTGCCTTGAGTGGTCCTCGTTTTTCTGCCTCACGCTCTACAAGCAAGACCAACTGGACCAGCTTTCTATTATTCTTCGCAATGCACGAAGGAGACCAGCTTCTTGAGCATCCGGCGGCGCGGGTTTAGGTGAAGTCCGTCTCACAAAACGTGTCTCGCGGAAATGCAGGGCTTCGGTGCATGCATGGCAACAAGATTCTATGGCGCCGTGTAAACAACTGATGTCTTGGGCTGCCTGCAAGGCCATCTGACGAGCGACTTGATCACAGTGGCACGGCCCTGACCTTGACGCCATTCCTGATCTTCAGAATGATGGGGTTCATCTCGATGGTAGGTGGGTCCTGGAATGAAGAGGAAATATGAAACGATGAAGTGCCCTGCATTAAGCATTGGCTCAACGACAAAAACCGTTTCAAGTGCGCGTGTTGCGCTGAATATATTTGAGGAAGCCTCGTAGACGACAGGCATATAGCCAGGAGTTTGGTTAAGTTCCAGGCTGAAGTCTCCCAGTAATCTCGCCGACGGCGATTAGCATGAAGTATCTGTGCTTACTTTTTCATAGTTCACATCTGACGCACAGCTCGTTTAAAGCTGAGGCTTTCAGGCGTGCGCTTACATGCCACCTATGGGCTCGTTACGTGAGGCTGCATGATATCTGTGTTCTAAAGAAGTTGGAAGCAATTTAAATAAAATGAAATCGTCAGCCTACAACCCGAATTAGGAGACTATAAAACAACTGCGACTAAACGGCGGTGATTTGTTTGAGGGTAAGATAGTGACATAATGGAACGTGTAAATACAGGACAACACGACACTGTAGAAGTGGCAGGGGCTTTGATAGCTTTGCTTAGGGTCGTTTGGAAGGCTGCAGTAAAAACGACGCTACGAGAAGTTGGAAAATGCGGAAATTAACGTAGACCGTTAGTGCGTATTACAGCGCGAGCTGTTAGTGCGAAGGTTCTCGGTCAGAGCGTCTTTGTCGTCGTCGCTGTTGTCCACGCATGACGAGCGTCGCCGGGAGGACGTAGGCAGGGCAGGCGGAGATAGGGACTGTCCACATGCATCCCTGTGGGCTGCATCTTTCTGTGCCTAACCATTAACGCATACCAGCTAGCGCCGACATTCCACATTACCGGCTGTGCAATCGCCGTTCAGTTTTCTTCTGCTCCTTCGAAGAATGCTCTGTCGTCTAAAAGACCATCGACTTCAAATTTTTTCCTGTGCGTATTCTACTTTCAAATGATGCGTTAGCCAATAGGATCACAACGTGGTATTCACCTACAAGACCACCAAATAACTTATAAATTAATTTCCTCTTGATTGTGTTTCGGTTTGATCAACTGAACGATGGCTGTGACGTGTAGTTAGTATTTAGGTCAAATGAGGTGAGAATAAAATGGCAAAATAATCGTTGATACGTCGTTTGTTGTCATTTCAGCTCGGGAAGCAGGCTGGCTTAAGTGTTTTAGTGACGTCACCAAAACGCCAATCGCACGTCACAGGCATAGTACGGTTGATGAAACCGAAAACGACACAGTATCAAAATAGAAATTCAATTATAATTATTTGACGGTCGTAGAAGAATTACACGCGGTGATCCAATCTAATGTCTAGCTCGTAATTTGAAAGGAGAAAACACGCAACTAAAACTTTGTGTTCATATAGACCGTTTACAGCGCGCAGTTATTCCCTTTGATGCCAGATGGCGCCACAGATGCGCTTGGAACACGGCGCCATTACGGGCCTCGTAAGTTGCCAGCGTGCGCGCCTCGACGCAATAACACAAATATCGCGGGTGGCTGCCGAAGTTTTCTTTCTGCGATGATGGGGAAAGGCCGACGAAATACACGCTGTGTTGTGGAATGCAAGAATTGCGACAGAGAGTTAAAGGGGCGGGATGCGATCGTTTGAGAGCTTAACGGAACCGAGCTGCACAAGGACATGCTTCCCCTGCGCGCGCGTTCGCCATGCGCCCTTTCCGAACGGGCGAACGCAACAAACACGTTCGCCAGCGCTAGATAGCCAATACAGAAAGAAAGGCTTCGATCTTAGAAACTCTGCGAGGGTAAGTGCAAAACATTACCGCACGAACAGGCTGTTCCGCCACCGAAACCCCCACTTCGTGCTTTCAGTTGCTGTGCAGTTGCGTCTGCGTGTGTAGCGAGACCCCCGTGACCGTAAGTTAAGGCGTGCGGCCATTATAACAAGAGCGCCCGAGGCCGAAATAGGAACGGAAAAAAAGGAAGACTTACGCTATACCGCTACTGCGTACAGATTGTGCAGGGTACAGCCGTGCGCTTACCGTGCATTGCACGCCTTCTTGTGTGCTACTGATGAACTTCGCGCGGAGTAGCGCGGTTCTCGTGGACCATATTCGGAATAAAGCATTTGCGTTACGGCTGCTGTGCCGGGTGGTTGTCACTTCCTCGTGGTCCATGCAACACAGTCACTAAAAGTAACTCCGCAGGCCAGAGCTCAGAGTGAAGCTGATTACTTATCACCAACGAGACCTCGACCATCACGTCCGCATATCGAGCGTGGAGCGTACCACAATTTTATATGTGAGGCTGACATAATTGTGAACTTCGTGCAGTGTGAACGCGTTGCCGTGCGCGCGTTATAACAATTATAGCGCTGAATACCTAGAAACGATTGCACGCCAGGTCGTGCAGGCCGCTTGATGCATGGTACTGCTACCATGGTAGTTAACATTTTGTGTGTATCTTTTTTGTCGCCTTTCTGTGTTTAACAAACCTGCAGAAAGTATTCTAGGTTTCCTACGCGCCGTTAACAGGTTGTAAACAAATGCGTACGATGTGCATATGTGAGCATTTTAGAGCGGTGTCTGCATGCAAGTACGAAATAGGACAACGACCTGCGCTGCCGCTGGGGCATTACACCTTAGCGTTTTAGATAATAACAAAAAAACATTCAGCAAAGCTTCCCGCGGATGCAAATACAAGCATTCAGACGATCCATTCGTTGGCTCGAAGAAGCGGAGAGCCGAGCGGCTGTCCGCGACATGAAGCCCGATCATGATTTCACGCCTGTGATCAAATTAGGGTTCTCACATGTCCTTCGAATCTCTGGACAAACGATAGTGTCGTCTTCCCAGTCGTTTACAACCGTATCAGCCGAAACACAGCCGGCCAGAACCGAACCATCAGGCGCAGAAGCCGTCGCGGCGAGGCGCGCGCCGAGCAGTCAGGAGGCGTGTAATGGCGGCGGGATCACGTGATCAAAGATGGCAGCCCCCATGATACGCCGCTGTAAAGCGTCTATAGTTTGAAATGCCCGTAAAGCAATAAAACGGGACAGCTGGTAGCCACTCTATTTTTGTTTTTGTCCTTCAACACAGCCATAACAGGAGGGTTTTTGAAGCCAAGTGGTGAGCGGCACGCCCGCTTCCTTTGGAGCTTGAGCTCAGTATAGCGTTCCTGCTAACCAAAAATGATTCCGAAAGCAAAACTGAGAATTTTCCTAAGCTTAGCTGGATATTCAGCAGCAGTGAGGCAAACTGACGGAGCTTCATGGAATGTTTCTTTGATGCTAACACGCTTCACGCTGCGCGCTTCTTACATATATAGTGTGAGGCGCGCGATATCTTACTGCTATGTGATTATTTGGAAAGCTTTCTTTTGATTTGATGCTGTGAAAACATCCGTAGGACTGTTTGACCGTCGTATTTCTGCATGTTTGCTGCCGACAGCGACGTATTTAACTTATACGCTCGAAAGACCACGACGCTTGGTGCGAGTAGCAGATCCATATATGACGAAGGAGCCTTTCGTGCAGCAGTACTCTGCCAAATCAGTCCTTCACGTCAAGTCTATTTTACAGTAGTTGCTGACAGTGAGAGCTTCTCCTACGGCTGGACCCAACATGCCAAAGGGCCCATGTAATTACAATGGCGAGTGGGAATGCGTTTGAGAAATGCCGTAATTAGAGGCCACATCCAAGGATTACGATCTTTGGCTGAGCTGTCACGTTCATTGATGGCTGCACGAACGGAGTTAGCGTCTGGTGGTATTCCCAGGATATCCTCGAGGGGGGGGGGGGGGGGGCTAAAATGCTGTGATACGGTTTCCTAAGGTGGACCGGCGTCGAAAGTACATTACCGCAGCAGATGCAGAACAGATCATGCAGCAAACAATTGAAGCAAAGTGAGAAGCTAAGGAACGTAAAAGTGACACTAGTTCTGGCTGCATGGGTAGCGACTATTAAAGGAGAAGTTGCAGTGTTGTGTTTCTGCCGAAAAAAAAATTGCGTGTTTGTCTTTTACTTCAAATAACTGAAGATGCAATATTTTGATATATATTTGGCCCAAATTACCATGAAAAGAAGAGATAGAAGGCTGATCTTTCTTTCGGCTTGTTCTGAACACATAAGCCCAGCTACTGGACTATAATTGTGCACCTTTGCGAAGCAGGTTTTCTTGATGACTTTTATTCACAAGAAAAAGCAAAAGAAGCAAGCTATTGTCTTGACAAAAATCTCAAAATTAATTTTGGGTACAAAACAATGTATCCCTAGTTAAGGTAAATGAAGAGGAAACAGGGAATAAAATAAAACAAACCCGAATAGGCTGCGTGCGGTAGTTGCTGAGAAAACTGGTCTAATTACTATATTTCAAAACACAATTGGGATGCAGTGAGCCTAATTTTTGTCCTTAAAGATCACTGGCCATATCTCAGCCCGTTAAGCAAGAATAAATTATCATGTGCTTTTTCCTGTTTTTTGTGTGTTAATTGATGTCATGATAGAAGCCGTTGAAACATTAATGAGTGATAGCAATGTGAAGAAACCATGGGGTTTCTTTCTCACGGAAAACAGTACTTTATACCGAGGCATGCATCCACCCACCTTCTCGCTGTTTTCTGTCTTTTCGAGCCTGTATTTTCGTAGGATGTGCGCGAACGTGTAGCGCAGCTCCATCTGGGCGAAGCGCATGCCGATGCAGTTACGTGGGCCGTTGCCGAAGGCTTGCATTGCCATGCTGTTGATCCGGGATTTGTTCTCAGGGAGGAACCTGCGGCAATTAGGAGTCGCAGTTTGGCCATTGTTGTCGCTCGAGGTTTCAGGCATTAGTTCAAAAAAGCACTCAGAGGATGCTTTAGTTTGGTTTGCACCATGTCTTGCCTTAGTCACCCGACTGGCGGAGGCTTCGTTATTTGTTTTTTTTTGGCGACAGAAACAAAAGAGGTAACGTTGAACCTTAGTTAGACGCTCGATCAGCGTGCTATAGCAGGCAGGATGGTAGGCAATGCACAAGTCAGCCTCTCATCCACACAGTAAGGCCAATCTACCTGAACAATTCGGCTGAACAAAAAAAAACCGTTCTTGCTAAATTGGACGGAGGTACGGATGAAGCAAGACGATTTAAGGCTGAGTACTTTCGGTGGGATAGTGAGGCACCACCATCATAGGTGCTCAAGTTTAGTTAATCTCCAGTCTCCTTTTTTCCACCCTCTGATCTGGTTTGCCTGTAGATAGACAAGACTCTGATCAACTGCGGCCCTACAGTTATGAATGGCGCCCACTGGCGCAGTCCGGACATGAAACGCCATGCTTCTCACGATTAACTCAATTCAGGGCAAAGAACTAGTGTCCTGGCAAACTAATGCAATGGAAGGTCAAAGCAGATGCCGGATAACGCTTCCAAATTTCACGTTTTTGGCCGTCAGACCATGGCGCAGCGTTTACCGAACCCCACACGATAGAATTATCGCGTTTAATTGGGTTCCAATGTTGCTACGAAATTTGCTACATTGTAAGCGTCCTACAACTCTTCACCTGTAAATGCAGTGCACATGGGGTTCTACGTGAACACTTGTTGTGAGCACTCGACGTCGCCGCTTCCGTGCTTTGCTGGAGAGGAGTACGCTCAGCGCTCATTAAGCGAGCCCTAGCGCCGCCCAGAGATAACGAAGCTCCTTCAAGGTCCTTCCTAGAAAACTGCTTCGAAGGGCACTTTCAAGTGTACAGCAGTCGATTCACCTGTCCGGATCGAAGTGGTCGGGCTGCTCCCAGTGTCGGGGGTCCCTGTGAATGTACTCGACAGCGGCCATGACTGCGGTGCCAGCCGGAATGCGAATCTTGCCGTACTGCTTGTCCACCACGGCCTCGCGCGTCACGAAGCTACACAAGAAGAAGACAGATAGTAATAGTTGGAATTGATAGATATGCCATCGATTGAGTCATTGCACGCGATCTTTGAGCCAGCGAGACGAATTCCAAGAGCGCAGATATTAGGGGACAGTGCCATTAGATTCTTTTCCGCTTTGGAGAATGGGCTATGTCCTCAGTAACGGAGAGACACTCCACTAGTCTGCTCTGACCACCTAAGTTTGAGGCCTAGATACTTGCCTAAAGGATAGCATGTTCCAGTTTCAAGGTTACTCGTTTTTGCGCTTATGGTAATACAACGCCACGAGAACAGGCTGCAAGAATAGACCGTGCGGCAAATTGCACACGCAAACTGCAGTATACTGTACGTCTCGCCCAGACAGGTTACCGAGCGTACAGGACTGATCAAAAGTTCTTTGGCCACATGGTCTTCTTTTGAGCCTTGTAGTGGGACATCTACGGCGTTCAAAATCTCCGGTGCCAAAGGAGGAACCTCATTCTCACCCTTGAAAGCCTTAATAGCTCCATTGGCGCCGTAGCTATCCTAATATACGGTTAAAAAGGAGACCCGGAGTTCTGAGAACTTCTGATGAGTTTTGTTCATTCTTTCAGAAATAGCAGTCGCTTTATAAACAGAATGCACTATGGTCGTGCAAGTGCTCCTAGAATTAGAGTTCGTTGTTTGCAACCGGCATGTTTGACTAGTTTATCGTGGAGACAGAGGGTTAATTTTCAAGGGAGGCTATGTGGTACCATGTAGCATTGTCGTGTGTTTACATTGTCCCAGGCAGCATGGAGAGTGCGCTCAAGTTAAGACGTTGGAAGCCAGTAAATCAGCAGATGGTCTATGCAGTCAGTCGATAAAGTTCAAAGCGGTTAAAGCCAAAAAGTTGAGTGAGTTCATTTTAACTAAGAGGTTTGGCCCTAATGCAAGCAGCCGCAGACAGTGAACGAACACGGCGACACGGGACGCTCTGTGTAGCGTTCTGTGTTATCGTTCATGCTGCTCACTGTTCACTGTTCACTGTCCGCGTTCGCTTCCACTAGAGTTGCCTCTTACGGCGTACGTTCAAAACTCTTTAAGGGTAGACAGCTGGGCTAGTTGGTTTGCATTATTATGGAGCATGGTACCAGCGCAAGAAACAAGGACGAAGGGAGAAGAAAGACAACACGAACGCCGGACGCAAAACTTTGGACCGCAGCTTACCACAGCTTTCACGTTTTCAGGCAAACTGCACTCACCAATACAGGTCACTTGATTTGGCGCAGTGTGCTGACGTCGCGCATGCTTTTTCTTCAAGGCACTCAAACTTCGGACACTCAAATTCCACAGAAAGTCGGAATTCTTTGCAGCCAGACGAGTAAGTGTTCGAAAAAGAGGTTCACCATTTTGTCCTGGGTATACCGAAGCGGCTTAGGTGCGTAGGTGGTTCTGGAGGTGTCGAACCTGTCGCCACAGTTCGGAGCGCAGGATTTTCGTCATTCTTCTGGCGTGCCGCGCAGATGGGAAGCACGGTGAAAACAGGCCACAAACACCAGGGAGGACAAGGCGATGATCGAGTGCAGAACGAAAGTTCCCTTGCCCGGCATGTGGTCACGGCTAAGAGGCTGACAAGGGTCGCGGAAGGATTCACAGTGCAATTTGCCTGAAAACGTGAAAGCTGTGCTAAGCTGCGGTCCAAAGTTTTGCGTCCGGCGTTCGTGTTGCCTTTCTTCTCCCTTCGTCCTTGTTTCTTGCGCTGGCACCATGTTCCATAATAGTTCAAAACTTATGGTAGTAGGATGGAGATACAGAACATGTATATACAAACTTCGCTCTTCACCGTCATTTGCAGGGTTGTATCACAGTAGTCATAAATCCAAGTGAGAAAACGGCTGTGCTTGGAAAGCAGTGGTGCACGAGCTATTTGCTTTGGCCTATCTTTCATCTGACATGAAATTGATGCGGAAAGATGCACTCACGCGAATGCAGGCGGATACATCCTAATTGTTTCTTGTATGACAGCCGTCATGTAGGGAAGCTTTTGGATGGTGGAGTACGTGATCGGTTCCTGCGAGACAGATGGGTCGGAAAATTAATTCAAGTTGCATACTTTTACCGAGACAGTGAAACAGAAGATTACAACCGCAACATGACACTTATCACTGGAACGAAAAAAAAACAACACCCCGGATGCTGATTTATCTAGGGGTTATGTATAATTGGTTTGCAATTTTCGTTTTGTTCGCAAGTTTTACTTAAACCTCGTCTGAAATGCTTACAAGGAGCTGCCACAAGAAAATTCAGCTAAAATACTCAGTAAATTTCATACACTATCATTCACGAGATTTACACGGCTTTCGAAGTTTTTGTGATAAAAAGTTTCGCATGGAATGGGGCTCGCATAAATGTTCGAAAGCGCTGTCATCCAAAGTCAACCTTGCCGATGTGAAAATTCCTGTGTCGGTCGGCCAATTTTTGAATAGTTCGCCAGCAGACAGGGTCAAAAACAGTCAGCGGCGCCTCCTTGGCCGCGGGCCTAGATTTGAATTTCCCTTTACAAAATATTCCAAAAGCATTGATGCCACGAATAAATTTTTTAGCACAGCGCTTGAAACCATGCCTAAACGTCTGAAAGGAGATACATTTAGCAAAAAGTAGACGAAAGTATCAGAAACCCATTACAAAGGTTCGGAACGTCGTTATCGTGGTTGTGGGCAAATATTGATAACCCGAAACAGATTACCAGGATAACCTATTTTGTGTTGACATCTATTCGTGGATGGCCCACTTCTATTTCACAACTCTGCTCAGGTGTGTTTGCGCTAAATAAGTGCACGGAGGACAGTTGTACCGATATGTTTGTTAGCTTTTTAAGGTGGAATGGCATGGTGTCATAAAACCGTCAGTATTCAGTTATTTGCTCTACTCAACTAGAAGGCCAGTATTCTTGAAAAGAGAATTCTCACACTTGTGATAATTAAGTGGTTGTGTGAGTAGAAACATCTTGGAGTCTTGGCTTCTAGATTCCAAGTTCCGCATCATTGTGTTGTAAGGTTCAATGCGAATGCAGCGCAAAAGCTGACTGCCCGAGAGTACAAGATTAAAACCATCGAATTCATACCAACCGGTCACCGTTGGTAGTTGCTGTGTTCGTGCTAAGGTTTAAAATAAAACGAAATAATGCCTATCTTACGCCCATTCTGGCGCTTGAGTTGTGCTTTGCTCTGAACTGACCATCTCATTCGATCGCTTGTTGTTATCAGTGGTTCGCGAAGCAGTCGTGGGTGTTGCCTCCAAGCTGCGAGGCCGCGATAGCGTCCCAATGTAGGCAAGCCTTGTACTCACGTCGGGCCCCAGAACCGAGAACAGCTCCTCCCTCATCTTCTCCTGCACTTCCGGGTGGTGCGTCATCATGTGCGTCACCAGGGCCATGGTGTTGCTCGTTGTCTCGAACCTGTTCGGGTGGAGAGGCATAAAAGGGGAATGTTTCAAGGAAGAAGGAATTTCCAAACGAGGAAACACTTGGAGGTCGCTATAGGCGTGCATCCTGCGGACGATGTTTCGCACACACGATGGAGCTAAATATATATAAATATATCTAGCAAAAAATTCAGGGCGACGCCTAATTGCCTTACACTTTAGCACTGAGATACCATTAGAGGCCGTTGGTGACCTTACTAGAAGTGACGTCACTTTCGGTCTGGTGCGGTCACTTTCCTCCAGTAAATGTAAACTATCTCCTCTGGTGATGCCGCTTCCCCCAAGCCAATGGGCGATTTTTATGACGGAAGACAGATTTGCTTCGCGATGAGGCTTTTAAGAATAAAGCATTATTAAGGTGAATAAAATTTACACATATCCAGTTAAGTAAGGTCTTCGTAGAATGTTCCCGCAGCATTATCCTACGTGGCTGATCAGATTACACACCGGTCGACGTCGCATAGACAAAGCTAAAGCAGTTGTTTAGGCGCCGACTGAGCAGGGCTTATCAAATTGGCCAGCCAGAATGGCCCACCAGAAAGACCGCGGTCGATCACGGTTAGGGCTCACGTGAGAGGAGTTGTGTGCACAACGCCAATGGCATGCCTATCAGGCCTAACTGGCTGATCCTGTTTAATGCGTAGAAATTAACATAACAAGTAAGAAGACAGTGGTGACCAACTCGCCGTACCCAGCGACGAGGACGACGAATGCGTTCTGTGTGATGTCGTCGTAATCCAGGACAGCCTTGTTGAAGATGGACAAGTTTCCTTCTGCATGAGACACACAATGACGTTCTTAGCAAGAAACAAATCGAAAAAACAAAATCAAAGGACGTATCAAACAAACAAGAACGTAACCAAATAACTAGTGGATAAACGAGAAAAAAACGACGACATTGAAGAAACAACAATTCTTCTGCCCGCACGCCAGTCATAATGTTGGTTAATACCGCAATACAAAACTGAAGAGTCTTATACGAACATTCAAGATTCTGTACATTACATTGTTGTTATCACTAATCCGAGTACGCAATCTACACGATGCCTTTCAAAAGAATAAACAAAAATTTCTCACAACGCACACAATGATGAGCAGTTTTGCCTGTGTCCATTTCGGTTATCCTACTGCAATGGCGGCAGCGAACTTTTCTTCGGGTCTCGTTCGTGCTCGACGTTCTCTGATCAGACAGAAGCAGATCTTTTTTATTCGTAGCTCTGAAGGTACGGATTTTTTTCCATCTAGGTAGTCCCAGTGATATCGAGTTTGTTACGCCAGCGTCGACCATAAGTGAAAATTTCTTTAAGTGTCAGTTATAAAACAGCGAACTACAGAGAAGTGAGTGTTCAGCGCTCGTCAGCGCCCTACTGCTCTGGAGGTAACCAGCTTCTAGCCATTTGCTATGTGAATGTGGAATCTAGGGCCTAGTTCTTGGCCACGGGGGTTTGAAAAACTTTAGAAGATATCTGCGAAGCTGTATTCACTGCCCACCTTTCGATGTTGGTGCATGTCTAAGTTCATCTCCTCGTTGAGAGAGAATATTAATCTTACGGCTAATTGCCGCAAATAAGTAACAAGCATTCCCTATGGAACGACGTGTAGCTCGCGGTACAAAGATAAAATCTAAAATAAATAAATAAATATTGAAGCTAATTGCAGAAGACAAATTACCAGCATTTCCCTTTCAGGGACGTGCAGCTCCTGGAGCGAGGATACTAGTTCTAGTATGGTGATGCCTGCTTCCGATTTCTGAATGCCCGCAGATTCTTTTGTTGAACATCGTCAAAAGCAAGCTGATCTTGTTTAACATGAAGCTAGACAGCTAATCCCTTGATGCAGCTCAAAAGTGTGTTGTGATGACCGACGAGTGGTGGCACAGTTGGCCCAAATTACGGCGGGAGGGATTTATGTCATTCAGCCACTCACCAGCGACTGCTCGATTGGGCAGTTCCTGTTCGTTGTCTTCCGCGGCTGTGAGTTGGGTGGATGTGACCGAGCCGAGGTCGACGCGTGACTCCTTGGCGTCAATCATGAGCTGCAACAAGTCCTTCTGGCGGAGCTGCAAAAGGGTGGGCGGAACGATGGAACAACAATGTTTATATTTGTGGATCATTCAGTGAACTTTGTCTATGCTCAGACCGCGGAGAGGGTGGTCGTTATAACTGGTGATGGTGCAATACGAGCGCGCAATGTCTCTTCTAGCGGATGCGCCGTTGTCGTTTTCGCAGTGTTTGTTCAGGTTGCGTCATTAGACCCCTTTTCAAAAGAAGACGTGAATAGGGAATAGGCAATTATGAAACGAAAAAAGGTGGATAAAAGGAAGACTATACGGCAGGCATGTTAGGCGCGTTGTGATATTTAGGGTTTACTGTCCAATCTGCATCAGCTTATTGACATACTTCTAAGCTATAGATTTTTTTTAACGCAGATGTTCGCACATATTTTCGCGGGACCCCCAAACGCTGAAGTATACTTGAATGCAGCCGGGACAGATAGTCAGTGCATAGCGTGAACTCCATGCATCCTACGTACTTGCAATGGAGGTCGGTGCGTCAAACCAATTGTGCTCTAAATGCTGCGGTGATACCGCACGCAAGTCATAATGTTGGTTAGTACCTCAATATAAAACTGAAGAATGTTATACGAACATTCAAGATTCTGTATAATATTACACTGTTGTCATCACTAATCCGGGTACACAATCTACACGATGCCGTTCAAAATAATAAACAAAAACTTCTAACAACGCAAGCAATGCATGGAAATAAATGTCACACATTGCAACTAAAACAACAATCAGGCAGGTAATGTAAAAATATGGATGCATTTACCACGTCAAGTTTTAAAAGATTCCTCATTATTTAAGCATATATTTTTATTTATTTGCTGACAACATTTTCAATCCGTTAGGTGCTAGACTATTAACCACTGAGAGCTGCGAATAGGGTTCTAGTCGCAAGATTCTTTACTTTTTAGTGCGAAAGCAATCCTACGCTCACCAGCGCCGACCAAGAATCTTTGGGTCTTGAATCTTGCTATCTTGGGATCTTGAGCCGTTGCCTAGCTACAGTGATGCCACGTTAAGTTAAAAAAAGATATGAAATCAATACTTATGGCTTTCAGTCAAATCCACGACGGCGCGAACAGATCAGCTTCGCAGGCCGCTGCGCGGGAGCACCACGCTATCGCGTCAGCCGGACACGCGTTGTGTTAAACTGTAACCCACTCTCGCGCTGCGCATTGCACACCGTCTTCTTCGTCCACTAATACTGCTTCTCGGCTTCGGGCCTGTGCTTTCGAACTATAATCGGTTGAACCAAGTTAAAACCCTAACACGTTTGTTTTATCTCACATTGCTCGAAGATTGAAGACGTCAAACCAATCAGCCCAAACGAAACACGTAAGCACACCTGCGTCCTGTTTCGTTATTGAGCACGCGGCTTGTACATTAAGTTCTCCATCGTCGTCACAGCTGCCACCAGAGCCAAACCTACTGTTGGCGCACCGAGTATCACTCAAATAGCTTATGTCAGATTTCGCCGCCACCAGTTACGTAAAAAATTTTATGGGAGACCGTATTGTCGCGACATTCTGCGTAAAGTTTAGTATATGACAGCCACATGAAATAGATGCCGATGTCTTGTTTGCGGTTCTTCGGCGTTCCAGTGCTTACCGACGAATCCTGCTGCCGCTGCATGACAATTCGCTTGCACTTCTCTTGCACCTCGAGGAAGGGGTGGACGCCGTTGTTTTGGTAGCGGAGCCAGCGAGAGTTGATGAACTTGAGCAGCGCCGCAGAGCCCGGAAAGGCGGCTGGGCAAAACACGAAATGTTTGCACTACACAACGGGGTATACAGGAGACCTCGCCAGGAAATTCCTTGCCATGGCGTGAACTATGCAGCAAGGACCTGGATGAAGGTAGTGCCCTCAAATGGGCGGCTACAGAACTAGACAAGCAGATAATGTCCCACCCGCCGCGGTGTCTTAGTGGCTATGGGTTTCGGTCGATGTCCCCAAAGACGCGGGGTCGACTTTCGGCCGCGGCAGTCGCATTTTGATGTTGCGAAATGCGAAAATGTCCATGTCCTGTGCGATGTCGGGGTACGTTAAAGAACCACGGGTGGTCGGAATTAATCAGGAGGCCTGCATTACGGATGCATTCATAAAGACTATGTGCAGCTTTCGGACTTTAAACCCCACATGCCTTGCCAGATAATGACGCGTAAAAAGAAACTGTCAATAGATGCGCGTGCAATAGCTGAACCTACAATACATACGCATACACACAATGTAATACACACATAAACACACGCTCACAGTACCAGCTGCAGCATAGCTGCACAATATAAGCTTCCCAGCTGCAAGAACAGCTGGAGGAGGAGAACTGTTCTGGCCACAAGGCACCACCAGCGTGCGAGTGGCTTTGAGCCGTCTATGACAGCATTGCATTAGGAAAGCGGACTTCTTGCACCCGGATATTCCTATTATGCTTGCACGAGTGGCTGGCGACCATCGCACATGCGTAAAAACCCTATCGGCACCGGATCACCTGGCTCATGATTGCAGGTGGTGCTCCGTTATACCTGTCTTCTTCGAACATACTCGTCTATTGGCAAATGTAAGAAGTCAACCAGACATGAAACTTTTGGAAGCCCTATACAGAGAGAAGAAAGTGATTGTATTAGCGATCTTTCAGTGGCAGTATCAAAAAAGAAACACTCTATCTGAAATTCTTTGCTGTCGTGCATGAGTGAACATGTTGTGATGACCGCCCATAATGCGCAGGTCCACACGGGACGGAGAGGCAAAGAGACACCGTATGGCTCAGTTTAAACAAACAGATATATTCAATAATTACACATGATTAAGATTATACATCAGAGGCTGGGGCGTCCGAGCTTACGTGCCGACGACTTCATGGGGGCGATGGAGCGGCTCCGGAGTTGGGCTCGAGCGGTTGCTGGCAGAAGCTGCACGCCGTCGGGCTTCGGCGCTGAAGGCCCTCTTGGCGAACGATGTCGTCCTGAGCGTCCTTCTTCCGTACTGCTTGTCGATTTTTATATCCTCTTCTCCACACTCCCTAGGGTGAGGACGCCCACGCCGGAGGGGAAGGAGGGGGGCTAGGGCTTTCACTTGGGTGCACAAACATACCACCGCACTTATGGTCTCGCCCCCCTCACGTGTTGAGTCCGAGGGAAAGAAGGTTGTCTTCGAGGTAGCGCATAGCGTCGGCTGTGGTAAGGCGCGCTCTGGCCCGCTGACAGTTCCCGCGGGTCACCGGCCTCCGCTCTCCATCCATCAACTGACACTCGCTCCTCAAGGTAAGGCGCGCTCTGGATCGCTGACAGTTCCCGCGGGTCACCGGCCGGGAAAGTGGTCCCTTGTCCTGGGATGTGCTCGGGAGGCCTCTCCTGGAACCGCCACGGCAATTGGGGAGGATAAAGCCCGTTTCCCCGCGCCGGCGGCGGCGGGTCCGGTTGGGTCCGGTTGGGCTTAAACCCCTTCGTTCTGGTCGTCACTCTCAAAGAGCATGGCTGGGTAATTGATGATGCCGCTGTCATCTGGGTCTCCGTCTACGCCGCGCCGTCGAACGCGGAACCTCGTAGCACACACAAGGAAAGTCACACTCCACAAGGAACGTCACAATGTTTTCACTGTTGCTTACCGTGTTGTAGTGTGCGTAGACACTCTCGCTCCCCCTCCCCCTAAAAAACACATAGATACGTCTCTACTTCGCCTGTGTGATTTGCCCTGCGCCTTTCTAAAGCGCTGAGAGTATCGATTGAAAGGAGATCGCCTCCGTCTCCTCCTGTGCTAGACATCCCGCTGTTTGTGGCGGAATGTATTTCTTAAGCATAATGCAATGTTTTGACGTAAGATGTGTCCAAACTGTGCGATTTGAGATCTGGATCTTAATTGGTCTTTTACATAACGACTACATAAATCGAATTCCGTATAGCTCAACTACTACGCCGTGGCTTCAGACTCACTGAGCAGCACGGCGATGACGGAGAAGGCGCAGCCAAACAGCATTCGGCAGCACACCAGGAAGCCGTGGTGCGGATGGTCCTGCAGGTTGTAGTCGATGCCCATGGCGCTCTTGCAGACCACGTCCAGGGCTAGTGCAGCGTACATCTCTCCGGCTTCGAACTCCTCGCCCGTCTGCGCCTTCCGGTCGATCTTGGAGACCAATTTCTCTACGGCTGAGATGATGCCCGGAGACATCTAGCGGTGGTACGAAAAATGGCAGATACCGTTAACATGTTCGGCTCACTTGATAGCGTGGAAACTTTTAAGGCCGATCTTTTTCACAGTCTAATTACCCCACTGCAAGAGTGCCTAACTGTATCATGCTATCCCTGTTGGTATTCAGGCTCTTTTAGATCATGAATGGCAGTTTACCAGTATCCCTAAAGAGAAAAGTATACAACAGTTGTATCTCACCAACACTCACCTGCGGGGCCGAAACGTGGAGGCTAAAGAAAAGGGTTCAGCTTAAGTTAAAGACAACACAGCGAGCCATGGAAAGAAAAATGCCAGGTGTAACGTTGAGAGACCAGAAGAGGGCGGAGTGGCTGGGGGAACAAACGCGGGTTAATGACATTTTAGTCGAAATCAAGAGGAAGAAAGGGGCTTGGGCAGGGCATGTAATGCGAAGGCAAGATAACCGCTGGTCCTTAAGGGTAACGGATTGAATTCCAAGAGAAGGCAAGCGCAGCAGGGGGCGGCAGAAGGTTAGGTGGGCAGATGAGATTAAGGAGTTTGCCGGTGCTGGCAAAGGACAGGGTTAATTGGAGAGACATGGGAGAGGCTTTTGCCCTGCAGTAGGCGTAGTCAGGCTGATGATGATGATCCCTGTTTGAAGTAGCTACCTTCATATTGCACCTGCCTTAGTGGAGCTCCCATAGAGGCCCACGTAAGTACTCTTCGAAGTTACCATCTACGCTCGTGATTAAAGGGTGTTCCTGGGTTGTCCAGGTGAGCTGTGTTATCCAAGTGTTGGTGAGAGAGGTTCCCACTGAAGCCCATGCACTACAGCGCTAGCTATATAAGGGACGTTGGACCGTGGGATAACCTTCAGTGTCTGCACAGGTGCTGAGGAAAGCATAGGTTCAGAGCAGGGGCGCGTTTACCTTTCCACAGGTGGACCTGTGCGGACGTCGGGCAAAAAAAAAAAAACAGCGGATAGAAGGAGACCGGGCACGGGAAACCCGAGGTGTAACCATGTTCACACATTTCATGCATTAAAAGAAATGTAGTGTAAAAGGGCAGTAAACAGGCAACACCTCTTTGAAGAAAGTGCCATGTGTCGATTGGCCAATGATTAGTTCGAAAAAGAAAAAAGGTTGTGGTCGATGCGGGCCACTTACCACAGCCAATGTTGAAATGAATGATAGCGCAAGAAAGGCGCAGACACAAACATCACCACACTGGACCGCTATTATTGTCACTGTG
This sequence comes from Amblyomma americanum, assembly GCA_030143305.2. NCBI lineage: Eukaryota > Metazoa > Arthropoda > Arachnida > Ixodida > Ixodidae > Amblyomma > Amblyomma americanum. The sequence goes on along the minus strand of JARKHS020025394.1, from coordinate 143,233 downwards.
CCTTTTCGCATTGTCTGTTCTTTTCGAATCTGGCTATGAATTACCGACGCCCGATCAGTCACTTATACCACTTACCATCTTGAGCTTGTTGGTGGTGAAGGAAGGCGTGAGGACGCTGCGCACCTCCTTCCACCGGGTGGATGTGAGCTGTAGCAGTCCCTTGTTGTGCGGGCTCGGAGGACGCTTGGCCTGGAACAGCAGCTGCGGGGAAGCGCGGAGCGTGGCGTAAGAGAGAGCGAACACCGAGCAAGGAAGAACCATCCGGAGATGGACGAGCGTGGCCAAGTATGAAGTACCAGGGACCTTTTTTTACAGAGTTATTGCAGTGGGATCTTGCCGCACAGCTGCGGCTTCCTGAGCGTTTTAATATATTTGCTTATCCGCAGAAAGGGACCACTTGTGACCGGTGCTTATTTTCGCATATAACTTCTTGCACCGCAGCGGTGGCCAAGTGGTTGAGCATCCGCCTCGCATGCGGGAGGTGCGGGGTTCGATCCCCAGTGCCGCCGGGTACCCACCGGTGATACAGTGGGTACAAGCTTTCCTCCGGTCTGGTGCACGGCTTATTTAGGGTGAAATGCTTGGAAGATGGGTCTTTGACCCCACCTTGAGAACAAGAAAAATACCTTGTGTCATGGCGCTCTTTGGCCATAGATGCCCTTGCGCCATAAAAATCCATAATCATCATCATCATATAACTTCTTGCCTTGCTGGTGTGAAAACAAAAGAAGGGCTGATGCCTTGATATAGTACTTCCCTGCACGTCACTCCCTCTGAGGTAATATTGTAACGGAAATATTCCAGAGCACTGTGGAAAATGCCGGCCCTGAGAAAAAAAAAATCAGTGACCGTTCCCTCCCCACCATCACTTGTCAGAGGCAAGTTCTAGTTTGCGACCTCTGTGACTCCTTGTACGAAATTTTGCGCATATCTGTAAACATATTTAGCATTCTCGGGGAAAAAATTTGGAAATTGGAAAATTGTAAGACACTGTGATGGAAATATTGAAGGTGATGGCTCACTATTCTGACGTGCAGCAAAATCTTTCTTTTAAAGTGCTTCCATTCGATCGCATCGAACACTTGACTGCCATAGAAAACCAATGTGAAACGCTTTTGACGATAGCAAAAATGTGAATAGAAAAACAAATACAAGACTGCCAACGAGTGATCTGTGGATATATTGATTCTTATAGTGAAGTCTTCAATTATATGAAAAAATTGCGTCCATAAACGGTTTTGCGCTCAAAATTGCTTTTATCCAGAATTTCTGGGTATGTTAACAATGTGTACTTAATTTTTCCAAATCAACTGGCTTTGGTTAAGTCTCGGTCAGTTCAGACCTTACTAGGTCAAGCTGGTGCAGCGCTTCAAGAATGTCGACTTACGCCTCTGTCAGTGAAGTCTTGAAAGTCCTTGATTTGAATCTGCTTGAGTAATTCCAGATCAGCCACAAGGATCACAGGCCGGTAGCCGTTGTAGTACCTGGAAGATGAGGCATCAATATTAGTTTACTCTTGTGCGTCAGCAAATTATGTTTTGTGAACAGCGGCTCCTCATGGTCCGGCTCTTTAAGTTTTTCATTAATTGCAAATGGCAGAAGTTAGAAAAGCTCTCTCTTTTATGGGCCGCAGGGCGGCGCTAGTGTGCAATAAAGGCTTCAGCACTTGCATCAGTAAAATGTTCATGGAATGTTGCTGTGTGCTACGTAATTGAAATGCCTTCACCGCCCGATTATTTTTTACTGCGTTTTTGAGTGCTGGGGAACAATGTTAATTTTATTTTAGTTTTTCTTCCCACCTGCGACAACTGTAGATTTTGAACGGTGACATCGTCAAGCAAATTAATGTATTAAAATAAATTCAGTAGAAATTAACAAAAGTGATTTTGCACTGTAGCTGCGTTTTTATGGAGGAAAAACGCTAAGGCGCCCGTGTGCTGTGCGATGTCAGTGCACGTTAAAGATCCCCAGGTGGTCGAAATTATTCCGGAGCCCTCCACTACGGCACCTATTCTTCCTTTCTTTCACTCCCTCCTTTATCCCTTCCCTTACGGCGCGGTTCAGGTGTCCAAAGATATATGAGACAGATACTGCGCCATTTCCTTCCCCCCCCCCCCAAAAAAAAAAAAACAACCACTGTAGTGCAAACGCGGTTTGGTAATCCAGAAACCACCGGCGTGACGTTAATGGGAAGAATATAAAAAGACATTGCCTTACCCGACAACGTCGCCGTACTTGTCAAGCCATTCGCGGTAAGCTTTGACTGGTGACTGTAAAACAAATGAATCATTGATAAGATAAGCAAAAAGATCCATTACTTGAAGTTTGTACTGATCATTGTTATTAGAAGCTAAGAATGTCAGTACTATTTACCTCGGGCCTATTGTTTACACAACTCTGCCTGATAAATAAAAATCGCAGAAAAAACAAAACGAATATTTCGCTCGGCAACACCCAGTCTTCGCCGGCTCTTCATACTTTCTGACGGCATTATCACACATACACGCTTGAACCTAAATGTTTCCAGTTTAAACATTACAATAAAAAATAGAAAAAGAAACAGTTGACGGGAAAATTTACTGCTCGATATGTCATGTGCATTAACGTTACTTGTTTCACATTTTTTTTATTTTATGTGCAATCATTTCTCCTCAACAGTTGAATATCGAGTATTATTAACCATTTCAGCAGTCATCACAAATCTCCAAACCATGATACACGCACTTGTACGAAAATACTTAGGTCCTTGTGCTTTCAATGGCCAGATATCTCTAGCCGACACTTACGCCATGATACAACGCCATTCAGAAGGCCCATACATTTGGGAATCCTTAAATAGTACATTTTTTTCACCTTCAGTTCACGGAATATTGACGACTGGGGCTGGCTGGGTCTTTCAACATTAAGAGAAAAAATTTTACTATTATCACGATGGGAGTCACTGAGTTGATTGATTTATTTATAAATACAGCAATCCCACTGAGAACTTGATTAGGGTGTGATTACAACTTTCTGCGGCATTGCTTGTCGGGAAGAGAAGGCAAAAGAAAGTCCTTAACCAAATCTCTTAGCTATAGGATTTTTTTTCTTCGCGTGTACAGCCTTTGGCGAAAGCGAAACTTTCGCATCGGCATGGAGACTATCACGGAAGTATATTTCGGAGCACAATTAGATGTACTGAGAAACATGCGCTCATAGAAATGATAAATGCCCGTTATTTTGAAACTTACCACTGTAGTTTTACGCTGGTCAATCAAAACGTGAAAATCTAGTGCGAAAATTTGTTTTTCTGACTAGTGATCAATCAAATACCCTACTGCGACCTTCGCACATACTCGACGTCATTTCAGCCTCGCTTTTATTATTTCATGACGACCACTGTATCTTTCAAGATTAATTTTGCCTTAGATCATGTCAGTCGGGGCAAAATAAAGGATGTTCACCTTTTTGTACATCTCCCACATGTTTCCGAAAATAATATTAGGTGTCGGTCCAGGTATGCCCAAATTCTTGAAAAAATTGAAATGCTCTCGTCTCTTCCTGCAAGAAATTAAAATATTATTGAAACATGGTCGCGAAATGCAATCAGAAAAAAAAATGGCTAACAGTAAGTCACTCACGAAAGTGATGTGATGAATATCTAAAACGGCCGGTTTCCTGCTCCGTTGCGAAGCCCTCTACTCTTTGGCCCACTCTTGACTGCGCAATGTGATTACTGAGCACAGAGCGATTCACGATATAATTTTATGCCGGTATTACGAAGCAATTTAGTTTCGTCTATCTTTGATGGCTACTGCTTGTGGCATCATAGCCTATAGCTACAGCAAGCAATTTCATTCCGGTATCAAAGGTGGAATTGAGCATTGGTAAAGCGCAGCGATCAAATTCCTTCCATTCATTCGTATTCATAACATCCGCTGCGTCAAAGCGGTAAGTCCTATTACAAAGGTGGTGGACTTAAAGGCAGTGGCGACGAGCGAGAAGGAATTGGAATGAAATTGAAATTCATTGGATTACCCTGACCCCGAACCTCGTTCTCACTTTCATCACCACCACATCCATCATCATCATCATCATCATCATCATCATCATCATCAGCCTGAATACACCCACTGCAGAGATAATGCCTCTCCCATGTCTCTCCAATTAACCCTGTCCTTTGTCAGCGGCGCCCACTCTATGCCAGCAAACTTCCTAATCTCATCCACCCCCCTAACTTTCTGGCCGCCCCTGCTAAGCTTGCCTTCTCTTGGGAATCCACTCCGTTACCCTTAAGGACCAGCGGCTGTCTTGCCTTCGCATTACATGCCCTGCCCAAGCCCATTTCTTCCTCTTGATTTCGACTAGGATGTCATTAAACAGTGTTTGTTTCCTCACCCACTCTGCCCTCTTCCGGTCTCTTGACGTTACACCTATTATTTTTCTTTTCATGGCTCGCTGCGTTGTCCTTAAGTTAAGGTGAACCCGTTTCGTTAGCCTCCGCGTTTCTGCCCCGTAGGTGAGTACCGGTATTCACCTACGGTGAGACGGTGCCGGTACCGGTGCCGTCTCACTTTAAGACGTGTAAAATATAGCAAATGTCGTATGATCACTCACATTAAATCCGAAGCAGCAGAGATACTTCAATAGTCATTACCATATAGAAATCTGCTTATTTCATGTAGCGAGAAAGGCGAAACATGACATTGTACTCAACGGCGATTTCGCGTTCGTCGTTGCCGTTTAAGCATAATCAAAAGAAGACATTGCGCAGCATCCATGTTAACATTGTGAATCTACTTCGAAAGAAACAGCAAAAGAAAGAAGAGCTATTTGAAGCACCTCTTTCCGTAAACATTGACGTAGTGGACAACAGCAATTCCTGAGACCATAACTGTTTCGCAGCACTGCAGTTGCGGTCAAGCTGGAAAATTGCTTCAAGAGAAGCGATGGGCATTTGTTTCTTTACTCTTAAAATAATTGACTCGAGCAACGAATACGAATTGTTTCCCTGAGAGCAGAAGGTGACAATGAAGTTTTTTCGAGCAGTACTTTCATTCTATAAACTTTAACAAACGTCCATAACAACGCAATGCGTTTTAAACGGGAGGAGATTGATTCGAGAACACCAGGCTGGAATCTTCATCGTGCTTGGTGCATTTGTCCAGTCTGTACAAGAAGCTAAAGTGGGTAGCGATTCCAACTTACTCACAAATCACTACATTTAATGTTAATCTGAGCATAATAACGGGGCTAGAAAGGAAATCGTGTCGGCTTACTTAAATTTCTGTGGTTGGAGAGAAATCGTTATAGTCCGGCCACTGAGCGTAAGGCCAACCGCCTCATCAAGCCAGTTCTTTTACACACTACTTGAACCGGCAGCCGCGTGGAGAAAGTGAGGTGCACGCTCATAGTATTTTCTGCAACGTTGTGCTATCTTGATTGCTAATGTTTCCGGCTCCTTTGAGCTCCGAAATAACTCACAGCAGCCAATGGACGGCGAGGAGGACAACGGTGGCAACGACCAGCTCCCACATTATGGACGCAGGGTTGTCGTCCTAATCCTGTGGAAAAAAAAATGCAGAAAGTAAACAAAAAGCTCAAATGAAGGACATGATTCAGCTGAACTCGGTTAGGCAACAGGTTAATATTGAATGGACGCGATATTAAGAGTGCGCACGCTTAACGTAATGTCGCGCCAGGCTTTGCGATCTCGGGCAAAATCAATTCAGCACGGAATATGGTCGCCGCCGGGCAGTCACGCGTTCTCTCCCTGGTAACGTGTAGAAGCCAGGGGACGTGTTCTGTAATGATTCATATGAAACGGATATCCATTTTCTATTGCATTTGGTTTGTCGTAAACGTGACGACAGCATCAGGCGAAAGCAGCAAGCGACCAACATGCAAATAACAAGGTAGCGAGTGCACACGTCAGCGATAGCCTTCGCCACTCGCCGTATGTATCGCTTAATCATTCGTTGACACATGCAGCCAATGACGAGGCACGGTTGCCAATGAGAAAATGCTCCAGTCGCTTCCTTACAAACGCTTGAAGCCCCAATCGAACAACAGTGGCCAGTGCTGTATGATCGAAAGGATTCGAAATGGAAAATAGACAAATGGACCCTTATAGAATACGTCGTCTGGCTCGTTATTTAGCAATGTATATACTGATTCATTAATTTATACTTGTTTTCACTGACCACTGCGGCTGCCACTGCGCCTCTAGCAATGTAGTTTATCGCCTTTGTCTCTTGTATGAAAGGCGGGGCCTGCCAATGGCAGACAGGGTAAAGAATGGAGCGAAAAAGATATTTTTGCAAAATGCGACCTCTGCGTCCTGGGGCCTCCTGAGCAGGTACAATACAATTGTTCTTTTTGTGCGAATTGATTACACCCTTATCGCCCGCCGCGCCGGACGACTGATCTCGGTGTGAGCGGTGTAGCCCTTTTATTTGAGCAGATAATGGAGCGGCGCATAAAAGAAATAAATCAAACACAAATAACTTACATATGAACTTTCCAATATAGCGAGCCAGACTTACAAAGCTACTCGCAGATTTCTCTTTTCCCCTCACCCGGTTAGTTGCACGCACGCTTTGCCAGTTTGCTTAATTATGCTTATAAGCAAATAGACTTCAACTAAGGCAAATATTGCGGTTGGCCGTCCAGAGTCCTGTCACGATAGTTTTCCCTCCTCGGTGCAAAGTGTCGAAGTTGCAAAGTGCTCAAGTATGCACCCTGCACAACAGGGAAGCCGCTTGTACTAACGGCACGAAAACTAAATGGACCGCGGAAGTGGATTAAAATTTTTTGTTTTTTGAAACCTGCCATAGTACCAACTGTATTCCTTGTCGGTGGACGCCAAGCATGACAGACCAGATATGCAGCATTCGTTATTTGCCCACTGCAGTGTTATGCTATCCGGTAATAAAACTGTACAGTCACTTTCATGGTCCACGTAATTTTCCTGCCGGTAGTATACTACGTTGGGGTAGTATACTACGTAGTATACGCATTGACATGCATTCACGCGCTAGGCGGTGAATGATCCTGCGACACTTTGGGCCCGCGGTGCTCCTTTCGTTCGTAGGCCTATGCCAGTCCGCTGTGTTCTCTTCCTGGGCCCCACAGTATCTAGTTCCGTGCATAGCCGCTGCGCCGCGCTTACGTTTCTGAAGAGCGTGTCTTTGGGAATTTCGAAGGGTAATGAGGAAAGGCTTCGTATACAAGGTGGTAATTTCTAAACCTCTTCCTGGTCCGAATATATTGAGAATGCCTTTTCACAATCCTTGCAGTTGGGTTACTTAAGGCATTGCGCTTCACACTTCCTGTCGGAGGGCTTTGCAGGTGATTGCAATGGAGCGATTATTTCATCGCAGAGCCAGGAGTATTAATCGGTGCTACATACTTCGAACATGTACAGAAGCGCTGGGAAGGAAACGCCTCTAGGATGCGGCTGTCGAGCACTTGAGATTACCCGTGTCTGGCAGCGACAATACAAGGAATTATTCACGGTATGGATTGATAAGGCGAATATAATGAATAATAGAAATCGTGTTGAATGAAAATGCTGACCACTGTCGAACGACAAATGCGACTGCACCTTTTCAAGTGGCATATTGGTCACCTCTGCGCTTTTATCACCACTGGGTCTAACTGCTCTTGACATTAAAATCCATCAACGTCACGAGTTGCCACGAGTGTTGAAGAAGTAATCTATGCGAAGGAGCTGCGGAATGAACTTAAACAATGAGTAGCATACTTTTGATCGCTTTCATCCATTTTGAGATAGTCAACATTGTGACACAACTTATGGCCACAGCTTATGTTATCGTAGTCGAGCGTTTGACGGAATCTCGTCTGGCGAGGAGGGAGCATAATAGCAGAAAAAGAGGAGCACTCGCCAAAAAAGAAAAAAGGAAAAACAAAGACGTTTCGGGGCCCCGTACGGGTCCCTTGTTCACAATGAACACAAGACCAGTTCACAATGAACAAGGGACCCGTACGGGCTCCGAAACGTCTTTGTTTTTTCTTTTTTTCTTTTTTGGCGAGTGCTCCTCTTTTTCTGCTATTAAGCTTATGTTATCCAACAAATGACTTGTGATGCAATGGTGAAAAATAAATCATTATTATTATTTTTAACTTCAGCATTAGAGCAGCAGTCTCCCATTTGGAATCGAAATAGTCGATGAGAGTTTCAGGGTTTTGTTCAAAACGCTTTAAATACATTCCAGACCGCACGAACTCTTTCCAACTCTTCAGAGCACAGGGTAGACGGCGAATGAAATGTCGCTAAAAGTCAGAATGACCTTTACTATCGGTGTGAATTGGTTTCATGATGTCTAAGAGAAATGCATGATGCTCATCAGTCTTTTCGCCAAAACAAGGTACATGCTTGGCACCTGAAGAGCGGCTACTTGAAGTCTTCGCTCCGTGTGTACCTGTCGAGTGTTTCGCACCTGAAGCATGCGCGGACAGAACGCGTAAACGCTTCGCTCGAGGAAGAGTCAAGTGCCCAGACAGGACGCCTTTTGCGAGCGGTGCGGTTTTGAAGGCAGGGACCGAGATTCTCGCCACGTCGGCCGTCTTTGCGAGTTCGTGGACCTGCCGAGATGCGTTCCCGGTGACAAGGAGTCGGCAGTCCATGCTGCTGACATGTGCTTGAGACACCACTTTAAGTCCGAGCTGCCGTTTGTGGGACGCCGGCGCCGGTGAACACGCATCCGGAAATCCACACTTGTGAGGACGACATTGTAGATATCGTGCTGTGCACCGAGTACTCATATCATGCGCGGAGCAGCATCCAACATTTATTTACATATTTTGTATTTGCACATAGTTTATACTGCCGCCCTACCTCTACCCTTTCTTTCTATCGCTACCCTCTTTCTCTCCCTCTCCCTGTCCTTTTATTCCCGCTAGCCGCAGCTCAGGCTCTTCAGGTTTCGATGGCAGATGCCGCGGCTAGCGGCACCTTTTCCTTCCATTGTTATTTTATTAATAAATAGCCACTAACAATGTACTATGCTGCGTGGTTGCTGTTTTGGGTACCGTGCAAACAAGTGCCCACTTGGAGAATTTTTGGCACGGAGCAGTAATTGCGCAATAGAACATTAAATAAAGGCGGCTCGTTATATGCGCTGGAGTGGGCTAGAGCACAACTCTTAAGCGACCGTTCGTGGATTCTGCGTCTTAGTCGTTGGCGTAACACGCCACCTGACAACCGTGGCTGGTGGCGTGCCCCAGCGAAACGCCACCTACCATGGCGATAGGGCGGAATGGGCAACCGTAAGGTGGACGCCGTGAGAAGATATACCTGAGGGTGGCTAGCACCTAGCAGCCACCTGCCAGTGGCGGCAGGTGCCGTGTGATGAGCTGCGCTCAAATTTGGTATCGCCGACTATCGTAATCGTCTGTCAAATTTTTTGGTTAGTGCCTGAAGCAGCGGAAACTTTTGTGATGAGGTGAAGAAGAAAATATATGTTTACAACTAGTATGTGGAACTACAAAGAACACGCAGAGAGCACTGTTGGACCCAACCGCCAGTGGCTATTTCTTAGGTTCGGATGCGAAATAAAATCGAAATTTGGTACGACAAGTGAAGCATTGCAGAAAATGAGTATAAAACCTTATAGTACATCGATAAGAGAAAAATGAATTTCCTTAAAACACACATAAACATTTTTACCAAGTGCATATATTATTCGATTGTAATGCACAAATAAAAAAGAACCCATAAACCAATGTGTGGTTTGTTATTTAAAGAATGGGCTTTAGATCTTCCCTGAAACTATGTGTATCTTATATCAGTGGGTATTTCGTTCCATGCCTTAACTACAACAAATACAAGCGGTCTTTTGCTATACGCATCATGTACAGGCTACAGGTTGAAATTTCCGTCGGCCTCACTTCTCGAAGAGTGTGTTGGTGACACAAACATTGACACACCGAAAGTATGATTGGGTTTCATGACACTCTTTACACAGACAGCGGTTTTATATGCTCACACACACCATCAAAAGGCAATGTTTTCAGTTTATTAAACTGTGGCCTGCTGGGCGCATTTGGTTTCGAGCACGGCAAGATTCTTAATGCAATGTAATGGAAATGCCTGTAAATATATGCCTGTATGTGGTTAGAGAACCTGTTTCCACTAAAACTGCATGTGGGCTTGTTAGTAACTTGTCCACTCTGCACTAGGCTTTCAGCAAGTCCAGGTATGAAATTAAATGTATTGGTTGTTCATCCGCTCGCTAGATGTTAGCCTTTGGTTCACTGAAATTGTGAGTGACGGATTTGGTGGGAGGTTAGTTTTGTGGAACTTAACACGACAGCCCTTTGCTGTCAAAACTGGTCGAATATCTCACTTTTAAGTGCATCCCCATTAAAGTTCTGTGCCCGCCTGAATACTATAACCCATGACAGTGCTATTTTTCAGCACATGGGATGGCACTGGTGTTGAGAGATCTAAGTCTCTAAAATCGCTACATATGAAATCGAAAATAACATTGTTAAAGATGGCAATTTTGCGCTTATTAAATGGTGTCACTACCTATCGCGCTGTCAAGGATATTTACTAACTCCAAAGACAGAGCCGCGTTGGGCTTTTACGAACGGTGAATGATATCCTTCTGAACGACCACTGCCACCACATGGCTGTGAAGCAAGCATAGCGTATCACCACATTTTGTGTTTTGTAGCGCGATTGCGTATACTTCCTGTTAAAATAATTATCTTTTAATTAATAATGCTTACATTAGACACCCAAAAACATCTTACAATTAAAGCATTGATTTCTGTGCATCTCCACATGATGTGACTGCTATGAGAAAATGACGAGTGCGGCGTGGTTTTTCATTCCTAGCATCAGCCTGCAGAGTAGGCTGTTACGACCCTCACAGGTTTAATTAAATTAAATTTTAATCAGGTCCCATGGTTCACTTACTTATGCGGCCGATAATACAATAAGCTCACCTCTCCTCAGCTCCCGTGTAACTGCTGTAACCTCGTAGAGGTCTGTGTCGTTCAATGCGCTATAACGGATACGTGTGGCCAGAAGCGTTAATAGAAACGCCTAGTTTGCATTCGGGGTAGACGTTGGAAAACATTGTTATGCGCTGTGTTTGGTGCAATTAAGGGATGGTCAGCGTCTAGGAGGAAAGTGTGGCAGAAAACATCATGGATAGGCTACAGACGCTATTGCATATAATACCTTACTTTACCGCACCTTACAGTGCCGCACCTTATCTTACCGTACCACACTGTACCGTATCGGCTCGTACCGTACTGGCTCGTACCACACCGCACCGCACCATACCATACCAAATCATACTGAATCTTAACATACCATACCTTACCTTACCGCGCCGCACCGCACCGCGCCGTACCGTACCGTACCGTACCGTACCATATTATACCATACCATACTATACCATACCATACTGTATCGTAACATACCACATATGCGCACAACCATATGGAGTAGCGGCACTTTTTAAGATCACGTCACCAGCAAGCTCAAGCGTGGAGTCGAAATCTGTGGCAACGTGTAAGGACCATAAATAGATTTTGAAGGGTATTTCCACGCTACTTTCTATGCCTTAGCGTCGAAGGCAACGAAACGAGCAGTAAAAAGCGATGTGAAGCTGTTTTTCATTTAGTGGAAAATATGTTGACGCACATATTCGTTTTCTTCCCGCGAATCCGCATCCCGAAAATATTTGTCCATGACTGTACCTTCTGCAGTAATGCAAATCATGGATATGCGACGAAATTGTTGCAAAATATTCGTGCAAAAAATGTGTAGCATGTTCATGGTTTGTTTTCATGCACAAGGTACAAGCAGCTTTTGTGTCTATGTTATAAACTCGTTTGAAAATTACATCTCGTTGAACGTATTTCTCCCGTTCTCTTCTGTGCTTTGCGCGTTGTTAACCTCTGATTGCGAAACAAACAATTCCAAGTTGCTGTTTTGATGAACTGAAAACTCTTGACTTTTACCGCTCCGTTCCCGCTTGGATGAAAGAAAACAGAGAGGTGTCTAATTGAAAACGAAGCGAGTGGCGTAACCCCTTTGGGAATATAAAGCATGTCTGCTTTTTCTACGAGGAAGTTTTAAAAATAACCATGCGTATACGGTGCTGATAACCCGCCACTCCATGTCGCCTTATGGAAAAGCAAGAAAAATAGCGATAAAGGTATACACTCACTTCACTCAGTTCTGAGTGTACTCTCTTCATGCCGCGGCAATTGCTTTAAGTAGAGGTCTGTTTTAGAGCACAGCGCTTGGAAATACAAAAGAGCTTAAAGTAACGCGTCTTCTGGTGTGTGTATCCCCACTGGCAGCTGGATCATGTAGTGGTGCAGGTTCAAGCAGGAACATATGGACCGCAAATGAAAATGTGAAATTGTGACGTGCACAGCTCGGGTTTGCACTTAGAAAGGTAAGCCTCTCGATTTCAGACCACATGGCATGATCGCGAGAAACTGTTCGTTTATTTTTGTTTGCGGCGTTCGTGTTGCAAGAAAAACTAAACACTTCACCGGGAACGCGTACGTTTTACTAGGGCTGCTCGTGTGAATTAGGTTCGACTGGCTCGAGTGCGATGACGTTTCGCATCACCACAACCGTGCCGGAGATTAGGAAACATTGGAATAATGTTCATCGCCAAGCCGAGCGTTCGTGGTCATGACACAGGTTCCCAAGGTGCCCCGTCGGTTGTCTTGTGTGTTCGTCCCTGACGACGTGCGGATCCTTGCGTAGGAGTTGACACGAACACACGCATAGCGTTTGCGAATTGTTTCGTTAAGCGTCGCGGACATCAACAGTAAGCCCATATGTCACCGCGAAAGGCGGGAACGAATCAGATATACGTCACATTGCTCGTCCAGCGTTGAGTAGAGTGTTTCTGGCCCTCTACTCTTAGTGTGATCATTCCCTATACTGCGAAGCCTGCCCAGAGGATTATCAAGGACTTTAAGGCCCGCGAAAAGAAGCAGTGTTCAGGTCGCTCACTGTCAAGTCCTCGTCATTCGTGCACTGGAGCATCTAGACCTGCGCCCACTGACGGGTATGAAGATTCTCGGCCACTGGCCGCGGTGTTCGTGGGCGGTGAATGCCTCCAAGGCACTGCTCTGCTTTTTGAGGACTTCTGGCCTGCACGGTAGGCTGTGACTTTACTGAATGGCGTGTCTTTAATTTCCTACAACTGTCTTTTCTCCTTCATCTTTTTCTTCCCTCACCCCTTTCCCCCCGTGCAGGGTAGCAAACCGGCTATTCGTCTTGTTAACCTCCCTGCCTTTCCTCCTCCTCCTCATTCTTACTTTTATATCATACTGAGGTCGTGATCGAAAGCATTTCGTTCGGCGTAGAGAATATATTGCGAGCTAAATTGTCTAGGTCTCAATTTTTTTTTATCATATCATTTAAGCTCTAATTAGGCGCTACAGCTCGCTGCCTTGGGCAAGGACGGCGGGATGGTTCAAAGATTCCCGCGGGTCAAGTGGCAGACTTTGTGCTACGCTAAACTGGGACGTTTAACGCGAAAAAATGCAGCATCATTTGAAGAAGTCATCGCGGAGAACCACACTAGGGACGCAATAAGACACATAAGACATTCACCAGCGCTTGTGTCTCTCGTCTGGGTTTCGGGCTAACTTCGCATCCTGCTGCACCAACTACCCCGGCATCATGCTCTCTGGAATTCAAGCATATATGCTTCCATTAGCAGGTCCTTTCAGGTTACATTCTACAATATGGCGTCTTCGAGCTGACTGCGAATTTCGACAGTGAACGTTTGGAGAAAGCATGTTCTTCTAAAGCGTTGGGCACAACAAATCGATTTCCTCGTTACTATATAATAAGACTCTCCGTTGAAGTGGATGCATTTCGTGAATGGTTTTGTACGTTATGCGTAAGGGGATGTTTGGTAAGAATACTCACGCGGATGGGCCAGAGAACACGTGACTTAAGGTTGTCGCAACCCCTGAAGCCCTCGTCTCATTGTTTGGCGGGATTTCACTACTGATCCGGAGTTCCCGGGTTCGAACCCGACCGCGGCGGCTGCGTTTTTATGGAGGAAAAACGCTAAGGCGCCCGTGTGCTGTGCGATGTCAGTGCACGTTAAAGATCCCCAGGTGGTCGAAATTATTCCGGAGCCCTCCACTACGGACCTATTTGTTCCTCTCTTCTTTCACTCCCTCCTTTATCCCTTCCCTTACGGCGCGGTTCAGGTGTCCAACGATATATGAGACAGATACTGCGCCATTTCCTTTCCACCAAAAACCAATTATTATTATTATTATTATTAATATTATTTCACTACATAAGAAACGGTATGCCTCGCATAGCCCCTTTGTTGCTTTATGCGCCAATATATCTCAAATGAAATGCTCATCCACATTCTATTTACTGAAGCTATTTACTCTCAAGGTTTCGCGATTGTCACGACAGTTATGTCTCCAAGATAATGCCGGCGCTCTTTGCCCACGTGACAGCTGCACAATGGGTCTTATTCTCTATGTCTTGTCCTTCGTTATTTCTGATAACGTCAAATTCCAAGAGCGACAGTGTTCTTGCCCGGTAAACGCATCACGGCGGCAGTTATTCTGCAGGAGTCATCCCTATGGCTTTGTGGGACACACTATGGCTTAAGCACAAGGGCCAAGCATTCATAACAGGAAAAAAAAGAAGTGGTATTTAGTACCGCACTATTGAAACCAACCACTGCGTTTCAACTCTAATAACAAAATGGTTCAGAGGCTCTGGTATAGCATATGCCTCTCTCCAAAGGCCCAGAATTGTATATACGGTCATATACATTTTCGTACCGGTTCAGCAGCCAGGCCAGCGCACCTCTCGCTAACATTCCGCGAGGGCTATTTCGGTTGTTAATAAATTAATTTTTACAAACTAATAACGTGGTCTTCTTTTCCACGTCAATCAGTGGTACTTACTGAAAGCGCAGCTCTGCAGAGGCCGAGATGTGAGTCGTATAGTCGGTGCCTTTCGGATTGACCTCAGTGCTCGCAACCCTTGCGCGCCGTGCTCAGCGCGCCGACTGCGGTATCAACTACCCGACCGATGATTGCGACGGCTTCGAATGCAGCGTTCACCTGCGTCGACCATGCATTGCAGCGCCGTCGTCACCGCGGCTGGGGACGAAAGAAATAAAACGAGAGAAAGAGAAGTTCCTCTATTTTTCTCCCCGTCCTCCTCTGCCGAGAGTGACGTATCTCTGTTCCCGTTCTTTCGCTTTGTCAGCAGCACTTATGCCGCGCTCGAGAGGTGCATCCGAGGGCAGCTGCACTGGTCGGGCTCTCCGTCTCCCACGAAATCGGCATCCTCTCGAAAGAGCGATGTCAGAGTGCGATAACGGAGATGGGGTGGAGATAACGAGAGCGCTGTATATATCGCTGCCGTATCGACTCCCGCAAGCTCAGTACGAATATGCATTTAGTTGAGAAGCACCCGATGCCAGGTATAGACTCCGATCAGGCATCGTACGCGGCAGAGGTTTATCAGCAGATAAAAGGTGCAATCATGTATTCCTTGTCCTAATATCAGCATTGACGTCGCCTTTGACGGTATAGATTGCACTCGGAATGTGTGCTTACAATAGTTGCGGAAGACGGGACGCATAAAAGAATTAAAAAAACGCACAAATTTCAATACGGAAGAATTGAGACATGCTCTTGCCGTTAACTTTACTCTATCGGTAATCATTTCATGTGCTCTTTTTTATGTGTCTATGAGAACGTTTTGCTAAAAAGAAGAAAAAAAAGGGCGGACACAATCCTGCTTAATATGTTTTAACCGTGTGTGCTGTCTTTTACTCCGCTATTAATACGTACAGCGGCTGCTTCAGCAAAGTCTGCCAACAATTTTTAAAATTCTGTCTTTGCAGGTACAAAGATGGCTTTTGGGGCATGGTAATACCATGGTTGGCGGACGTCAGAGAATAGGAGAATAGTTTTAAGTGAGCTTGTTAATTGTGTTTTATAATTAATTTTATATTTGCTGAAGCTAGGAGCCTGGATGCAAACAAATATTCGTAGATGGCTACTTTTCATTTATTTATTGTACGCTTTTCTTTAGATTACCCTCACAGCCTCTTGTTGACTTAGTTTTATTGGAGAGAGTTAAACAAATCTTTTTTAAAATTCCACACGCCAATGCTGCTTGCCGAAGTACGGCTTAACGCTAAAGAGATGTTTGCGTCATAATAGGTGAATTGCAGCCTTTGTTATCAGTCAGGGACCACAGATGATTTTTTTTTTCAGTTCATTGATATTGTGTTCTTGTTAACTCTTAATAAGGACATTGAGTTCACAGCGTACAGTATAAGACTTCAGCCTGTTCAGAAAAGCTCTGTGACGCCTTGTATATTTCTTGTGTTGATTTGACTCTTCAGTGTGAGGAGGAGCCGTATGATGAACCGACATACCAAACCACCCCGTTCTGAGAAGTCTCTGTTCAGAGGGCAGTGTGCTTTGGTGTGAGGAGTATATGCAGAGCAGAAAGAAGCTTCACTGGTTAACCTTCTATGGGCACGTGTGCATGCCTACCATAATTTTGATGCGCATGTTTACGGCGTCATGCGTGAGATAGCGGGATAGCATTATGCAACCCTGTTTTACTAGTCATGAGTTTGGTCGGTTTTTTCAGTAGTTTTTCTTACAATAAACAAAAAAAAAATTAGCTGCGGTTTAACTACTGCTGAACCTGGTTAGATAGCAAAAACTGTGGTGTATCGGGCAAGTAGACGCGGCTTGGTGTCCGTAACGCTGAGCGCGTTCCGCACACTGGATAGGCAGCGTGCCCACCCTGCCAACCTGGCAAGTGGCAGTTAAATTAATGGTTCATCGCGAGAGGTTGGTCAACCAATGAACGCTGCGGCCTATTCTACCGCCCTCTACCGGCAAATAGAAAGGTCAAAGGTCAAGTGGTGCGACACCATGGTGGACGACATATGGTAAGGCCTGCAGCCACACTTGACCTCTGGCTCACTTGAAGGTCAACCGGCAACGCACGGTGAAGTCGGCTTTACCTAACGTAGTGAAGCTTTCGCTTTAAAAAATTCGGCTGATTAGTCTAAGGCGAAAATCACGGAAGGTGCTTGCTTTGCTTTGCTGCGGCTTCGGCTCGAATCCAGCTTGGACAGTGGTAATTTTATCTCTCGTTGCTAAATTTCGGACTGCAAATAGTTCGTTGTAGGTCGTTAATTTGCAACGATGTTCGTCTTATTTTACCAGGAATGGTAGCTAAAAACGTTGCACGCTTAATAGATGAAAGAAAGCACGCCCACTCGGGTAAACCTCAGTTAGCAATGTTGAGAAGTAGTCGACCGAAGGTTTACGTGAAGTGTTAACAGAACGCAAGTAGTCAGTTATCGCGACGTTACCAGCAGTTACCACCTACTCACCATTACATGTTTCTGATGGTGGATAGGGGCGGTGGGTTTGTCGAGTCCGTAAAAGTGACCCGCCAGTGGCCTCCACTGGCCGCCCGTACCACGGCAGGATGGCAAGTCATCAGCGTTCGTGTGGAACAGGCCATTGATGTTGGTGGCCCTGCTCAGTGGCACGTAACCGAATATCGACCTATGTTTTGGTTTGGTTTTATGGGGGTTTAACGTCCCAAAGCGACTCAGGCTATGAGGGACGCCGTAGTGAAGGGTTCCGGAAATTTCGACCACCTGGGGTTCTTTAACGTGCACTGACATCGCACAGTACACGGGCCTCTAGAATTTCGACTCCATCGAAATTCGACCGCCGTGGCCGGGATCGAGCCCGCGCCTTTCGGGCCGGCAGCCGAGCGCCGTAACCACTCAGCCACCGCGGCGGCTACCTGTGTTTTATAGAGCAGATGTGTTGTATAGACCAACACCATGTTTGCAAACAAAGCGGGGGTTCGCCGAAGGTGGATCCGACTAGGAGTGAAAAGTAGGCTTAGCGTCCTTAGGAATACATGGAGGGAAACATTTTCAAAGCAGTTTTATAATATCGCAGTACATATATATGATGTCGTCCCTGCGCGAAGAACAACCAAATTCATCCTAGAACAAGTTCTGAAAGTATGAAGAGTCATTTCGAAGGCGATGTATTTTTAACGCACCGCGTTACGTGTGAAGGTGACTCCCTGTTGGGGGTACGGAGCGGGAGCTCGGCCCTTAGGAACACATGCAAGTCAAACTTTAAGAAGTATTTTTTCTCGTGCCACAGTGTACCTTTTGAGGCGGCTGTTAACATTTGGCAAGTGCTCTGAAGAAGAACAGTGTGACAAAATATGCTACATCCTTTGGAAGCTATCTTTTTAAAACGCCACAATAAACGTGTTGTGAAGCCGGAGATACCCCCAAAAGGCTCTCTACTCGCTGGGTGTTTGCCTGAATCAAGCAAGCTTTTCGTGTCGTCAGAAATTTCTACCGCACACGCTACATTCCTTCGCAAATACTGCCGTTCAAACGATAGCAATGATTACATTGAGGACATTCCTCAAACAGCAGCATATACGAACCGCTCACTGTACCAGACGACTATAACACCGTGATTACATGCATAGGTGGCGCTGGCGGATGCCGGAGCTGGAGGCGGTTCAGGAATGCCGCCTACGGCGCCGTCTACTACAGTGCCTGGTTCTGTTTCTTGCTCTTGCATAGTGTTTAATAACTGTTTTGAGAGCGCTTTTTGTGGGTATGTCCGGCTACACAAACACACATTTCTCTCGGTGGTATAAATAGACAGCGTCGAAATTACGAAGCACACTTTCTCACACTCTACTTCTTAAAAGCACTCCCCAACGGATGACAAACAGCCGCCTCTGTGGGTGCTCGTTGAAACAAGAAAAAAGATTTCAGAAAGTTTCGCTCAGTTGAGTTTCAACGGGCCACGCTCCCGTTCCGTACTCCAGCCAGGAATCACTCCCATGCGTGCGTAACGCGATCTTTTAAAAATACAATACCTTCGAAATAACGCTTCACACTTTCAGAATCTGTTACAGGACGAACTTGTTTTTTTTTCACAGGGAACGACATCACAGATGCACTGCCAAATCAGAAAACTGATTTGAAAACTTTTGCTTCCATATATTCTTATGGGCGCTAAGCCTACTTTTTACCCTTCAAGTTTTACCCCGGGCGTCCCAGGCGGCGACAGCAGCGCCACCGCGCCTTGTTTACGTCACAGATCGGTGTTAGTCTATAAATTTATAAAAGTTGCATGGGCGTTAAATAGACGTTGGATACTGATTATACAATCGCGAGCGCATTTTGTCCCACGCTGGTTGTTACTAGCCACGCACATCCACAGATTCACGGCTTAAAGACAACGAGGTGATAGGTCGCGTGATGCGCACACGACGCCGACACTTACAATCAGGCAGATCTCATGGTGTTAGGCTCCAGAAATTTTTTTCGTGAAAAGTAGCCCGCGGTGCGTATAAAAAGTCAATACACTGGTTCCTCGTTGCAACGAAATGATGGATATAATTAAGGAATGATGATTCCCCTTGGAAGCTCGGTCTACACGGACTATAATGAAGCTACGGCTATAACGAAGTAATCTCCGGTTCAACTTCGTTATAACGAGGTTCAACTGTGTTTAGAATCCGTTTTCATCAGTGCAAGATAACAACTCAGTATTTCTGAGTCATATAGTTTGCTGCATTAAAACCTGGGGTCCTGGGATATTTGATTTAAAAAAAACAAACGTAATGCACAGAAAAAGAAGAGAAAGAAAGGAAGCTAGCAACTGCGATAGAAAGTGCACAGAGCGTGCCCGCTTCGGTAAAAATTTGTATGAATAAAGCTTGCAATTGATAGTTGAAGCAGTACAAAAGCAAGGAACGCTCGGTAGCTCACTGTGGATGTACGCCTGAACCGGTTTTTTAAGGAAGGGTCGAAGGAGATTTCAAGAGAGGGGCAAATAAGTGTATATGCACACCACGTACGGTAGGGGTGTACTTGAGTGAGTCGGCCTGCTTTTGCTGGGTTTACTTATAGCAGACGAATTGCAAAACCTACAGGTCAGCATCCCTTGCGGCAGCGTTTTCTGCAAAATGGTGTCGTGTCCCTACTTCGTGGCAATAGTATAGAGCACCGCTAGCCTCACCTAAGTCGGGCAGATGCGTGTACGCCTTATGTGGAAAAATCTGCCGCGCTGTGCGATGTGTGTGCTGCATTTATCCCGCTTAATGCTCGCCTCAAGGCCGCCAGAAAACTAGTGCGCACGCAAAAGGCGCCCCTGCGCTGTGCGATTTCAGTGCATGTTAAAGATCCCCACGTGGCTCACGTTATTCCGGAGCCCTCCGCTGGACACCTTTTTCTCGCTTTATTCTTTAATCACGGCATGGTTGAGGCGTCCAGCGAGAGCTGGAACAGTTACTGCGCCATTTATTTTTTCAAAACAAATTTTCTCGCGTGAGACAGATGAGTTCTGCGACCACGTGCGAACCTACGCAGCGTTATAGAAGACGGTAACGCTGCAGCAAACCATTATGCCTAAGGTATGTCCAGCCCTCATGGTGCTGGATTTTCTCCCGCACAGGACAGGTGACTTGGAGGTTTTGGTACTAATTTGTATCCTTATCATTACAGCCTTTAAGGTTGATAAAGATCATCGGCTTTTATTGCGACCTAAATGTATAGTCATAATCAACCCCAAAATAAAGCCTTATAAACGGGAACTTACCCGCTAATGGCACTCTTTTAATGTCGTTGCGCTTCACGCTGAGAGCTCGAGAGTCAGCTTGTTAATTTAACTACGGTTCAACTTACATGAATTTAAGAGTAAAGGCAGTACTCGACCGCTACAGTATGAAATAATATGCGTTTGGACATGAAAAGAGATTAGCAGCGATAATTTTCTGCTGACAAACTACAAACCGATCGTCACTATATAAACCCATGCTGCCTTTTAGTTGCAATTTCACTCTTGTGCGTCTATTTTTCACGCGTGTATGACTCGCAGTCATAAGAGGATCCCTCATTCAGCGCTGGCTGTGCATATCATAGCAGGTGGGTCGGTCTTACGACGTTAGGCGTCCACTTCAACAGGGTCACGGCTTGCATGGCGCGTGGCAGTTTGAGTGACAGAAATTAATTATTCTTTCAGTGCCTATTGGGGGCGGTGGTGGTGGAGAAAACATTCATTGGCTATACAAGAGACAGGAGGTATGCTTGGATCAGCCCGTATGGGACTGCTTCTTACGGTGTGGGACTGCCCCTCCAACCAGGCTATCCCCACTATGTCCAACCCAATCCGGGAGGACTGCCACGACTTACAGGCCCAACAAGCCTAGTCGGGCGCGCCCGGGCGGTGGCCATCGCCACCGGGCCTATTGTAGCAGTGGCCCACTGATATGAGGGAGGGGATGGGTTGCTCGAACCAGGACGCGTATTTTAAGACAGGGCGGCTACTGGTTTCAGCTCTAAATTTCGCAGTGCAGGAACCACGAAGAACACCACCTATTCACCGAAGAAAGCTCACGAATTATATGGCGCTAATAGGACCGCCCCCTCCAAGAGTCACTCGTAATTCTGTTCCTGGCCGAAACAGGGTACAGAAGAACTTCACGGGCTCGCATATCCGTATCTTCACATAATCTGGCTCGCACTCGCGTTCGCGGCGACGTCATTATTTGTACTACTTCGTTGGGAAGTTCTTATAAAATTGTAAATTGTGGGACTTTGGTACGTTAAACCCCACCATTTATAAATTAGGAAGAACTTCCCAACAAAGGAGCCAGGAGAATGACATGAGGAGGAACAACTTTATTTTGACAATCTTAAAGAACAAAAGGTACTTAATGAGGAGGAACAACTTTATTTTGACAATCTTAAAGAACAAAAGGTATTTAATGGTGGGCTCCTACTTATACAAGAGTCCATGGGCCTGGGCCTCATGGAGAGCTCTGTCCACTAGCAGGGGGATGGGGTGGGTATAGGCCCTATGGGGGAACTGCCATAAGTTGGGGGCATTCCCACAGGTAGTGCAAGAGGGAGGCCTTGGCCGTCCCACATGTTCAGCAAAGTGGGAGGGTCAAGGTAGGATGGTTTGGTTTTAGGTTTATGGGGGTTTAACGTCCCAAAGCGACTCAGGCTATGAGGGACGCGGAAGTGAAGGGCTCCGGAAATTTCGGCCACCTGGGGTTCTTGAATGTACACTGACATCGCACAGTACACGGGCCTCTAGAATTTAGCCTCCATCCAAATTCTACCACCACGGCCGGGATCGAACCCGCGTCTTTCGGACCAGCAGCCGAGTTAAATAACCACTGAGCCACCGTGGCGGCCCAAGGTGGGGTGGTAGCGATGAAGGAGGTAAGGTGAGATGTAGCATTTGTCTGCAGTTGCCGCCACATCGCAGTGCATTTTGAACCTAGTGTACGGTGACGTGGTGGGAGGGCGAAGCGGCTGTTTTCGTAATAAGTGGTGATTTCGTGGAATGTGGGTAGAGCCCGCGAGGTTTCCTGCGTAGATTTGTGTGTCCGATCTTCCTGGACCCGGAGGTGTAGTTCTCGAGCCAGCGCTAGAATTCGCTGATAATCGGCAATCGAGGCATGCCCACGAACCTACGTGAGGGTTATCTCTTGGGTAAGCGTGTGTCTTGATGCGAGGATGCGTCGGGCGGTCGGTGTGATAATGCTTTGCTGATAGTGACAGTACGCAGCTTGGCAGTTGGTGCAGATTTCAGTGACGTTGGGATCTTTTGTAGCATGCATGAGCACCAAGGCGATGGCCGCGCCCTCATTCTCGGCGCAACCGCGCATACTCACTCATGTTCACGTGAGTATGTGAACATACGGATTTGCGAGCCCGTGAAGTTTAGGGAAAGCGTCTGCGAGAAGAGGATCCTGACGTGCGAGCTCGGCAACCCGAGAAGATCAGACAGTGGCGCCATGATCAGAGGAGTAGGAGGAAAAACTTTATTCGAGGCCAGCACTAAGGCCCTGTGAAAAGGAGCGCTGGCTCCGTTAAGGCCCGTTGATCTTCTGCCGCGCCCCAGTGAAGCCAAGAACTCCAGGAAAGTGGTAGAGGGTAAGGAAAATACGGAGAGGTAACGGCAGCGTTACGTTAGTACAGAAGGTGTTCTGTGTACGCCCTGATCTTCGGGCAGTTGGGGCAGTAAGCTCTGTCAAGCCATCCGAATTTGCAGAACATTAATGGCGTGAGGAGAGTGTTCGTTTGTACTTTGCGAAAGACGTGTGCTTGTTCCGTGCTGAGTGACGCGCGGGGTTGGCATGAGATTGTGCGTACTTCCGTGATGTTCTAGCAGTGTTCACCTGTTTGATCACTGTGTGTTGCGGCGTCTTGTGTTAGCGTTGGATTTGGCAGGGTACCGAAGGCGTCCGGTTATTAATTTCCCCGTCCCGTTGTTGATCGAACTCATTTTCCTCAATCCGAGCACGAGCCGGGTATCCGAACCATGGTCATTGTAATGTTCGAACTGCGATAATAGGATTCAATTAGAATGTAATGTAACCTGTAGGTGGGTTTCCAGTAGTTGTCGTTTTACATTGCGAATTGCTTTGGTTTATGTTGTTTAACGTCCCAAAGTGATGCAGGCTATGAGGGACGTTGCAGTGGAGGGCTGCGGATAATTTAGGCCATTTGAGGTTCTTTAACGCGCACTGACATCGACATCGCACAGCACAGGGAATCTAGCATTTATTCTTTATCGAAATACGACCGCCTCAGCCGTGATCGAACCCGCGTCTTTAGGGTCAGCCGCCGTGCGCCATAACTACTGAGCCACTGCGGCGGCTGCGAATGGCTTTGCCATAGCCAACAATTGTGGACAAAAACATTTTTGAGCGGGAAGCTCTTTATGAACACATTTCTTTTTCGTATAATGTAAGATTTCAGTATCACAACGAATATATCCGCAGAGCACCCGACTGCAGCCTTGCATTTTTTTTGCTATTAACATTTTTGCTAGCGTCAAAAGCGTTCCGCATTGGTTTCCTATGGAAGTCAACTGATCGACGCTATCGATGGAAACACGTTACAAGAAATATTTGTTGCAAATCGGAAGAATGGACCATTGCCTGCAATATTTCCATAACAGTATCTTACAGTTTTTCAGTATTCAAAAGAATGCTGGACATGGAGTCGATGCAAATGTTGATGTTAGTGGTCCGGTATTTAATGGGTAGAGATGCTTCTTATATGGCATATGTTGTCGCGTGAGTTTCTAGAGTGGTTATGTTCGGAGGGTTGGAAAATGATCCAGCGGTGTGGATCAGGAAGTGCACGATCGCGAATGTGAAGCCGCCACACGCAAGAGGCGGGCGAAAGATACCACAATGGGGCCGCTCGGGCGTTTGAGCGTCAGTTCAACGCAAACCCGCTCGACGCTGAGTGCGTTGGTCTGCGGATGACTACCACAGATTTTACGAGTTTTAGCACTGCCGGTATGCGTTGCCGCTTAATTCATTAGTGACATCATATTCATCATCATCATCAGCCTTACTACACCCACTTCAGGGCAAAGGCCTCTCCCATGTCTCTGCAATTAAAGTGACATATATTGGAGCTGATTAAACGAAGAGCTCGAGCTGAATTTCTCAGTTGTATTATGGTAACGTTTTTTATTTGTTTGTAGCATTTCTTTCCCGGGGGAGCATTATGCTTGTTTTGCCATTAGGCAAACTCATTTTTGGTACCACAGCCAGCGAATGACATCGCCAGACAGCTATCGGCCCTGGGGGGTTGCGAATGGTAGCTACCAACAAACAATCAATAGAGAATGTTTTCCCGGACCTTGTTCTCTCGTGTGCATTACCATCATCATCTTCAGCTCAACTATGTCTACTGAAAGACAAAGGTCTCTTCTTATGAGGTATTATTAAACCAGTCGTGCGCTAGCTCTGGCCGCCCCCTCTCCCCAGACTCCTTAAAGGCGGCGCATCTGTGCAGCAAGGAGGAATGCTAAAGAAGTCGTAAAAACAAAAAGAAAACCGCTAAGCTGTGGTTTTTGTTTTGTAGAGATAGCTACAATACGGTAGCATTTCGAGCCTTCAGCGTGGCGGCGCCTCCATCCCGTGGCTGCGCCGCCACGCTGTCACGTAGTTGGTCACGTGGTGCCGAGCAGCTGCCGGCGGCGCGGCGCCGTGGCTGATCACGTGGTTCGTCACCTGGTTGGTCACGTGATGAGCCTCGTGGTGTGGAGCAGCTGCTGCTTCCGGCTGCGCTGCGCGCCGGCGAAACCGAGCTGCCACAGCTGTGCGCATGCGCCGTGTCAAGTGGGATGAAGATGAAGAAGGAACGCCCAGCGAAACGGAGCAAGATTAGAGTAGGAAGAAGAAGTGTAACGGCAGGAGCACCCGTCGTCACCAGCTCGCAGCTGTAGGCCATCTTGCACAGTCAGCTGTCCCTGTTCCCACAGGCGGGCGTGGTCTCACTGGGCGGTGTCTGGTCGTATCAATAGCTTCTGATTGCTTGATTGTCTTTCGCTTTTGCAGGGCGCTTGCTGGTCGCTAGGGGCGCATGTCGACGTCCTCTCCTGGCCAGGGGAACTCCCCCTGGTCGGCCAGCCTCCCCCCTAACCAACTTCCCCTGGACGCCTTCTTTCGGGGTGGCGTCGGCACTATTCCCGTGGCCTTGGTTCCATCGGATGGTGGCGCCATTCGACTGAATAACCCGGATGCAGTTCAGACTGCGCTACAGGCGATTACGCCTCACTTCCTAAAAATCAGTGATGTCCGACAGTACGGCAGAGGAGGCGTGGTGTGCAGGTCGGCCGACCAGGCCTGCATCATGGATTTGTTAACGTCCACAGCTTTTGGAAGCCAGTCGGTAAGCGCATTTATACCGCCGCACTTGGCGTGCTCTAAAGGGCTGGTGCGAGGGGTTGACCCACGCCTTAGCCCTAAGGAAACGCTAGAGAAACTCTCCTCTGCAGGGGTGATTTCTGTGCATCGGTGCACTCGGGTCGTTGAGGAAACAAAACTTCCAACTGAAACGGTAATTGCCACCTTTGCGGGTCTCTCCTGTCCATCTGAGTTGAAGGTGTGGCCCCTAATTTTCAGGGTCGATCCGTATTCTTCAAGGCCACTTCAATGCCGCAACTGCTGGAGATTTGGCCACAGCGCGAACGCCTGCAAGTCGAGCTCAAGGTGCAGTGTGTGTGGTGGTAATCATGACCGTGTAGGAAGGTGTTCAAAAGATGAGATGTGTTGCTTGTGCAGCGGTAGTCACTCCGCCACATATTCTAATTGTCCGGCAAGGGCTGAGGAGGTTAAGGTGCTGGAAGTATTAGAAAAGCGCCGGTGCTCAAGGCGCGAGGCTATGGCTATTGTTAAAGAAAGGACGTACGGGTACTCAAGTGTGGCAGCACGGCAGACGACTGCGGTCGTGGATTCAAGTCTGACAGATGCGATTGCTGCAGCAGTTGAAAAGGCAATGGCCAAGGTCATGGATCGGCTAGTGAATTCAATAACAGAGTGCATATCGCAAGTCATGGTGGCGCAAATGACCTCTTCAATAATGACCTCCAATGCTGCGTTCAAGTCATCCGTGGATCCTGCAGTACCTACTAAACTCAGTGCGGAGACACCTTCCCTTGTTTCAATGCAGCCGCAAAAAGAGCGCACGCCTCCAACTTATGTACCTGAAGTCACGACCGGAGTAATTGATGGGTGTGTTGAACTGATGGAGCTCGATGCTCGAGCTCAGAAACGTAGCCGGTCTCCTTTAGCCGTTGCTGGTCCGTCTAGCTCCCCTCAATCCAAAACAAAAAAGAGTAATTCAGGAAAAACTGGTCACCACAGCATTTTGGAAAAGGCAGTTGCTGCTGCAGATCTCTCCCCAGAATTGGGTCTCTGAGAGTGCTGCAGTGGAACTGCCGTTCAATTCAATCAGCTTTCACTGATTTAGTAACTCTTTCAAATCGATTTTCTCCTCATGTCATTGCGCTTCAAGAAACCTGGTTGTCGAAAGAGTTTTCATTTCAAATGGAACATTATCGAATTTTTAGAATGGACCGCCCATCAAGGGGGGGCGGTTTGCTTCTGCTGGTTTCATCCAGATTTTGTCACAAGGCACGATTGGTGTTTCAGCGGGTGGACGCTCATTGCGAAATCCAGGCAGTGGATCTTTCAGTTCCTGGTTTCCATCCCATTACTGTCGCAAATGTATATTTTCCATCTGGGGTTCATGACTCACGGCCATTAGATTCCTTACTCTCTGTCAGCAGATCACATGTGTTGCTTGTTGGGGATTTCAATTCGCATCACTTGACTTGGGGTTATCGAACAGACCAGTGCGGTTTGCGTTTATGGGATTGGGCTTGTGTGAATAACCTAAACTGTCATAACTCGGGTTTTCCGACCTTTCTCCGTGGGCACTCCCGATCAGCATTGGATTTAACGTTTTCAACCCCAGGGGTAGCAGTTTCCTCCTGGACTCCGGTTGACTGTGCCACAAACAGTGACCATTTCCCACTCACTTTTGACATTGTGTGTCCGATGACTTCTATCGGCGGATTCAGTTGCACCCTAGTCGATTACAACAAGTTCAAAAGTTCACTCAGTTCAGAACTACACTCTTTGCCGAATTGGTCTCAGGAGAGCAGGGTGTTAGGCTTATGCTCTATTTTAGATCGGGTACGGAGGCAATCAGAGTTTACAGTGTGCGATAGCATAGGCACTTCTCAGAGCCCTTGGTGGAATGCAGAATGTTCAAAAGATTATAGGCGGCGCAAGGCAGCCTGGAAGAAACTTATCCATAATCAATGTCCCCGGAATTGGATCGATTATAAGTTTCTTGCAGCTACCTTCAAGCGCACAGTCGCTAGGGCAAAAGAAAAATATGATGAAGAGAATTATGCCCATCTATCAAAATCTAATAACAGACAAGCCTTGTTTCGCTTTCTGAGGTCAAGGAACAGGCTGCCACCGCCTCACAACATCCCCTCTAATGTGCTGACTCCAGTAGAGCTTGCCAGGTCATTAGAAGAAATTGGCAAAGGCTTGGAACACCGTTTTTCGGCTGCGCTCTCTCGCCCACAACTGCTTGGGAATCACTATGATGATTTCCTTAATGTCTCGGTTTCTGAGCTCTCCCAGGTGATAAATCGGTTACCTTCTGCAGCTCCTGGTCCTGACCGTGTCACCTCTGCGATGATTAAAATACTGTTCGACGAATCCCCCAATGCTATATTGGAGCTGGTAAATTACTCTATTAGAACCCCATGGATCCCGGATGTATGGCGTGTTTCTAAAATTATCCCGGTGCTTAAAAAGCCAGGCGAAGGGTTGGTCTTAGACAACATTCGACCAATTTCATTGACATCGAACCTGGTGAAATTGGTTGAACGCGTGCTGTATGGACGAATCATGCCCATTATTACTGAAAAGGGACTACTTAACCACTGTCAGATTGGTTTCAAGCCTGGGTGCTCTATATGGTGTGCGCATACTGACCTCGAAAGCCGTGTCCGACTGGCGCGCCGGCGTCGACAGTATGCTGCGCTGGTAACTCTTGACATCTCGAAAGCATATGACAGTGTCGAACATGGGCCTCTGATGTACAGACTACGTGCTCTGGGATTGCCAAGTTATTTTGTGGAATGGGTGTCAGCTTTCCTGGCTGACAGAGAATTTTATTGTTGTCAACGCGGAGTTTCTACAAGGAAATTTCATCAATCTAGAGGTGTGCCTCAAGGTGCAGTTCTCTCCCCTGTTCTATTCAACCTCTTACTCAGTTCGATTCCGACTTCCCCTGACGTGACTACGTACGTGTATGCAGACGATATAGCTTTCTTTGCTGCTGCGAGTGATTTACATTCTGTGTATATGGTTTTACAGTCATATTTAAATTCCCTTGACCGATGGTTATCTGAATTACACTTAAGTCTTAATGTAAACAAGTGCGCTTTATTACCTTTTCCGGTTACTCAACAGGTACACATTTCATTGTCTTATCGTCATCATGTCATTCCTCAGGTATGTTCCCTAAAGCATCTCGGGGTAACTTATGATTCCTCTCTCTCTTGGCGGCCACATATAGATCAGGTTGCGGCGAAAGGGATTCGGGCGGTAGGCCTTCTGCGAAGGATGAGTAGCCCTCGCTGCGGTTTGCGCAGACATGCTCTGCTGCTGATTTACAAAATGTATATCCGGCCAATCTTGGAATTCGGTTGCGTTTTGTTTTCTGGAGCAGCTGCATACAAAATGCGCCCACTTCTGCTCTTAGAGCGAGAAGCTCTGCGCCTGTGTTTGGGCCTCCCTAAATACGTGGCAAACAATGTTTTGTATCTGGAAGCGCGGGTGCCGTCTCTTACTGCAAGGTTTCGCCTTCTGACAGTACAAACGTTTTTAAAGTTTTGCGACTCGGACCAGCATGCATCCGCGTTGATCTTCCTAAGGCAGCGAGCGGAGTTCTTGGGTGTCGGATGGTCTCGCCTTCAAACTCCCCAAATCTGTTTCGTTGAATCTTTGCTGGGCCCACTGAATGTGCGAATACCTGAAATTGTTCCGGTGCGGTCCATCCCTGCAAATGTGTCTATCATCTACGATGATATTTATCCACGTAATGCAAAATTACTGCCTTTCTCATGGTTAAATGGTATGTTGCAGGAATATTTGTCGACCTTCAGCTCACATGTTGTAATTGCGACTGATGGCTCGGTGTGTGCAGAAAAGGCAGGTGTAGGTATTTACTCCCAGTCCCTTGACTGGTCTTTTTCTCTCCGTCTCCAAGATTTCACTCCTATCTATCTGGCTGAGTTTCTAGCAGTGGTTCTCGCTTTGCGAAAGGTACCAATTTCTTTATCAGCAGTAATAATAATTACAGACTCGTTATCTTTATGCACTTCCCTCTCGGCGTCCACTGAATCGCAGCTCTTTCGCATTCTAAAATTCCTGATCCCTCCACACATCACAATAATTCGATTTCTTTGGGTTCCTGGGCACAGGGGTCTTCTATTAAATGAATCAGCTGATGCTTTAGCGAAGGCAGCCCTGAGTGGACCGATTGTTGACCCGCTTCCAAAAACTGCTTACATCACGGCGGCACGCTTCCGACGGTACACCGTAATGAACGAACTGGGTGCATCAGCGCTTACTTCCTTGGACGACTTCCAGCACCTACTGTTCCCATGGAGAAGCTCAGTCTGGCGATCGCGCAATCTTGAAGTTTCCTTCACGAGGTTTCGCTGCCGAGTACCGCAACTAAATTTTTACCTATACAGGCCTGGTCTGGCGATCTCCCCATTGTGTCCGTATTGTGCGGAGCCGGAAACAATAGAGCACTTTCTTCTTTTTTGCCGTCGTTACTCATCGATTAGGAGGCGACTATTAGAAGTTCCAATACAGAATCTCAGTTTGCGCCTGTCTTCTGTGGTTGTTCTGTCTCTTGGCGCTTCTATGCTTGGCCATACCAATGGGAATGTTTGCTCTGCCGTTCAAAATTATCTACTGGAATCAAAACGTCTACCTTCATGATCTTTCGTCCTGCCCCTCCCATTATCAGCTTCTGTATTTCGGTTTTTACAACCACTTATAGTAATCCCTACCCCTTCTTTGCCTAAATTTTACTTTGTATGCCCCCCTAACCTCCTGCAACCTCCTCGGCTACGAAAACTGTGCGATCCAAATTTTGGTAGGTCATCCCATGCTTGCCACATGCAACTGGTCATTTAAATAGCCACCGCCTGGTTATGGCCAATCCCCCTTGTGGGTATGTGCCATTGTGTGAGGTCAACAACAACAACAACAACAACGGAGCGGCGAAAGACTGACTTCGCAATTCGACTGAGCAAGTTCCACTCGGCCAGCTGTAGCTATCGCGTCACTCCGGGTTAACCAGAACTAAATCACCGCCAATTTTGTAGCACTAAAGCAGTTGATATACTTCCCTGAAATGCGACCCCGTCGGAAAAAGATAGGAGGCTTTTTAGTAGTTTTGAAAATAAATGATCAAAGGAAGTTTTGGCAAGAGAAATTACCATCTTAGAATATGCGGAGCAGTTCTTTCGGAGGTAAAAGATCGGTGTCTAGAGTTAATCTTCCCCAGTTAGATTAATTTAAGTTTAGGTTTATGGTGGTTTAACGTACCAAAGCGGTTCAGTCTACGAGGAGCGCCGTAGTGAAGGGCTTCGGAAATTATAAACATTCAGAAGAACCTTGGAAACCAAATACTGCGAAGGGATGTATTAGAATAGAAGACAGTCAACGCTGTGGCTCTTGCATCTTATTTGTATATGTAATATTAAAATCGTCGCCGGCTTGTTTAAAAGCTACTTGAGCTTATTTTCTGCTCAACTCGAGAGCATTAACTGGCCAGGTTGACTATTTCACGTAAACAGAGCCGTAGACGAGAATATGATCGTGATGTGTCGCAACGATAAACGACCTCTCTGTATTCCATACGCGAAAGAGCTTTGTGCCTGTTCATTGAGTTGACCACGTTGCCGGTGCGTGACAAGAGCCGGTAATCTGACAGCGTAACTTTGTTTACTTTATGATAATGACTATGTAAGTACCCATTTTCTTTATCATCTTTCCCGTCAGTGTAACGGCTGCGGAGTTAGAGAACAGCATATTATTAGCTCTTGGGGCCCGGTGTGAGTGTTGGCTTAGTCTAGGTTCCGCCTCTTTGGGTTGTGCGACATAAATGGCTGGTAAAAGTCTCCAGGAAGCCAGGGCGAGGATGAGCCATAAAGGAACACTATGATTTTTTTTCCTCTAGCCTGGCGTGCGACTTTGCACAAAATATGAGAGGAAAGAAAAAAATTCTGAGGGCATTTAAGTCTGCTGACGTTGAGGAATGCGAAAGCATGAGTTTTGAAGAAAGGAAAGGACGCAGTAGCTCTCAGAGGTCGACATCTCGGTGGACACCTCAACCGCGCTCTAAAGCTTGCAACTGAAGGTGCATATGTCATCGGTCTGAACCCCTGTCGCAAGCTAGCCTCTAACTTGACTATAACATGTAAGCTATATGGAAAAAGAAATGCTATGACACCACCCAGAATGCTGTACGAAGAACGGTTGCTCAAAATTTTGGTGAATTTATTCGGCAATACTGCCGCAAATTGAGGTCAACCAGTGATTACACCGCTTAGATTTCTTCTGCACCTTCCATATCTGTTGATTAAACCAGCGTAGTCGCTTCGGCAGACGCGGTTTTTCACCGCGTGTCTCTTTCCATCATTAATTAGTGAAGAAGCCATCGTTTTTCATTTTGTTATTTCAGCCTTATCAATTAACGAATTTTATTATTAACACTAACTAATTTATTAATTGGTTTTACTGATTAACGGTATGAGGAAACTATTCTTATTAATTTATTACTCATTATTACTAAACATTTACACATTCATTCCTGTGGAGTGACGTCATCGTATGGACATTTTGCGGACACAACTGAGCCATATATTGCTTTCGCATTAATAATATCTAACACAAAAACGCGTACTGCGCTACGGTATCCATTCGTATAAGAAACATTACTTATTTTACAGGTAGTAAAGGATATACTGGTTAGAAAACGGTATTGAGTCAATGATCTTGCGCAGCCATATGAACGTATTAGCCCAATGCTGATAGGGAGTCCCGGACCAGGAATAATTTTTCTTTAACTTTGAGCAAGCTCTAGAGCTTTCCTTTGTGACTATATGGGTGCGCTTGCGGGGATGCTAATGAGTGATTAATTCCTTAAATAATATTCATGCGCTCAAGGTAAAGTATGACAACGCATATTGGCGGATGAATTTAGGCGCGTGGGAATCTGTAAACGAATTCAGCCAGATGAGGGACGAAAACAAAAAGGACACCTAATACGTGGTGCAGATGCCAGCACCTGATAGTTTACGCATGTACGATATGGAGCAGCTTCGAGTCGAAGGTAGCAGTGCGTTATTAACAGTTCTCTCCGCACTGATTCTGATGGCGAATAAAAGGGCTCGCATAGTGAGTCGGTGTGGAAGAATGGGGTTTAGAAAGACAAACTAGGAGAAGGGGGCAGGCTTGATAGCACGCGCTTTGTGTGCCTTGTTTGACACAGGATATCTGCGTAATAAAGTTCTTGATAAGGGCATATAAGAACTTAAAGTAAGGACGACGGAGCATCGTCACAGCAAGCTCCACATGCTTAGTATTGGGATATACAGGGTGTTTCACCTAAGACTTTGCACAATTTTTAAAAATAGGCTTTTTGAGTTAGAAGAGCGCTCTTTTCGGTATAGCGTGGCCAGCGGTGTAGTACATCAGAATTCAGCAAAGATGTGCTAATTAGCAGGCTGGTTAACTATTAATGAATCGTTAACCTCTTAACTAATACTGTTAGGCTCCTTAATTACTGAGAGGCATGTAGCCCACCTTAAGTAATATTCATATCAGTGTAAAGTGTTAGGTGAAACACCCTGTATATATGGTACGGTTTGGTATCGCATGGTGTTCTATGGTAAGGTATGGTATGCTATCTTATGATATGCGGAGTTTAATGACCAAGAGCTGTTCGTGGGGTGTGCGGGACACCGCAAAGACTAGCTGCGGATTAGTTTTGAGCATCTGTCTTTATTTAACGTGCACTGACGTCGCAAAGTACACGGTCGTATTTTCATTTGGAGCCATGGAGGCCAGTTTTCGGTCCTGCGACGTTGGGCTACGTAGTTGAAAGCCAGAACATTGAAAAGTTGAAAGTTGAAAGTTTATTAATGAATTCAAAGAAAGTTACAAACGTATACAGCGAGAGGTCCTATGGTACAAAACCACGTGTGGGACTTCCCATGACAATAAACTTTAATAAGCAACAAAATAAGAAATACAAAACACATTATTAGCGACGCAGATAATAAATACTTAGTGAAGTATGAGTTGCCGAAATATTTGAATACAATCAATATAATGCAGGATAATGTACAATAAAACACTCACAGAGGCCGCGATACATAGGATCAATAACAAAAAAGAAGAAAAAATCACACATTAAGAGGGAAAAGCTTTAATTTAACCTTGAACAAAGAAAGCGTATTATTTTGTTTGATGTCTAAGTTCAAAGAATTCCATATTGGTATGGATAAAAAACTAAGGCATTGTTTCCCGTAGTTAGTTCTGACCTTACGTAGTAAAAAGTTATTACGCAGCGCAAAACGCGTGACGATGTTGCTTATGAGCGTGCCGGCCGAAAATATGCTTAGCGGGAACTGATGATGAAGAATCTTAAAGAATAGGATACCAATGTTGTAAAGGGCCGAGATAGGTAGAACGTTTACATCTATGAACAAAATGCGTGAGGGTGACATTCGAGGGGTATAGGTTATGATGCGCATGGCTTGCT
Organism: Amblyomma americanum; assembly: GCA_030143305.2. Classification (NCBI taxonomy): domain Eukaryota; kingdom Metazoa; phylum Arthropoda; class Arachnida; order Ixodida; family Ixodidae; genus Amblyomma; species Amblyomma americanum. The sequence continues at coordinate 108,971 of JARKHS020025394.1, read as the reverse complement.
TTTGCAGTTTTATTAAAGGCCAGATATGAATATGATAGGTGTTTCCTCAAGATGAGATACCGTAGTGTAAGTGGCTGTGGATGAATGCGTAGTAAAGGAATAATAAAGTTTGAATTGGGAAATATCTTCGGGTTTAAATTAGTGCACGTAACCCATACGAAATTTTCATGTACGTTTCAGCTACATGATGATGGAATTTTAAGTGAAGGTCAATGATAACACCAAGAAATGAAACTCGATCTTGTGAAGAAATAGCGGCAGAATTGAGGTATAGTAGTGTAATGGGCAATGGCTTCTGAGGGGGTTGGAAAATCTGAAAACAAGTCTTAGTGACGTTCACGGGCTGGCGGTTGATGTGGCACCAGCGCTCAAGAGAATTAAAGTCATATTGTAGGTTATAATGACCTAGTGTGATGATATTATGGTAGAGTGATCTGCGTATAGTATACTATTGCAATTCTTTAAACAGGACGGTAAATGATTAATGTGGAGCAAAAACAATACAGGGCCTAGAATAGAACCTTGTGAAACACCCTTGTCAATTAAAGGTATGTTCGATGCGTGATCATTAATAGAAACTATGCGTTCACGGTGACAGAGAAAGTTCTTCATTGAATTGATAATGAGTCTTTATAGCGAAAGAGACATCATTGCTCCCTGGTGACGTTCTTGCTAACCCTTGTGACGTAGTTGCAGCTTTTTTGTAGCGCTTCTTGGTAGACAACCGTTAGTGCGGGGACAAAATAGAAAGCATACCAATATGGGAACAATATTTTTTTTAAGACCACCTGACTCTAACTTGGACAATGATGGCCGCTGCAAAGAGAATTTCTGCAACGTTTTCAAGATCGCGGTGATGGCGGAGCATCAGCAGAAAGGAGTAGCAACAAGCAGCTGCAGAATAAACACCAGCAGCAGAAACCAGCAGTAGCATGCCTAAAACAGCGGCAGTACCGAGCAGCAGTAGCAGCTGTAAGCAGGAGCAGCAAGCAGTTGCTGCTGCGCCGCTGCTTGTTCCTTATCTTTCGCTTGCGCTGTCCTCGGTGTGTGTGTGTCGTCCGCTGCAGACCACACCGGGAGAGCAGTGCAAGCCCTTCACACGATCTTCCCGGTCCGAGTGCACTTGGCCGCAACGCCACGAATCCCAACTTGACCATGCCTCGAGGCGAGGACCTGACACTACAACTGCCCTGCTCCCTTAGCCTCCACAACCTCATGCACTCTATCATATAGAATCTTCAACCGGTACCTCCTCACCCGCTTTATGCTCGTGTGGAGACTCTCCACCGCAGCCCGCAACAGTGGAGCATTGCGAGCCCTTCCATGGTCTGCCCGATTCAAGTGCGCTGGACTGCCACGCCGCGAACTCGCCTTCGACCATGCCTCGTGACAAAGATGGCAAAGACGCGACTGTGATGCGCGATCCGCTACCGCGATACGCTTTCGCGGGGCTCATCCACGTACGCGCTGATTGGTCCCAACGCGGTAAGCGCGCACGCAGCTGACGGGAACGTTGCGCCATCTGGAACCACCATGGCGTTCTGCGCACGCGCAGTGACGTCTCGCGGAAGCGGATCACGGTAGCGCTTCGCGAATCGCGTTGTGCTATAACTCTCCATTGCGAACTACCCTCCCTGCATAGCCTCCACGACCCCATGCACACTTTGGCCTAGAAGCTACCGCTGGCACCTCCTCACCCTCACGAGGCTGTGGGCGGAAGAACTCGTTAAGTAGCCCGTGCGTGATTTCGCCTCCGCGCGTCAACAGTCACCAGCGTGATTCCTCGGAAGCGCCACGAATCTGCATTGCGCTCGGAGGGTCTACTAATGACACCGTGAAATTTTTAAGAGCTTCGGAGTGTTTTACAGCGATAGCGGTTAGGCGCCCGTCCCTGGCTTGCGCGTCATCCGGCGTCGTCGCCGTCGGCGTAACCACCTGTCAGTGCATCACTTGAGCACTACACCTGTGCGATATGAGGTTACTGTATCTTTTCTACCTCAAAATATCCCAAAAACTAAACGCCCAAACAGTTATCGCTGAATCTCACGTCGTTTAGTCGTAACCGTCCTGTGAATTATTTAACAGCTCCCGCTGTAAGAAAAAATGATGCCGCCACCGTCTATAGACGTTGAAGTAACAAGCATTAGCCGTTTGTTAAGAGACGTCACCAATAAATCACCAATTGGGTTGCTATTGATTTCCTATGGCGGCCGCCATCTTGAATTTATTGGTGACGTCACCAATTAGCGGCCATCTTTGACATATCAGTGACGTCACCAATCAATCCACTATTCGATATACTAATGACGTCACCAATTAATCACCAATTGGGTTGCTGTATCAATTTACTATGAAGGCCGCCATATTGGATTCCTCCGCCTTAGAAATTTCACGCCGAAGGTAGGTGGTAGCAGACTCCAAGAAATCGAGAAACGGGATGAGTAAGAGGACAATCCGGATTCCTATATTGCCTAGGCACAGGGTCCATATCATCGTTCACTACTTGATTTCATTAGATCAGCCCACCTTTTTTCATTTATTTAAGCATCTTACTCATCTCTGATTTCATAACCTTTATGCCCTGAGGCAATATATATAGCTTGAAAAAAAAAAAGAGCTAACACATTTAAATGTTTAACAGTTATTTCGAACCCAGCTGACAGCTCATTTGTGCCCTCTGTCGACTTGCCCTATAGCTTGTGGGAAACAGGCGCCGTGTCCTATCGAGGTATGGCCGCAAGAGGCCGGTTTCAGAAACACAGTGCGATGACGTCGTAATTTTTTTTTTATACTGCGTGGATCTCTGATAGTAATCTACGCCGGCATACTCTCTCGGACCGCTATCAAGTAATCCATGATAGTCAATACGTTATAATCAACGTCACAAGTTAGGATGGAGTGGTGGGGAAACGAAAATTATCTATTTTGAACACCAAATTCCACAGGGACGAATGCATATTTTGATTCCTAACGAGTCCTAAGAAAGCAAAAAAAAAAGAGCTCACAGGGTGATTACGACAGTCGGTAAAGCGTGATTGCAGTGCACCTTTGGTTGATGAGTTCGGCGATTGTATGGATAAGTGTTGTTCCTTTTTATGCTTATTGTAGTTGCAAAGACACCTCATTAACACGTTGCAGACATTTTCGCAGTCAGTTTATTATTTTTGGTCTTCTTAACGACCTAAAAGAACTCTTTTTCAGGAAACTTCTTCAGAGTGAGCAGGGCCTCCTTGTGGTCTGTGAATGAGCATTCGGGCGCTCTTAGCACGTTCGATCCAGACTATCTAAATTTTAACCAGATTCTCAATGGTTGGCCTTGAGTGTCGCATCATGTACAGACGTGCCTAGTTAACATTTGCAGCTCCGTCCAAGAGAAAAAAAAATGTTCATGAAGGGAGCCTTCGTAATAAAGGATCGCGAAAAAAAAACGTAAAAAAAAAACACTTCGGAGTGAAGGTTTGCTTCTGTGCATAGTGGCCGGGCCGTGTAGTGGAAAATAAACGAAATATTTGTAGCTGCATGTGAATTATTCTGGTCGCTACTATCTTTTAATTGATTCGGTTTAGTTTGAAGCGCCTATAGCTGTACCTCAGAAGCGTGATGGCGCATGTTTTACTACTGCTGCTCGGATCCCATGAACCCCTAGCACATGTCTGTACTCAGTCGGCTGATAGCTGTTTAATGCAGCTTACAACTAGCTTAAGCTGCAGGGAGAGTTTTCTTCACATCAATTGATGCAATACGGTGAAAATTAAGGCACACCGACTGGACATCATATAACACATGAAAGCACGAAAAAAAAGGGCTCTCAGGCATTTGTACTTAATAAATGCTTTCGCTGATGCTTTGCTTTCTTAAACATTGGAAAGAGAGCGCCTATTCGGGGCTCTTGAGATTATGTTCTCATCGTTGCCCATATTAACGCGAGAGAAATGACAGAAATACATCGGGCTCATGGGCTCTGTGCATTTTCACCTTGTCCATTATCCGCACACCGAGTTTCCATTTTCACCAGGTGCAAGTACATAGGAAAAGTTTGGTCTGCAGAAAAACTGTTCATAATTTCAGCTATCGCTATTGACGGGGCGAGACTTTGTCTCAAGTGCCACACCGTACTGTTAACCGAGCCATTCACATCCTTGGTAGCCATGCGAGGTTCCCTTTATCAGTGCCTCGCCGCGCAGCGTCAACTGTGAACTGCAAAGGCGAAGCTGCCACTGGTGCGTGATTTTCGCTTGGCCTGGTCACGCGATCTGCTTAAAAACCACCACCAACACAGACGCTCAACCCGCAAATGAGCCATCAACAGGATTGCTGGAAAATACAAGCATTCGAATTGTACTCGCAACAACGAAATTTCACGAAGTCGTTCTCACTCTGCCTTTAAGAGCCATGTGTACCGCATACTGGGCTGTCTTCACAATACGGTGGTCCTATTCCGATTTAGGCGAAATACTAGAAGCCCGTGTGCTGTGCGATGTCAGTGCAAGTTAAAGAACCCCAGGGGGTCGTATTTTCCGGAGCCCTTCACTGCGGCGCCCCTTATAGGCTGAGTCACTTTGAGAGGTTAAACCCCAATAAACCAACTTCATAATAGTATAACGAGTTTTATAGTATGGGCCTTTTATACAGGTCGACATGGGCGAGAATTCTTTAGGGGACGGAGGAGGTGAGACATCATTACGGCTGCCCGTTCTTCTTCCCCCGGAGAGCGGGGAAAAGTTGGGGGTATTGTGGAGGTACAGCTGGTGCAACACACACGCCATTGTGTTTCGTGCGAGAGCACTACTTCACGAGGTCAAACCGGCTCACCGAGTTTACATGAAGCCCAAACCATAAATAAATAAAATAAATACTGCCGCGACTGGGATTCGAACCTGCTGTGCGAACAGATAAGCCTCGTTAATTGGCCACTGCACGAGTGCATTATGCTATCGCCCCAGTCGATCACTCATCGTGTTAAACTGCAGCACTCTCGCGCTCTGCATTGCACATGGTCTTGCTCAACTATTACTGCTATCGAGCTAATATCGTCACAAGACGTGCTGACGAGCAAGCAACGCAAAACCATCAGCCAACAAGGCTAAACACACGCTCTTGCACGTCTACTCAGTTTAACTACGTTAAAACCCTACCACTTTTTTCTCGAAAGACATTGCGTGATGCTTGTCATTAAGGTTTTTATCAGGGTTTTTGAATGGTTAGCGATTTCTCCTCGTCTACTTTTCGAGGCATGCTCGCGGTGGCGTCATGGTGTGGGGGTCACGTGGGCATCTCGGTGGACTCTGCGCCAGACGGCCCCGTTTAAGTTGTCAAATCGATCTTTCACGTGGCCGGCGCGAGACACGTTGACTCCACGGTAGCTTGGAGCGCTCGCTGTGGTGACATCACGATGCTGGTTACATGAACAGGCTTGCTACTACGCTAGCGGCGACGTGTACAATAGGAACGATCCAACAGCTATGCTGTAAGAACAAACGTCAAGTTTTATCATCGCCTTGGAGCCTGAGTTATTAGAACAGGCAGGAGCAGACTGCACTGCTCTGTTTTTAACGCGACAGCGTTATGGGCTCCATGTCACAGAAATGCCGACGTCGTCGACCGTGTCGGCGTCGTTGGTCGTGAGCGAGAAATGCACGAAAAATCCCCACAGGAGCAATCTAGGGGGCAGGTCGGCCACCTAGGTGACGTGATCTCGTGGCGTCATCAAAACCTGCCCACCGGCTTATAACCAAACTGGCCATCGTGGCAGGTGCCAGTTAAACTAATGATTGGTCGCGGAGGTTCCTCCGGAAGAGCAAGCAACCTAGGTCTCACAAGCCCCTCGGATGGCGGCACCTACCGTCACAGGGCAGTGGGGCATCGATATTTAATCGCTGTACCACTGCGCCAGGAGTGGTATGAGGACTCCCAGCGATCGATGAATGTAGTTCGCACGTATGGGTATTAACCCATCGGTGTACTCGTTTTAACTGTCACGATGACTTGATTTTAGTGGCTCAAAGGTGTATTTACTACATGCGTTTGGCCTGGATGAGTTTGGTCGAAGACATACTTTTTCAATCATTTCACTGCAGACAAGGCAAGCAAGCACCAGTCTAGGGAAAAGCGCCCACCAATTTGAAAAGCGGGGCGTACACGGTGGCGTTGGAAATAGAATCCAGCACTATTCTATTCCAGTTTGCTCGCTTCGATTGAAGCACAACACGCTAGCTAAAAAATATAGACAATTAATGCTAGCTGGTACGTAATGTTGAATGGAACAGTGAAGAGTCTGCGACCCTTTGAATTTTGCGGCGTGCTAAGAAGTCGTCCAATTCGTAGCCTCTGTCTTTCATGCTGTTTTGTCAAAATTAACGCTGTCCCATGGAACAAAACTGGGCTCCTTTTTTTGCCTTTCCTCCTCCAACAGCATTGTTGACTAGCAGCAAACACTCGTCCTATCGCCTGTTAAAAGAAAAGGCGCCTCTGCGAACAAGTTTGCACTCACTTATCAGTGTGCGTTTTCCCTCATTCAAACAGAGGGCACGCAAGAGGTGGAAAGCTAGACGAGTGATATCGATGACGTGCTTTGATAATGACCAGTTCCGTCGAGACCCAAAAAGAAAAGAAGGTTGCAGGGAGTGCAGTTGTACCTTCTCACCTCTTGTGCCCCGGCACCCCAAGTGAATGCAATCAGTGTAAACAGCATGTGGCTTTCACTACGCGTCCACGCACAGGTCTTGTTTCCACGCCCATTCTCGCATTGTGACTACGCGTTAATCTGAATGGGTGTGTGCACAGGCGTGTTGCGTCACGTGTGACGTCAGTAGATGAGTGACAAGCGTTATCTGTTTGCAGAGCTATATCCTGGGCTCTATTGTTGCTTCCGTCCCAAAAAAGAACGCACGGGAAGCGCAACCCGTGTTTATCGACGCACACGCATCTGACACATGAACCGTGTTTGGCGGCGCCTATCTTCTTCCCGCAGAGATAATGCCAACGCAATGTCACATGCAACCTTGAATGGGCAGTTTTATTATGTAAATGCCATCTGCAAGCCGTTGTGGTTAATTTATGATACGGTGGTCCCGTTTCGATGGAGGCGAAATGCAGAAACAACGCTCTTTAATTGGGCTCTGCGATTCAGTGCACATTAAAAGAACCCCAGGTGGCCGAAATAATCCGGAGCTCTTCATTGCGGTGCCTTTTCCTCCTTTTCTCACCATTCACCACCATCCTCATCCCTTCCCTCACGACTAGGTTGAGGTGTCTACTGAGAGTGAGGCAGTTCTGCGCGTTTCATTTCCTCACGACAAGTTATTATACTTTCATTATAAACATAAGAGTGGTAGCTATTTGACTGGCGAGCCTATTTTTTGCTGCCGAACACTCTAATCGGTAGGAGAATGCTAGCAATTACGTACATTTTGTGTTGAAACTTTAGGAACTCTCCTCCAGCTTTATTTTAAAATGCACAGGTGCCGTTGTTATTATGTGCTATTGGCGGAGCGCTAATCTTCCAAACCACCCTTAAGATAATCTATATTGCTGCGGGGGCTGCGTGTTTTGCGCGTTTGGAGAACCTCAAAGTGCGGCCTGAAAGGTGTGTGGCCTCCCATATGTGACAGCTTTTGATAACAGATTGATGCATCCATGCTCACGCGTGATATAGTAAAATTGTTTACGGTTTTATGGGGGTTTAACGTCCCTATAAGCGGCTCACGTTATGACAGACGTCTTAATGGAAGACTCCGGATAATTTCTACCCCCTGGGGCTCTTAGGGTCCTTATGCGTGCACTGACATCGCACAGTACATGGGCCTGTAGCATTTCGTCTCCATCGAAATGCGACCGGGACAGCCAGAATCGAAGCCATGTCTTTCGAGTCAGCAGCCGAGCACCATAATCACTGAGCCACCGCGGCGGCTTTACAGCGAAAACATTCGATACCAGAACGGCAAGTGGGCACCTTCTGTTGGGAAGACTTCTTTCGCGTATGACATGAAATAGTGAAGTGCCTTGAGAGAACCTACCTTTTGCACATCACGAAGTCAGATTGTTTTATTAACCCGTCCCGGAAATTCGTTTAAAAGCGGCGCCGAATTCGCTGTGCCTGCATGAATGACCTTGAACAGAAGGAGCGAAGCTGCGTCAGTAACCACGTGACGTACCACGTGACTCGCCACGGCCGCTGCGGACTAAGCAAGTGAGCCGGAGCCGACGTCCTCGAGAGTAGGTACTCGCTGACGTCGGGCCGAGCCTGGTCATCCGGTCGGCATTGCCAGCCGTGCGAGGGATTCAGCAATCGATAGGGAGCGTATAAACTCGCCAAACTGGCAGCCGAAACCGATGAAGAGCGGCAGCTTCGCCTGGCTCAACGGCGAGCGAAAGAAGACAGCGACGAGCCTTGCAAGCAGCCGCGGCGGAGACTGGCGAGCCACTGAGAGTGAGTTCTCGCAGTGCGGAAAGCACAAATAACCATGTTACCTGAGCTAAGCCGCAGCCATATTTGTAGCGATACCTACATCACGGTAGCATTTCGAGCCTGTCACGTGATTGGTCACGCGGTGCGAGTAGCTGCCGGCGGCGCGGCGCCGTTGCTGGTCACGTGGTTCGTCACGTTGTTGGTCACGTGACCAAGCTCCACTCAGCCAGCTGTAGCTATCGTGTCACTTCAGGTTTAACCAGAGCTAAAACACCGCCAACTTTTTTTATTTGGTTATTATGGTGTTTGTTTTCGTCATCTTCATATTTTTCTTTTATTTATTTCGACCAGCCGGAATAAACTTCGTCAACTGCTGGTAACTGTTTGTGTTGCTACTGTTTTGGTCCTTGTCTATTATTCTTCGAACTAATGGGCGTAAATCAGTCACCCAGAATTAGCAACTTGCCGAGGTCCTCAGTTCGTCAAGAATTAGTTACAATGTCCTCTGGCAGACCAGACAAGGCCTAGAACACCAAGTGTACTTCATTTTCATCACCTAAGTGTGGCCTGCGCCGAGGTGAGAAGGGATCTAATGTAACATTAAAAATGTGGCTCACTGTACTGCTCCACTCTTTCTTGCCGGACTATATCCCAAGTGAATAAAATCTTGAGCAACGCGGGTTAAAATGCACTGCGCTGAAAGCACTGCATTGCTATGCTGCACATCTGTCATCCCACAGAAATCACTCACCTGAAGATAGATATCACTGCTCTGTAAAGCATAAACAAGAACCTTACACACCACCCGCAAAACCCGCAATATAAGGCTCTCCAGAGAGCCAACATCGGATATACAATTGATACACAGAGCTTTTGGCCTCATCATATGTTCTGTGGAACACCCCAGAATCAAAAAACCTACTGCCAGAATAAGCAATGGCGTATTACTCCCGCATTCGAAACTCTCTATCTGACTTGTGGTGTAACTTTGAGAGACCGCTAACCTTAGCCAAACGCATGAAACAAGTATAATGATCAAGCGCTAGGTCTCAAACCAGCTGGACAGATAACGCTGCCTGTATACGGTATCTCACGTAACTTATACTTTCCAATGTATTTGCATCTTGTTCTTTTTGTTCAGAGACAGCAGAACGACACTTGAGAAAATGTTACCGTGGCAACTGAATTTGGATGAAAAATAAAGCCTGTATTTCACAACAAAAGGTTCAAAACTTAATAAAAAAACGGCTGGACAATTTACCGACACCAGCTGGAAAATATATTTGCAATGGCGGCTTTCGTGTCATGGGACAGAGGTGACTCTCACGGTGAAAACTTTGCTTCGTTATTTAATTAAACTTCACTACATGGTCATTGTTCTTTCTTTTTATTGATTTGCAGAAAGTGGCTTCTGCCACACTGCCGCATCATCATGTATTAAAGGTAAGTATCAAAAGTATATTACAGGCTATCATAGCCATATGAGCTATCGCAATGTACAGCTGTCTGCAACTGGCACTTCTCTGTCGCCAGGGCCCTGAAGAGGTGACAGAGCCCCCCAAAAAATCAGATGACGGGCACAAAAACAGTTCTGCGCACTGTCACCAACACACCTTCACACGTGTTTGCAAACCGCGTGGGTCAAGAAATAGCGGCTTGTCCACATGAGATTTTCATACCCGAGACGAGGGTTACTATTCTAGGAAAGCGCTTTAATTTAGCATTTATACACTCGACAGACTTTGTGGCGTTGGGAGAGCTTTAGGCACAGTTACTCTTAGGGGGCTGCACCAAAAGGGCTAAGAGAAACTAAGGGGAACATAAGCACGAATATTCCTTGAAATTCTTCGGTCCGGGTGTGCGCATGGAAGCTGTGCCCGCTACTGTATAGTGGTGCTCAGAGGCCACGCCAAAGAAAAGACAAAGCAAATTTGGCGCACATGGACAACTATGCAGTGATGCATAGCCACGCTGAAGATGTGCCGTCTTTAAGCTCTCGGTCTCTGAGGTCACAGGGGCACTGCCCGGACTTTGACGCCGTTTTTGATCTTCAGGATGATCGGGTTCATCTCAATACGAGGCGGGTCCTGCAAGAAAGATAAAACATGGTGGCTATGTTTCAACGTCAGTAACGGACCACAAGATTCAATATCCAGATTCAGCTCAGCTTCTGAAATGGCGAGGTAGCGTATTATACTGCATGCACACAGAAAAACAGCCGCGACCGCAATCCCTAATACGTGGATTGCGAAGTATTCACCGCATTCTTCAAGGATACGTGCCGAGCCGGCAGGTCACTTTCAAGAAACCGTGCTTGTCATAAAAAAAGGGAAGACTAGATAGCAGTGCCAATGGCTAGCCAATAATTCGCAGGAACGCCAAATTTCTTTATGCGCGGGCAGCGCGATAGCATTTGAAGCTGTTGATGCCTTTAGTGGGAATTATTTCACTTCCGGTCTGGTGACGTCACTTCTTATTGCCAATGGGCGAGTTTTATGACATGGACATTTTTCTCTCCATGAGGCTTTTATATATATAGCTGTCGTATGAAAATACACTATTGCGGGAAGTATATCAAGTAAAAGCTTGCCGCCAGCTCAAAAGTCGAATAAGCGCCGACAGTCATCAGAGCTATTGTACAGTCGTGTCCGAAATTAGCAAGACTTTAATTTGGTCCACGATGTTGTGCAATCAGTGATCATTATAGATGATAACAGAGTGCGAATCTCGGAAGAGGAGCACACGATGTCGAGGCCTGTGGCTGCATGAATCGCTACGAAAGAGGCATCTCACACAGCAGAGAGACAGAGAGAAAGATGCAATGCACATTCTTCATAAAGCCCGTAGACCGGAGAAGACTGAACGTACTCCCAAAACGAGTCGTCAAAGAGCGTGCGTTTGGTAATTATTCCTTTTGAGTGAGTAAAATGCACGCGCAGTTCAAGTTATCTTTTCTGAACTGATAGTTCAGTCAAACACGAATCGCTAGATTGCTACTATGAAATGCTTAGAAGCATAGGCTGTACGTCACATTGCAGGCACGGCATGAGGTAATGAGAACCAGCCACCTACGTCTCGAAATGATCGGGTCGTCACTTGGCGGGTGGCCGAAACGGTCCATCCGAGTGTGACGGGAATAGCATTCGTCACTTGCGGTGGCTCTCTTAAAATGTAATGTCTTGTAAATTAAATAGGCGAATTTGAAGCTCTCCTTTAGCTTTATGGCCTTTACCCACGCGTTAAGCTGCTGACGGAGACCTGGTTGCATGATGCAGTGTTTGACAACATAATTATCCCGCGTCGTACAAAATTCTGAGAGGTGACTGACGCTTTCAAGGGAGGGCAGTTGCAAGTGTCGTTAGCATAAATGCGACAATATTGCCTGCTATTTCAAACTATGAAAGACTCTATCGTTAAATAGATTCCTTACTACATAAAGGTTGGCTAGTTGGTTGTGAATACTTAAGACTACAGCGCAGTTCCAACGCGGACAAGAGAACACGGGCAGGTATTTTGTACGACAGGATGTAATTTTGTTATCACACACTGCAGCATGCAACCAGGTCTCCGTCACCAACATCAACCGTGGGTAAAGGCCATAAAGCAGTGCTTCAAATTCCTCTGTTTAATTTACAAGACTGCACATTTTATAGAGTAACAGCGAGTGCTTGTGTTTGCGTCCTTTCCTCGTTTTGTCCATGTTTCAACGGTGCTGTGGTCATTATAATAAATTTCTGCGGTAAATGCATTGCTTCGATGTGATATACGTGCCTCATACGGCCGACGTTCGTTTTCCATGATTATGTTCAGCGTTTCTGGGGAGAGCAGAGCACGCTAAATTAATTTTAATCAGAGATTTTTGTCTTCCCAACATCGATTTGGTCAACCATGAACGCAATCGGTATGAATGCTACCATTCCTGCTATTGTTTTGCACACTGCATTCATTCTCCTGTAATGTAACTCAAGTTGTTGCTGCACTAACCAAAATTACTGTCAGAGCTAGCCATATTCTTGAATAAATGTTTATGAGCTCCGCAAGAAGGTGCACTTCTGCTGAGTTAATCAAAGGGCCATCAGATCACAAGATAATATTTGGCTCCTTTTCAGTTGTGCGCTGGCAAAGCCAAGGCCGTGATTGTCGCAAAATATTTCAATCGGAATGTTCTGTGGCGCAAACTGAGAGAAAATTGTCTTCATTGTGTTACTACGGCTGTTCCTGACAAGATAAAAAATAAACACAACCCTTAGGTTACAAGGAAGATAACTGACATGAAACGAAAACTGAAGAGAATGAGGCGCTCAAGCTAGTCTCGATATTCAGCTACCAAAAGACTAAGCACTGCGCTCAAGTTTAAGGCTAAATAAGCAAATTTCTCCATTATCACTTTAGACAACGTACTTCATCACAGATGCATCAGGCAAATTTTGGAGGCGCATGAGCGGCAACAAACCTAACCGTATTTCGTTTACAGATGACAGCTTAAAGTTCGAAATGCTAACCGTTGCAGATAATAAAATCAACATTTTCAATCCGTATCGACTCGTTACTGAGCCAGAGGTGTCCTTTTTTTTTGCCTGACGTCGTAGTGGGCCGGGAGGGCATTTTTTAACTTGCTGCTTAATTTGGATGTTAAAAAAGCAGATGGCCCCTATAACATACCTGCAGTTACCCGTATTGCGCTGGTAAGCCTAATGCATCGCGCTCTACTCGTTTGTCATACGTAGCTATTCGCTAACGCAATGTTCTTTTTCTTATAATGCTCTGTTGCGCTGGAATGGAGGACTTCCCACATCCTACCTATATTGATGTACACTCATCTCTCATGCGCTTCTAACAATCATCCACTTTTTTTTGCCTCAGTAAGCTGCAGAACATTAGCGTACATAATCTGATTGCACTTGAACATATTACTGAAAAAAAAAACAACGAAATGTTATCAGACGCCCAGCATGAGTTTCGGGGGGATTCGACGACTGTGACGTAGCTGCTTACCACATGTGATTTTACATTCGTGATTAATAAAAAAGAACACGTCAGTGAGTTCATTTTGATAATGACGTAGTGATAAATGATGGCAGAAACTTCACGCCATTTGAATAAACAGTACACGAATCGACTTTTTTAGGGCCTGCTTACATAAAGAAAACGTATCAATATGTTCAAGTTCACAACTACTGCTCACAGATTGTGCAGGTTACATCAGGGGTACCACAAGGTTCAGTATTAGGGCCAATTTTATTCCTTATTTACGCTAGTGATATCGTAAATGTCGTAGACACTAATGTTAATATGAAGCTTTTCGGTGATTACTGCGCCCTTTGTACCTTTGTACAATATGTAGTGAACCTGGGAGAAGTTTCAAGTTGGTTCAATAAATGGGACATGTTCTTAGACGCTGGTAAGTGCTTAGTCCTCCATATTTGCTAGAATAAATTCGTTTTGCGACATTCATTCTTATTTTGTAGTTAGCATTACAGTGTAAGAATCTCGGGCTGTTAAATAAAGTTACTTTTACAGAAATTATAAGTGGAGATGTCCACATTAGTAATATCTGTACCGAAGCTTTTAAGTTATTTTTTTTTAAATAACGCTCAGTGCTTCATTGCTGCTCACAACTCACATACATGCTCACATTTTGATAAACAGAAAATATTTCGGAAATACAGGACCGTGAAGAATACATTCAATTTTTCATTTATTTCAATAAAATGAATGAAATAAATTACCGACCCATACTGCCGGCACTTCCAGTGCTGTTTCGTTTAATGCAAACTTGAAGAAAATGCATATGCGAAGCTGTTCGTATATTTTGTTTCATTGCAGCTGTTTATGTGTTTATTTGCTGTATTTCGTGCCTATTGTTGTTATGGACATGTTTTTTATGCTTGTGATTTTTATTCGTGCTCACTCCTTGTCTGACTCAAGCGATACTGCAGCATTTTGTAATAAATATCCTAGCTGTAAGTGAAGAGCTGCTGACAACTGCGTCAGAAACCGATATTTTATCCTCGTGGTAATTCAGATGAGATTTTGCATTTTCTTACTTACTTTTTCCTCTGTCATTTCACTGCTTCCTTCTCCAGGCACTGATGACACGATACATTGATTTACGGATTGAAAAGCAAGTGTACTGATGAAGAGCAGGAACGTGATTAGAGTTAAAACATTCAACTTGCATAAAGCACGAGTATAAGTTTAGCAGTTGTCAGTTTTCTCCTTCCTGTAGCTAACTTCCTAATTTCTTTTTACCGTACGTTTTTGAACAACCAAAGTTAGCGGCGCTATAATTTCTAGAAAAAGTTATCCTCTACTGCCTAAAAATAGCGAACACTGTCGAAGGATGCTAAAGTGCAGTCGTGGGGCCTGTAATGTAATGTAGCAAATAATTGATCAAAGCCCAGTCCACCTTTAAGTGGCACCACAGTACTCTTCAGAGTGGCCATAAAAACTCGTGTGTGTCTGCTCCTCCTTCGTCTCATCTTTTTGCGCTGTTTTTGTCGAAAATGTTCTGTCACCAACTCGCCCAGCAATATACTTTGATGCATAAAAACTCACTCTGAAAAACAGCCGAATTCTTCGTTAGAACAGTTTCCAAGTGTATTGTAAACCATTACACTACTTTTCTTAAGCTTCGGAGGTCGAAGTATTGAAACAGTACAGCGACGTCGTGCCATGCGTGTGCCGACACAAATGCCAGGGAGCCACGTCGCTCACATACGGGAATAACAAGGCATTCTGTAAGTCGCCACCTTATCTGGCGAATAGAACCTAAATAAGTTCAGCTCCCAGGCCACTATCTAATGCAGCCGCTAAAGCAACTTGGTGACGGTCATCTGGCAGACTGCGCATATTACTGAGTTCCACACCTGCTTTAGAATGCATATCAACTAGCACAAGTTCCTCTAGCTCAGGATCCATAAGCATTAGCCAAGCCGAAGAAAATAGAGAAGCCTCTTTCCATTTTACAGAAGAACGGCGGTACTCTCACCAAATGAAGCGAAGCACCTGCTGATGGGCGTTCGACACAGACTATTAGATAAATTGTCTGTAACAGCACCGCAGTTTGGCATGGTTGGAGGCAGCTTAATGTAAAGAAATTATTTTTCCGTCCAAAAAATCAAGTGGACACGGTCGTGGCATAGAGAGATATGATTTATGAACTTTCTTTGTTCGTTTAGTTTTTTAAATTAATAATTTAATCGCGGCATTAAAATTAAACACGTGGATGTGTGCGATGTGCAGTGATATGTAGTGGAGTAAGACTTTTTCGAGGTCTAGTAGGTTCATGATCTTTGAAATAGGTGTGCGCTTAATAGATGAAGATAGAAATGGACAGAAAAGATGGTGCAAAGGCGTAACCTCACTTCAAACTTCAATGACGCCACATGAAGCTAGCTATCCGTTTAAAACAGCCGAGGAAAATAAGGCGATGGACTTACAAAGTGGTGAATAAGCAAAAAAAAAAAAGAACAGTAAATGGGCGTGTCTGAGGAAAACTTTCTTATTTGTTATTTGCTAGCGACGTTATGAAGTTTTCACCGCATAAATATGTTTTGCGGCGAAATGTTTCGTTTTATCTTCACCTTTGTACATGTCGTTTCAGCCCGCCTTTGCTCATTCTCCATTGGATACGCCCATCACGTGTTTTTTTTCAGCTGCTATAAAACCACGCATGGCTTCATACGACATCAGTAAAGTTGAAAGTTGATCCCCTGTCCCACCTTTCTGTATTTTCTGTCTTCGTCCATTAAGCGTTTCGCACTTTGCGAAACTTTTACGTTATATTTTATTTTGCCATTTGTCTGTGCATCAATTACATTTGATTTTTGTCTCTTCATTTTTATGGTGAGAGCCGTTACTGAGACCCCACCCCGAGCGGTCGTGTAACGGAAGCCCGTTGTAGTAGCAGTATCTCGTGTACAGATCCGCAATCCAAGTGAAGAGCCAATCCAAGAGAGAGAACAGGTAGAAGAAGAAGGCGGAGGAGAAGGAAATGAGTAGAAGCCAAGAAGGAAAGAGAACGGAGGGACATCTTGGTTCTCGTTGAATATATCACCTAAGCCGTAGCCCAGTTTAGCCACTATTTTTTTTTTCACGCAGCATTCGGACGTGTGCAGTGCCGCAACGCCTTTCAGCCGACGACAACCACACCACCCACCTTTTCGCTGTTCTCTGTCTTCTCCAGCCGGTACTTGCGCAAGATGTGGGCGAACGTGTACCGCAGCTCTATTTGTGCGAAGCGCATGCCGATGCAGTTGCGCGGCCCGTTGCCAAAGGCTTGCATGGCCATGGGGTTGATCTTAGACTTGTTTTCGGGCATGAATCTGCGAGACAGAGAGACAGTTGAGTTGAAAGTTTGTATGCGTGTCCAGGGTTTATTTGAATGTTTGTTTCTAAGCAATGATATAAACTGAATTGCAATTGTACAACTGGCAATACGAAAGTCAAGCTGTAGTTGGCACGTAATGACGAGTACCCAGGGAGAGATACATCTCGTCCAAGATGCCCGTGCAGGGTCCCTGACCTCATCCTCCAAGTCATGCTCAGCGGCACAGACAGTTTTCTGCTGCTACTACTACTACTACTACTACTACTACTACTACTACCGCTACTACTACGACGACGAGGAACATGCGTCGCCCGGAAACCTTCGCACTAACAGCTAGCGCTGTGAAATTCTCAAGTTTGCATCCAACAAATTATAGCTCTCTGCACACTCGCTAGGAGCCGTCAATCCTACATCATCATGAACAGATAGATCAATTGTTTACTAAGCATGAACTTATCGACGTACCGAAAACGCTAGAAATATTGCATTAGTGGAGCAGTGTGCTTGGTAAAGAAAAAGAAACTATCGTGTATATGAACGGAAAACAAAAGCTGTGCATTCGTACGCCTCCTGCGCCAGAACAAGTGAACATTTTTTTTCTAAAATAAAGTGGGCTACAGACTGGGTGGGAAATGGCAGCATGTAGTCATATTAACATGCAGCGCATAGCAATAAGTTCTTTCGCTCGGCATAGGTTGTGAGGTCCTTCCCAGGGGTAATGAATGTCGTCCGCTGCATACTATGAAATAATCACGTTACCGGTGACAAGTTTTAAGTTCAATACCTGGTGGAGTTGTCTAGGAAGATATCAGAATTCGGGCGCATAACCGCCTCTTTGGATAGATGTCAAGAAATTTATCATTAACGTCAATAAGACTAGGTGACGGATTCTCAGTACTGAAGCGCACCGGTACTACAGGCTGCCGTTTCGGAGGCCTCGGGACGCTCGGCAGTAACCAAGAGTTAAATCAACCACTTGCAATAACCTTGCCGAGGAAATTAAGACCACTTAGCGCCCACAACGCGTCACACGCGCGGGCACGAAGTGTCACCTGAGTTACAGCTTTGTAGTTAACTGCAGAAAACTGCGACCCACATTTGCACAATAAGTGAACGGCTGACTTGCCATTATAAAGGCCGGATATAATAAACAAATTAAATTTATCTCGTGCTATGGCACATACCCAAGTGAGTCCTCAAGCGTCGAGCTTCGGCATACGCTTTAGAAGATTCATGTTATGCAAGCAGGAAGCCGGCCTCTACGCCAGCTCTGAGCCTGCACTCGTGTGCGGTTGCTCGAGACGTGGGTGTGCGCAATGCGAATGGGCTTTCACTCCAAGTCCGTGCTAGCAATTGATCTAGGACCGGGCTCCTACTGTCTGTTGCTGCTGCCGATGCCCTAGCACCAACTGGAGGGGCGGCCGTTGACAGCCCCAGGAACGCTCTTACAGTGTCGCCAAAAACTCAGCGACGACTAGATCTTCTCGTTCAGCGTGTCTTGTGATAACTAATGCGCACATGTTTCTAGCTACGCGTTGAATAAAATACGCTTCTTTCACGGTCTTCAAGCATGCAGTGAAGTAGCTCCGGCGTGATCGATAGCCTGTAAGGACTAAAATGTTCCCAGTGGGTTTTAATTAACTATGTCTTACAAGCAAAGGCGCCCAACACTTCAGCTGCCCCCTACCTGTCCGGGTTGAATTTCTCCGGCTCATCCCAGTGTCGGGGATCCCTGTGGATGTATTCAGAGGCCGCCATTATAGCAGTGCCGGCTGGGATGCGTATTTTGTCGTATTGTTTGTCCACCACGGCTTCACGTGTCACGAACCTGCATAATAAAATGAGGTAGAAGGTCATCGCTGACACGATGGTGAAGGTGGCTTAGATCGTATGGCGTACGTAGGTAGGCGCAGTGTAGAAAACAATCAATGCAAATTGAATATAAGTCTGCGTTCTACAACTCAAAACATATTTGCAACCGGTCTGCGCAGAGCTGGTTCCAAGTTGGACGAAGTCCGTTTGTGATGCCTGCCGGACTGCACTAGAAGCTGGGACAAAGACGCCATTTTAGTAATACTAGAGACGCGTCCGGCAACCAAGTGGCTCCTACGTTTGGGATGCTTCGTATACACGGTTTAAGCCGGCTCAATATAGTTAACGTTGCTAGCCGGAGGCAAACTACTTCCTGTGTAGGAAGCAGTTGCCGCCGCTTGCAGCAGTGCAAAGGCCCTTGGTCCTTCCGCAATACCCGGCGCGCCTTGCAGGAAAAGCAGCTGCTGGTCGCTATGCATGTGGCCAAGGGCTCATGCAACACCAGAGGCATCGAAAAATTGTTAAATGCAATGACCTTATACAACGCATTCGAACGCCCGTCCGAGACCAACCTGGATTTTACAAATTCCACCGGTGGCAGAGCCTGCCAACTTACGCCGTACTTTCGCACTGTATACGAATGTTGTAAACATTCTTTCTCATTTTTTCTTTTGGTTTCAACTTTTTATTTTATACCAAGTTTTAAAGCAAAACAGAGGGCATTCGAAAGAAGCATTCCGCATTCCTACGCCATTTATACATGTTCACTTAAAAAATGTGCTACTCAGCGCCACAACCATGAATGCGCTCTGCATGCGTCATGTTAACACTCACGCGAAGGCTGGTGGGTAGAGACGCATGGTCTCTTGTATAACGCTGTTCATGTAAGGGAGATCTTGAATGGTGCTGTACGTAATTTGTTCCTGAAAAGAAAGCAGAAAAGACGCGAGCACATCGCACAATATTGTAAGCGCCTTCAGCCATGCAAAACACTGGCTCAAACTTTATTGAAGCAGGCTTAGGAGGCACCCACGTATTCACAATACACTCTACACACAAATACGCCTATATGGGAGTAAAAAGGGGGTAAGGTGTCGTCTACTCATTTTTTCTCTTTTTAATCCTTTCTTTTTAGAGTGGTAAAGGGTTAAAAAAGCCTACCAGAAGTTGAAGCTTGTCTCGTGCTTAAATTTTGCTCCCTGAAATATGTTCACTGAAAACTTGTTAGGTTATTGAGTGCATTTGAACGAAGCGTTGACAGGTTTTTGTTCGCAGAAGTTAATTGAGCTACATGTGTGATGCGTGCTATAGTGTGCTACCTTAAATTCTGCGAACAAGAACTCGTCAACGCTTCGTCAGAATGAAGCACGCAGCCTAAAACGCAACAAAAGCAGATTAAAATTATCCCCATGGGCAGTGATAGATGCTAATGTTGAGATGTCCGAAAAGCATTATGAAAATTTGTTTTTCTTACTGGAGCCTTTCTCTTCATGTGCCATTGGTTCTAGGTGGGCGGGTTATCTTCTTTTTATAGGACCTGACTTGAGCGTTAGGCAGAAATAACCTGTGCCTACTAGACTTAATAGAATACTGAGGTATTGCGTGCAACAGTACAGTCGCAAGTAACCGGACGATTTTACAGTGAGCGCAGAATCCACACCGTGCCGTGCACCTGCTTGAATATCATCTCCATAAAGTAACCTGATTTGTGTTAACGAGATTTCAAAGCCTTTGCATCGGGATCATGAGCGCTGCGACTTTCTTATTTGGTATGGTCTCATTGTGTAAGCTAGAATGATGTCCATGATTGCAACGAAAACGGGATTAGCAGCCAGTCTGAAACATACCTAGAAATTCTGGATTAACGCATTTTTGAACAGGAATTTTTTTATGAACACAGTCTTTTTTTATATCGTAAGATTCCGCTATAAAGATCAATACATCCGCAGAACTCCCTTCTCAGGCTTGCATTTTTTTCGCTATAAACGTTTTTGAAATCGTCCAAAACGTCTCCCATCGGTTTCTTTTTTATCTACTCGATGCGACCGCTGGACACACTTTAAAAGCTTATTGCCTACAAATAGCCCATTTAGTGGCCCATTACCTGCAATAATTTAATAACAGCACCCTGCAATATTCTGCGGTTTCCTCGCAATTAAAATTGATGTCAAAGAATTCTGGACTCGATTACTAGTTTAGTCAACAAATATCCCATCAAGTCAGCTTAGATTAACAAAAATTGTAAACTGTCGGGTTGAACGCACCGAAGCAACACATCGATTATGAGCGGCGCTTTAGTGGAACGCTCCAGTATAATTTCGAGCAACTAGGGTTTTTTAACCTGCGCCGACTTCGCGCAGCACACGGGCGCCTTTTTATGGTTTGCTTGGATCTAAACGGCCGCCTCAGCCGGGATTGAACGCGGGTCCTTCTGTTTAGTAGCAGAGCTCCCAAACCACTTTGCCTCCGGGGCGGGTTTGCTTATCAGAAACAAACACGAAAGAAGCAGAGTGTAAAGACAGACTACGCACGTAGGGTCCCAGAACCGAGAGCAGCTCCTCCCTCATCTTCTCCTGCACTTCAGGGTGGTGCGTCATCGCGTGTGTCACCAGCGCCATGGTGTTGCTCGTCGTCTCAAACCTGTGCAGGAAGGGTAGCAAGACGGTCAAGTCAGTGACGATTGCGTAAAGAACGGTAGTAGCGATTGTGGTTCTCATTACCCGTTTAGCTTCATTCGTGTGAAAAGGCCATTGTTTCACGATATCACCATTTAATAGATAGTCTCTCTTGTCTAAGTCTGAAATGCTTTTAGTTTCATTGTCAGCTAATTCAGCCAAACATCGTCCGGAAACTGTCGTGAAACTAATGCCGAACATAAAGCTGAATCCGAGGCCGAATATGTTCCCGAATCAGAGGCTGGTCAGACATGAAGCGGAACCAGAGGCCAAGAGTGAGTTAGAATCCGAGGCTAAACATTTCCGAAGAATTTCAAAATTTTCAGTTAGATTTTGCATTCAGCGGAAGAAAACTTCAGTCTCGCTTGAGGATCAAGCCAGCGCTGGCGCAAACACAGCACCGTCGTTTCATGATGCCTAGACATATACCCATCAATTCTGGGTAAAAACATTAATTTGGGGAAACCGTTAATGAACGCCGTTTTTTCATATACTGTAATATTTCACTATAACAATCAATATCTCCTCACATCACCCGACGGCAGTCTTGCATTTTTTTTTCCATTACCGTTTTTGCTATACTCGAAAGCGATACCCATTGGTTTTCTATGGCAGTCGTAACTCTCCGATGCGACGGATGGAAACACGTTAAAAGAAGCACTTTGCTACATATGAGAAGAATGCAACATTACCTATAATATTTTCATAACAGTGTCTTGCAATTTTGCAATTCTCGAAATTTTTCTCCGAGAATGTTGGACATGACTACTCGGCCACTGCCGCAGGCTCTCGATCTGTGTGTTCTAGATCGCAGCCTGAAGGCGCTGGTGCCGCAGAAAAGCTGCTGTCATCGTCGTCGGTGTAGCTGACCGTAAGCGAAAAATTCACGAAAAATCCCCACAGAAGCATCGGAGGGAGCAAGAGGGCTGCCTAGGTTACGTCATTTTGTGGCGTCATCTCAACGTGCCAACCGGATTGGGAGCTAGCTGCCCACCGTGGCAGGGTGCAGTTAAATTAATGATTGGTCGCTCGGAAAGAGCTACTTGGGTCGCACAATCCCAACGGATGGCGGCACCTGCCATCGCAGGGCAGGTGCGAATCGCTTAACCGCTGCGCCATTGCGGAAGGAGTGGAATGCGGACTCCCCGGGATCCATGAAAGTGAAATAGAGTATGACCTGTCTCGCATACATGGCCATTAACCCATTAAAGCTACCGCGTCACACCGTCAAGTTGGAGCTTAGGTGTCCTCTCCAATTTTTATTTGTCGTCTTCGTCATGTTTCATTCCATAATCATGAAACAGTGACAGAAAAGCTCGCCTGTGTCTCCAAAGGCAGGTTTGTGTAGCCACACGCGAAGGTGAGAAAGTAGCCATGGTGGCCTACTGCCTAAGAACGAAGAAGAACAAAGAACAAAGAAGAGCGGGCAAGCGCTCCTCAAGCAGCGAGAGAAGCTGAGTGCGCAGGTTACGGCGCTAGAAAGCTAAACTCTGAACGCAACTGCTCGTAAAGTGGCAAAAACGGCACAGCACACCGGGCGTGCCGTTCGGCTGGAAGACAAGTGGCTGATGACGGCGGCTCGGAAGCGGCCAGAGAGGCCATGCACTACGCCCTGTTCGGAGAATAGAAGCGGGCGAAGGAGGAGCCCCGTTCAGAATTGAAAGCGCCTGTCCAATATCCGAGAGCCCCAACCATCTACGAGACGTCCTAGAATGTTCTACGGCTTTACTGCTAATCATTTCATTGTTACGGCTATCCTCGACGGCGAGATAGACTGCAATATTAACGCGATAGAGTTAAAGGCCCCACTTTACAAAAAAATGTGGTCTAGGCGCTGTGATCGAAAAATCGCGAGCATGACTCTGGCAGGTGGTGCCCAGAGAGCAACCTAGGAGGCAGGTGGACCACCTAGGTCACGTGACCGTGCAGCGTCATCCCAACCTGGCCGCCGGATGGTGAGAAAACTGCCCACCGTGGCAGGTGGCAGGAAAAATATTAAGTCGCTCGGGAATAGCAACCTGGGCCGCACAAGGCGCATCGCTGTAAGTGCCTGCCATCGCAGGGCAGTGATGCATCGCTTAACTGCTGCCCCACTGCGCCAGGAGGGGTATGAGGACTCAGGGGAATCTATGAATGCACAGTAGAGAATGACCTTCCGCATATATGATATGTAACGCATTACTATATCGCGTCATACAATTAAGGTACAGCTTAAGTGTCCCCTCAAATTTTCTTTTTACAACTAAGCCCCACCCAAGGAGGAAGACTATAAGGAGTGGAAACTCCCTTATCTGCTGCGACCAGAAAAGGTCACATCCCGCGGCGCCACTATGCTGCTGGCGGCGCCTGGCGACCTGGAAAGAAACTACTGAAATACAACGTCACGGCGTGCCCGCTGAAGCAAACACCCGTTTCGTCTGCTTTGAGCGTGCGCCGCCGGAGAGCGCGCCGGAGCCGCCTACCTGGGTGCTGCATTTTGTATTTTTTTTCCCTGCTGCTTCTACGAGGCGCCGCAAGGCACCGCCACTGCATGCGCCCCCGTCAGCGCATACGTATAATTGTGACTTTATCTGGTCGCCAGCGCTCGCTCGCGCAGACGGGAGTTTCACCTCCTGTATAAGCTTGCTCCGTGGCCCCACCATTTAATAGCTACGAAATATGTTCCACTCTGCAAGGCCCACAATGGCTGGAAGGGAGGGTGGTACAAAACGGACTTATTGGGGTTCGAAGCAGAAGTTGCCACAG